>LR812523.1:18249852-18287352 GCA_903798195.1 Danio kyathit
CTCATGGGCCACAGTGAGAGAGAAATGGAGTTTACTTTCATTCTCTTAATCGCCGTGAAATAGGGGCTTTTGCTGTAAGTGTCAGTGAAACAGTGTTCAGCAAACACACACGCAGTGAAATTGTGCACAGTTTCTGAGTTTTTCGTGTTAGAGCGTTGTAAATAGCCTACTCTCGCTCGCCGCTCGCCTCCCTCGCCATAGTAAGCTACGGCGACATAGCGCATGTGAGATAAATGACGTCAGTATATAATAACCGGTTATTATTATTACTGAACCGATACCGAATTGTCCGCGTCTGCATCGCGGTGCACAGAAGAAACAATTAATTTTGACACCCCTAGTAAATGTCATTTTAAAATGTATACTTATCACAGGGCCTTGCAATGCTAAGGTCTGATATTATAAGTCAACAATAGGGGCCTTTCACATATAGCGTCTTTTGCGTGCTCAGTTTCGTTATTTCAAATGGAGACACGCCTGTTCAGCACAAATAGGAAGGGATGCACATGCAGTTTGTCACGGTCATGTTTTCCAGGCGCCGCGAGTTGAAAAAAATCTAAACATTTCAGAGTGCCGCGAGCGACCCATGAGTCATGTGACAGGACCAACCAGGCAGCTTCATACCTTGTATGGACTTACACATTAATAAAGGTAGACTAATTACCTCAGATTAACGATTTAACACATCCAGATACGAATCCTCTCTCAGTGATGATCATTAAATCACATATCCAACTCACATTCACCTGACTTCAGTGCCCTTGTTCAGCCCAAGATAGGCTAGAAATCATTTATATGAAGTTGATATTGGGATGCTGCTCTTTTAAAATACTTTTTGTGTGTCATTGATTCTTTTTTAAATGTTAGAGTTTTAATAAATGTTTATTGAATAGTTTCACAGAATGTTTTATTTTTTCAAAACAAATTAACTATTGGTCTGGCCCTCTAAACCTGCCCCAAAGTCTAATGTGGCCCCTTGTAAAAATTAATTGCCCACCCCTATTATAGAAGGTCTAAGAAAGCTTACAAGTAATCTGTTTTAATAAGCCATCAGTAAAAAAATGGTCACAATTTATGTAAAGGTACAGTTATCAATGCTAACAAACTAATAAATAGCCCCTATTATACATTAAATAGGGTCATATTTTGGTCGTAAGAGTCTCCAACAACAGTCTAATATGCATGCAAGGTCTTATACTTTCATGGTCTTATAATATGCATTTATTTTTTCCTAATTATCCCATGTTTTGTTTTTTCTAAACACTTCCTTAATGTACAAGTGGTTCAAATTCACTCATTTTGAGGCGGGAACTGGCGGACATGCAACAACTTTATTCATAAGGTAAACACAAAACAACAGTCTCCATACGGAGCTCCTTCACGGGACTCCACACTTGTAAACACTCGCTGCATCGAGCGCGCGGCTCTCCCCTCGGCCCACACTCGTCAGCTCTACCAATCCAACCAATCACAGACCTTGCGCTACGCGTACGCGTTACATTTTTTGAGAGGTGCAAAAAACGTCGCCAACAGCCATGGCGAGGGGCTATGCGTCCACGCGTAGGCTGCGCCGTAGCATACGCATGTGCTTGACGCAGAAGTTTAAATCGGCCTTTAGAGCGAAGCTAATCTGCGCGGATTGGACCGATGACAGCCTGTTGCGATTGGTCGACACTGACAACGCACCCCCTCCTTCCCGGTCCTCACTTTCAACCGTGAACCGGTCACTTTCTTTTTCACTTTCAGGTTGAGGGCGCCGTGACCGCCGTTCACCTAGAGCGCCAGTTTAGCTTGCTCCAGCCCTGAGTGTTATTCAGACACCTAACCCTGAACCTAACCCCCCCCAGTCTCCCGGATTTTCAGGGACAGATGTTGGCAGGTACGTGTGTGCAGTTTTATTTTGAATCTTGACTGCTGCAAGTATGTAAGAACAGCTGACGATGGCCCTAGCAATAACAAAAAGCAGAGGATCGCAGGCTTACAAACACATTTAAATCCGTAAACAAAGCGGCACACGGCGCGTTTTCAACGTGGCTTCAGACGCGTTATGAGAATATAAAGAGTTAACCAAGTAACAAAACACAATTAAATACACAATTTGCAAGCTAGAAAAAACAAAGAGGCAACAATTTTAATGGCACTTACTTACACTTGTGAAATGGAGGAAGAAACTGATCCACGATGCACTGCTTTTCTGAGAAAGTCCCTTACATCAATAGTCTTTTCTGATCCTTCCTTTAACAAACGGTTGAAGAATTCTTCGTTGTAAGCGTATAGATTCCAGAAGCACTCGAACAGCACAAGGCTGGGCTATAATGCTGAGGTATTTTTGCAAAAATAAACCTCAACCACTGACTCTTCACAGTTTCATCTTTGGGTAGAGAAAATAACACTAACTTTCTCCTTACCCTTCCAGTAATATCCAGCTGAGCACAACGTAGTCTGCTACAGTGTGTGTCAAGCCTCTTTCTCTTTGTGTACTGTGCTTGTGGGCAAGACCGCAGGTTTCAATTTTCCCGAGTTTGCGCGCGCAACAACTGGGCGGGGCTTAAGTTTCGTATCCACGTCACGCCGAAACGGCTAAAGACTCGTTATCAAGACCATTCATTTGAAGTACTAGGAGTCGACTCTTTTATAAATGAATCAATATTTTTAAATACTGTCCACTTTCAGATTTAAGCCTGGATATTTCACTTCACTTAGAGCTGTGTTACACACTACATAGAAGGTCATTCTCAAAAACCCATAATAGGGGCTCTTTAACTAAGATTTTTAGCTCAATGAACAACTAATTAGATGCTTCGTAATAGGTAAAAGCATACCATCATACCAAAAACATTGCAAGAAATAGATGCTTTGTTTCCAGTGAAGACTTAGAGAAATTTGGTCATGCTTTTATCAGCAGCAGGGTGGATTACTGAAATGGACTCGTCACCGGCCTTCCCGGAAAACAAAAAAAAAACAAACAAAAAAAAACAGCCAGACAGTTGCAGCTCATCCAGAACGCTGCTGCCAAGATTCTGACCAGAACCAGAAAATCAGAGCACATCACACCTGTCCTCAGGTCTTTACACTGGCTCCCAGTTACATTCAGAATAGATTTTAAAGTATTATTACTTGTCTATAAATCACTAAATGACCTCCATACATTACAGATATGCTCACTGAATACAAACCTAACAGATCGCTCAGATCACTAGGATCAAGTAGAAATTCCAAGAGTTCAGTCAAAGCAGAATGAAATCACCTTCAGATACTACGCCCCCTACTGCTGGAATCAGCTCCCAGAAATGATCAGATGTGCTCCAACATTGGACACATTCAAATCAAGACTGAAAACACACCTGTTTAGCTGTGCCTTTACTGAACGAGCACTGTGCTACGTCCGACAGATTGCACATTAATGTCTTTCAGTTCTTTTTCATTCCTTTAAGGACTGTTTTAACACATTCTTTTATTTCATTTTTTAATCATTTTAAATTCTTTGTTGCTTTTATTTTCTTGTTTCTTTTATTCTTGTTTATGTAAAACACTTTGAATTACCATTGCATATGAAATGTGCTATATAAATAAACTTGCCTTGCCTTGACTAGCCTAAAGGGTTGCTGGGTTTTAGAAATTGGGTATGTAGTATTGGGTAGGATGCAAAATAAAATCATATTTCATAAGTACTAATAAACAGTTAACATCTTAATAATAGCCAGGTAATAAGCCAGCAGCTATTAGTGTGAATTGTTATAAAAACTAAAGTGTTAAAAATAAAATCCAGTGTGTAGAAATCTGGAACTAACTTCTGGAAGCAACTCTATAACAACCTTTATTGTCGAAGGCCCTTAATGCAACCATCAAAGCCAATACAAACCTTTATTTTTAAGGTTGTGGGGGAAAAACATACATCATATATTCCCATATACCCTTAGTGCTGTTTCCACCACGCCTCTTTCCATTTCTGTCAGCGTTCCCTCGCTCACTCTCTGCACTTTAGTGGTGTTTGTGAGCTTTTCAGCCTATTGTTGTGGTAATCCATTCTGACCGTTTCCTGTTGCTGAGCTGTGTTGGCCTCTCTTCCCTTCCCAATGCAGCGTCATCCGCCACTCCTTTGCTAATCTACAGCAATTACAGCACTTCCCCTCATCCCCGGACCCTCTCTCACGCTTTTCAGCACGCCACGCTAGTATTAGCATGTTAGCATAAACACACCACATGCATCTTTCTTAATCCGCTTTGTTTTCCCCCTTTCTTCTCTTTTAATTGTGCTGTTATGTGTCAGCTTCAGACGGTGGCTCCTCTCGTCTTTGTCCTCGCAAACGTGGGAGTGTTTTTATGGCCTATATATGCCTGTACGCGCTAATTAGTGTCTGTTTGTGTGTGTCCGTTTTCTAAGTCATTTTTGGTATACATGTCAAAGCTTCAAAGACCTTAAAATAGGTCTTTAATAGCAGACTGTGTGTTTGGAGTGCTGCGGTTATGAGCTATAAGCAGGGCAGGACTGTATTTATAGCAAAGCTGCTTTGTAAGGAGCCGTGGAGGAACATCAGAGAGAAACAGGAGCCTTCAAGTCGACTCGCTTCACTTCTGCGGCTCACTTCCCTCAACCAGAGCTCACTGCCCTCTCATTCGGTCCTGCGCACAACTCATGAAGGACAAAAACACACACACACACACTGAGAGTTCACCTCTGTTCGCTTTATGTTGCTCACATCTGGATTCCATTCAAAGTGACGTCTATTTTTAGATTGCTCCTTTTTTTAGTCCTTCGATAGAGACTCCCTCTCTTCCCAGTAGATAAGCTAGCTGCTCTTGGCTTCGGTCAACTTGCTCTTTGTGTTTCCTTTGTTTTAAATCAGCTGTTTGTTGTTAGTGTTCTCTATGCAGCATATTACAATCTTCAAAAAGTTTAAGTGAAAGAGTTTTCACAGCAATACCATATTAGAACCATTTTTGGCTCCCTCAAAAAGTCCCTCAAAAAAGTTTTTTAATACTGTGGTAAATTAAAAGTTTCCATAGATGTTAATGGTTCTTTATGGAAACATCACTGGTGTTAAAGAATCTTTTTTTAAAGACCAAAATTATTGGTCCACTTACTTTATTTTCTCCTAAAAAGTGATGAAAATCAACTTTTGTAAGCTGTTTGGACAGAACTGTCTTTATGTATAGTGTGTCCACAGTCATATTGGAGTGATATAAACCCAACAAGTCTCTTTTTTAAAAATTCCTGATGTTAAAATAGGACCCAAATACCAGAGATTATTGAGGCCCACTGCAACGTGATGTAGGAGTGCAGTTTTCCCCACCCACTGAATTGATTGACAGGCGCCATGTTATTATAATAACATGTACACATACAGTTGAAACCAGAAGTTTACATACACTCTAAAAAAGGAACATAACCATTTTAAAAAAATGTCTGATGGTAAATCATACTAAACGTTTACTATTTTAGGTCCAGTAGGATTACACAAATCATTTACATTTGCTAAATGGCAGAATAATGGGAGAATTTGTGAACAGTCAAAAGTTTAAATACATTTCCTTGGTATTTTTTTAGCTTTGGTTTTAAACTGTATAACTTTGGTCAAATGTTTTGGGTATCCTTCCACAAGCTTCTCACAATAGTTTGCAGGAATTTTGGCCCATTCCTCCTGACAGAATTGGTGTAACTGAGTCAGATTTGTACTGTCTTGCTCGCACAAGCTTTTTCAACTCTGCCCACAAATTTTCTATAAGACTGAGAACAGGGCTTTGTGATGGCCACTCTAAAACATTCACTCTGTTGTCCTTAAAGCACATTTGAACTAATTTGGCAGTATGCTTAGGGTCATGGTCTGTTTGGAAGACCCATTTGTGGCCAAGTTTTAATTTCCTGGCTGATGTCTTGAGATGTTGCTTCAGTATTTCTACATAATGCTCTTTCTTCATGATGCCATCTATGCTGTGAAGTGGACCAGTCCCTCCTGCAGCAAAACAACCCCACAACATGATGCTGCCGCCCCCATACTTCACAGTTGGGATGGTGTTCCTAGGTTTGTAAGCTTTCCCCTTTGTCCTCCAAATGTAACACTGGTCATTATGGAAAAACAGTTCAATCTTAGTTCCATCAGACAGCAGGACATGTCTCCAAAAATTATTCTTTTTTCCAGTCGAATTTAGCAAATTAAGTAATCTGTTTTTTTTTTTGTTGATTCTGGCTTGTTGATTTTCCCATGTTGTCACACAAGGAAGCAGTGTGTTTAAGGTTTTCCTTAAATACTATTCTACTGTACAGTTGTGCCTCCAATTAACTCAAATGTTGTCAATTAGCCAATCAGAAACTTCCAAACCTTGACACCATCATCTGAGCTTTTTCAGTCATAATAATCTTATTGTATGTAAACTTGACTTTCAAGAAAAGTTATAACAATTTATCAAAAAAATATCTCTCTCATTATTCTGCTATTTAGCATAACAGAAACAAATTTGATAATCCTAACTTACCTAAAAGAAAAAAAGTTTAGTCACATTAACATCTGACTTTTTTTTAAATGGTTATGTGCCTTTTTATACAGTGTATGTAAACTTCTGGTTTCAACTGTATGTCCAAAGAACTTTTTTTGCAAATAAACTGAGATTAAAATATCTGTTCCAACTCTCTGATAAGTTTTAGAAGTTTAAAATGTTTTTAAAGCCAAGCATGTTTGTAATAAAGACAGTAAAATCGTTATGTAAATCTTAACCACTATAAATACTACGGCCGCATGCTGTCAGTAAACGTGCATATATGTGTGTTTGTGTGTGTTTGTGTGTGTATGTGTGTGTGAGTACTGTAAACATCATTTGTGTGTAACTCATCATTTCAGAAGGGCTTGAATAAACTCAACCACAAATACATCAAATAAACGTACTTGGTATTTTTGACTAATGAGCTGTATTTCAGCTTTATCCATGTCTGTCTCTATCACTGACTGCTGTTTATCTGACGAAACGCATGAGAAGCAGACACGCACGTGGGAACGGTGGGCGGGGAGAAGCAGCTCATTTGCATTTAAAGCCACAGGCTACAAAAACAGCTACACGGTAGTCAGACACCAAAATGGGCAGATTATGGAGGCTATAATAAATAATCTGATGGGTATTTTGAGCTGAAACTTTACAGACACATTCTTGAGACACCAAAGGCTTATCTTAGATCTTGTAAAAGGGGTCAAATAGGTGACCTTTAAAAAAGAAAAAAAGACTTCATTTGTCTATTTGAAAATCTGGAATCTAAGGGTTCAAACTAAAGAAATCGAAATACAGTTGTCGATATGATGTTCTTAGAAATGCATAGTTTTTATATATATTAATAAAAAGTATATAGTAATAATTTTTTTATATATTTATAGTACACTGTAAAACCGAAAAAGTTAAGGTAACTCAAACCATTTGAGAAAACCAATTGCAACAAACCATTTAAGTTCAAAAACTAATCCAAATAAGTACTGTGAACTTAATCTATTTGAGTAAACGAAGCAATTTGAGCACAGTAAAACCAAATAAATGAATAAAACTCAAACTAACTGAGTACTGGAAAACTCAATAAGTTAAGGTAACTCAAACCATTCGAGGAAACCGATTGCAACAAACCATTTGAGTTAAAAACTAATCTATATGAGTTGTGAACTTACTCCATTTAGGTTGAAGTAATGAGGAATTTAATTAACTCATTGCCTTCAACACTGAGTTCATACCTCTTTTCAAATGAGTAGAATTAACTTTCAGTAAATTTTGAGTTAACTACACTCATTTCATTTGATAAAGTTGACTGTTGGGTTTTACAGTGTAGGAAATTTACAAAATATATCTTCATGGAACATAATATATACTTAATATTCTCATTCTATTCCAAAATAATATTAGAATTTCAAATAAAAATATTGGCATATAGACCATTTTGGCCAGTTGGGTTGAATAGTAGATATTCTCATTTAATGTGATTGAAAATCAAGGTTATTCCACCAAATAATGATTTCTTAACTTTTCAGAAGCTAAGTTAAAATATTGGTTTTGTGTTGTCTAAAAACTGTTACAACATTTTTTTGTTTGTCACATAAAAAAAATGTCTCTTCAGAGCAGTGGTCCCCAACCCCTTGGCCGTAGACCAGTACCGGTCTGTCGATCAATTGGTAGCGGGCCACACAAGAAATCATGAATTATTTCAGTTTTATTTATTATATGAGTAAGGGATCTTTAATTTAAAAAAAATATTTTATTACTTTAATAAAAATTACTTTTATTTTGACAAAATGATCGTATTCTTTCTGGTACATCTCGGTCACATAAGAACCAAAATTCAACCCACAAGCTAGCAAAATGAGTAAGAAACAGACGTCTTTGAAAAGTTTCTTTGCGAAGGGGCCCAATGAAAGACACGCAAACTATCAAGGAATGGATCCGCAATGCATTTATCAACAAATCAGGTGAATCCAGCATGTCTGCGCAAAAAAAAGATCAACTTCTTGAGATCGCAAATGACGGCGGCCATCCACATATTGCTTTTTATATATCGCACCTAGGGTTGGGCCGATAGACGATGCCATCGTCCATCGCTGATGGCCGATAGACATCACGATGCTGAGCCGGCATTGCAATCCATAGCCCCGCCCCCGTAGCAAACCCGCTCGTGAAAAATACACACTCAGGCCCCGTTTACACTAATACAGCTTACTTTTAAAATGGCATTTTAGAACGAAAATGACCCACGTCCACACTGGTGTTTCATCTAGCATTTCTGAACAGCCTTCCGTCCACTGAATCCGCACATCACGTGACCACACCCACACACAGCCACACACACACACACACAGCCACAGACACACACAGTCTTGTCTCTATCCAGGGCTTAATTTGTGCCGGAACACGCCAGATCCGGCACCTCATTTTACCGATCTCCTTCCTCAACCGCCCACCTCCCCTGTCCACTGTTTATTTTCACTTTGTTCCGCGACTCCCCAACCCTCTTCACTTTCGTCCGTGACACCTCAGCGCCGCTCACTTTTGTCCACGAGCAACCCCCGCGCCGCTCACTTTCGTCCGCGACACCCCTCCGCCATCCACCGCACCAAACAAATGACTGACACGGATCACTCTGCCTACTCATGCCAGAGTTCCGCGGAAAAAGTGATTGACAGGGGGTAATTTGTGTGTAACTTATCTTTGTTTATTTATGATTTGGTTATGGGTGAAACAAAGACCAGGTAGTTGAAACGGTAGGCTACAAATAATTAATTCGTTATGAATTAATTAATTATTCATAAATAATTTATTCACCTCCGCCTATGAAGACCATGTCATCGTCCATCGCGATGTTTCACATTAGACATCGTACGATGCTAAATTGGTCAACATCGCCCAACCCTAATCGCACATATTGGGAGCGATGCACCCAGATGAAAACGTCTCAGTTTTTCAGAATGCGAGTCATGTGACAAGAACTGACCGATCAGCTTCATATTTTATGGAACATGGAACATCTCAGACAAACACAGAACACCCAAATACTGCAGTGCTTTTTAACTTTCTCATGTTGCAGCAATGTTTTGTCAGCTTGTCATCCTCTGAGAAAACGATTGATGGTTCACTTGCAATCTACGTACAGGCATGTATACCACCCAACCCCCGGACCGCGGTAAAATCGCATTGACCAGTCTGCGTTGATAAAAAGGTTGGAACACTGCATTAGAGAATTATTTGCTGAAATGTTGTTTGGGGAGCCAAAATGGTTTCATGCTGACATTACTGCACAATCTTTTTATTTTTTTTGAAAAGTATAAGAAAATCCCAAATGAAAACTCTTGAATATTTCAACTGTTTCCTCTAGTTAGCAGTGAGATGCTAAGCAAACTGCGATTTCTCCCTGGAGATGCTGAAGAACACCGCAAATAAATTGACAGACATCCAAAACTTCCTGACAGATGTCACTGAAACGGGTGTCACACCTGTCTCTCTGACAGCTTGAGGCTTCGTAAACGGCAGAAGAGAGTCAGGGGAGAAGCCCATGCCTTCCAGCCAGTCTGAAAACACCCCTATCAGTAACACTTTCTGCATCTGAATCACTTCGCATGATCATGATTGCTGACATCTGGTTTGCCAACGAGCTTCAGAGCAGTTTTGAAAGGAAGACATGTGGTTGAACTTAGCAAAATGGTGGGAGTTAGCAAAACAGCTAGCGGAAATTACTTACAGCACCTTTAAGTCAATTCGTTTTTCTTATAGGAGAAAAACAGACCTCTGTGTTCTTCTATAATTAAATGCTAGTTGCAGGGCTTTGGAATGTGGCTGGTTGTTAGTTAACGACTACATATGGTCAACCAGCTATACTGTGCTACAAAAACAGACTTAACTCTACCTTACATTGGTATGAACAGCTTTGTATGTGGTGGGTTTGTGGTCCAGGAGAGTTTAGCACCTTGAAAGTGCTGTTAACTACAACTACAGTATATAACATTTCCAAGCGCTCTCTTATATTTTCCATAGCTATATATAAAAAATACGTAAATTACACACGCATCGCCTAATGTAAGGACAAGCTACACAAAATAAGTTTCTGCATTGTGATTTACGCGTGTTTTTCGCTTATTTACAGTTGTGAATTGCATTATGGGATGTTGATCTCTCATCCCAGGCTCATGATTGATATGTACACCTGTATACAATTCTAGAAAGGCCACTGTGTACGCTTTTTCAGATCTCAAATTTCTCACGCCAGTGCCTGCTCTTCTCACTTAAATCCACCAGAGGCTGCTGTCGACTGACTGACTGACCGACCGATAACCCCACCCACCCCCTTCCCTAAACCCAACCGACAGTGTTTTCAAAAGCAGCAACTGACCCCATCACCTTGTTCCTTAAACCCAACAGTGTTTTCAAAAGCAGTCCAGAGAAAAAAAAGCCCTCACAACCGCCTATTTTTACCACGTTTTCAGATATTACCACATTCTCACCCTGTTATTTACTTTATCTTATTTTTTGCCTTGGAACCTTTGGAACCGTTCGTCACCAGACTTGAACCCAGTAGTTGCAGTCAACTCCTCTCTGCGTCTCAAGTCCACCTACGTACATGGTGAGCCACTGGGTAAACTGGTAACAGTAGAAAAGCCGTCTACATGGAGGTAAGCGGTCAGCTGGTAGTGCGGAAAGAAACAAAAGCCTTCGGCGGTGCCATACTGCCTCACAGCATGCGCTTTAAAGACGAAATGTAGCCATACATAGCTCTGGTTACCTAATTTGCGCTCTCCAGAAATGTATACGGGGTATGTTTTTCACAACGAGCCTGTGTTGTGATCTCTGCTCTGACGACTTTTGATGTTAAAAATTCAACTCAACAGCGACCCAGACAATATATCGCTTTAAACTATTAAAAATGTTCATAAAAGTCACTTTTACAAACATTTCAAGGTTAAAAGTTGTTGGAAGCAAGATCAAGGTCCCATAATGCAATAAAAAAGCATAAATAAATGGGAAAAAAATATGAATCATGAATCACAAAATACGCAAAACTGCTAATTTACAGATATTTTTTTAGTGTAGAAGCCAGTAACTGAGCTCCAAATTACAACCATCAGGACAAGTTTGAGAAACCATATTAACAATTTCCCAACCTGTGCTCAAATCTGTCAAGATAGTCTGTGATCAAATTCATAAGATCTTAAAAGTCATTCACAGCCATTAAAATGTAACATATCAGCAAAACATATAACACAACCTAAAATGTAAGGAATAATTAATGACGGGCTGTTAAATTCTCAGAAAATAATACACCTACAATGATACACCTATATGACATACTATACGATGGATACCACACCTTAAAACATTGTTCAGATGCTGTAATTCAAGCCGTTTGTCAGGTTTTGCCCTCAATCTGTTCCTGTGTACAGTACTAGCTTCTTACATATCATCAAAACCTGTTTTATTTTGACTTTTAAACTGTGAAATAACATCATTCAGCGTAGTGAATTTTTAACAGTACCGCAGTCAAGACCAAAAAACACGACTGCACTATATATATATATATATATATATATATATAATTGTATACAATGCAAAACTTTTGTTCTGGTGGACCTAAGAAAAAGTCCTGAAAATTTTTCCATTGTCAGTTTCAGTTTCAATTCCCTATTCGCAGCACTGAAAATATTCCAGATTACCTCGGAAGAATGAACTCGTTCGGAAGAGAAACATAGAAACATTGTGAGATGATGGTCGCGTGATTTTTAAAATGAGAGTATGCGTATTTATGGCTATTGATCTTATCTACCCACGACCCACCCATAGTTAAACATCAAGTAGCCGACTTTTTGATTACCTGACCCGTGGATTAACGGCAGGACTCGTGAATATGAAAGAATCGCACATGACGGGGTTTTATGCGTCCCCAATATGCAATGTCAACAGAGTGACTCCATACACGGCACACACTTGTGTAATGTGTGAAGACATAGACGCATGTCAGAGCAAGGAGAACTTATCCTTTAAATGTCCATGTGAAATCGTTAATAGACAAGGTCTATGGATTTGCAGGGTTATCAACAATGTTTGTATATTTTTGGTATGGAACAGCCTTCTGTTAAAGATTTTTGTGTTCATCCTTGCTACAGGCAAAAAAAAAAAAAAATATAACAAATGAATTGCACTTTCATTGAAACCAAATCTTTGAAGTATCGGTATCGGTACTCTGTATCGGCGAGTACACAAATTAAAATACTAGTAACAGTTTGTAAAAAAGTGGTATCGGTTCATCCCTAATTATCACCAATAAAGCCCAGAGAAACAAGGCATCAGTATATTGTAAACCGATAGGTTCAAATATTCCTTTCCAGTTATCAAAGAAATAATTTGTTTCTTAATTATAGTTTTGTAACTATTAAATTGTTTTAAATTCAAAATTGTAATATATACATCAGTGTTAAACCTATCGCTGGTGGAAAAACATATTTCTGTAATTGTGTACATGGGTCTCCACTTTTGCCATGGCCTCTTTTGGCTTTAACAAACTTATCTCTGAGGTTTTTCCAAACCTTTTAACAAAAAATTTCCTCCTTTCCCACAGCTGTTGCAATTTCTAGCCAAGAATTATTGATCATCTGGTTATCCCTATGAGCAAGGATCATAAAGGTGTCTGTACAGGCGTACCTGTTTCAGACAAAATCTCTTCAAAGTGTTTCATATTTAACTCAAATCAAATGCGGCGCGGCGCAAACTGTTGTAAAAAAAATGAGCTCCGCCAGCTGAAATCATATCGCGCGTACCCAAAGCGAACCTCCGCAAACACATCGATGACGTCACATTCGCCACACGCACTCAAGCTAACTAGCGGATGCATCGAGTATAAACCAGGCTTAATCCCTAACCCCAACCTCAGAACCATTCAAATACAGTATCGGTAGCATAATCTGGTGGGTAGGATAAAATGTCAGGACACCGGCTTTTCTGTCAAAGAATATGCTTGGTTTGTATAATTGCTCATCAATGGCAACTGAATTGATTGAGATGACATTATTGTTAATGATAAAACACACTGCACAAGATTTTGTGTGAGTGTAAAAGATATTTTTTTGTGTTTCAGTTTTGCAAAAAAGAATAATGTCAAGAACGGATGGATCATCATATGGCATCTGTTATTCTTTATGCCTTTTATGTTAACTGCCTGGATAACTAGGCAGCCAGTGTAAGTGAGGCCAGTACAGTGTCAGAGAGATGAAAGAGTGCAGTTTTTACAAGTGGTTTGTCAGGCCCACTCACCTGCATGAGGGACACTCAAAATTGATAATGCTTTGGGAAATAATTGGTTTATAAATAAAACGCTAAAGACGCTAAATGTAGAAATCTAACATTATCATTTGTACAAAACATATTTATTTTTAGTCTCATTTTCAATAAACGATTGCAATAAATGATTTCTATAAACTGTTATCCCAGTTCTTCTGTGTTATTTGACTGTGTGAAGCTTCATAATTAACTCAAAAAACTAAAGACTGAATCTCTTTTTTTATTTTTACGTTTTCAGACTTGAATGCAGCAATTCGAAGGATTAATAAACATATGGAAATCACCATCACTTATAATTTATATTGCGTGGGTGTTGAGATCCCGATCTTTTAATGGTTAATCGTGCAGCTTACACTGAATGCATTAATGCAGGCTAAACAAGTAGTGACAGAAATCAACTTTAATAACCTAAGAAACCCACCACATCCCGAATAACCTACCACAACGTCAGTCATCATTATATTTTACAGGAAAGCCTAAATGCTTTCATACATGTGATTTGAATGAGGCGAGAGGTGATCTCTCTGTGATCTTTACAAATTTAGTAAAGTAAAAAAAAATGTGTTAATCTGCAACAACAACAGTTTTTCCTCTAGAAAAAGATGCACAAGCCATTTAATATGGGTCCATTTGGATTTCACATTGGCTTTCAATCTCCAGAGCTAAAAAAAAAGCAACATCAGAGCAATGAAACTGTCCTCGGGGCCCAACGAATGCGACCGCAGAAATGACAGAGAGCGTGAAAAAGGTGTTGGTACAGAGAAAATGACAGAAACAGTATGGAAGTAAGAAAGCAAAGTGGTAGCATGGGAGAAAAAATGCAAGATTGAAAAAAAAATGAAAGAGAGAGAGTAGAAGAGACAGGATGACAATAAAAGGGAGAGATGTGTGAAAGGTTGTTGAAAATAGGCCGGCGTTTTGACAGACCTGGCGGGGGGGTGGGGGTGGGGGGTGGGCGGGGGGTGGGGACTGCAGTCGAGAATTGAGCTCACAGCTTGTACCAAGTTTGACCTTTTCATGAAAGTGGCGAGCGCATAAAAAAATAGAAAGACTTTCTTTTTTTCTGTCCCCTTTAACAAACAGCCTCCGTCTCGAGCGAACAGGTCCACAAAGGGTACAGGAGACAGATTTATTGAATGAAAAAAGAAACACACTTTTACAGACAATGAGACGTACGAGCGCACGTCGGTTGGAGAGGATAAATCACAGACTGTCTGTGTATATCTGTGTGTAGGGAGGAGTTGAGTACAGATAGAAGGGATAGGACTGGCTTCAATCCACTTGCATAAACACGCACACATACACACATACACACGCAGTGGGCCTGTCCTTTTCAGCGGAGGCCGTCATTATAGTAATTGGAGGGTAGAGAGATGTGCTAGGCAGGCAGTCCCTTTCTCTCTCTGTAGCTTTGCCATCTTCAGCGCGTTCTGCATTCATAGGATTCGTCTAAGTCAGCGGGAGTTTCCTTCTGGCCTGAGTTGAGCTCGCCTGTAATTTTCTGTTTGACCCGTCTCGTTCTGCCAGGCTGCCGGTCGAGCAGATCTACTGTGGGCTGTTATGAAGGGGGCGTGGTAAGGGCGGGGCCTTTGACTCCCCTTTGAACTCTCACAGCTGAATTTCAGCATGGAGGCAACAGTTCAGCCAATAGAAGGAGGACCCAATGAAATATTTTAGATTTTATTGTGGAATCTGTTTTTCCTTTGTTTATTACCTGGTTATGTTTTAAAGTTTAAAGTTCACATGAACCGGAAGTTGCAATGTTTTTTTTTTTTTTTTTTTCATATTATGACGCAGTTGTTAGAGAAATGGAATATTAAATGAGAAATCCAAATGATTGGATGTAGTAAAGTAGGCATTTCATTCAGAAATGAACATGGAGGAGAAACGGGAATGAAAAGAAGTTTACTTGCAAAACAGACATGCGTTTGCTTTGCCTGCGAATCCCTGGCGTCTTTAAGATGGAGATAATTGTGGAGGAGGGTCTTCAGGGGGTGTGGGTGTGGAAAATACTGGGTAAATATTATCTCTGCTGCGATCCAGCTCCCCACCTCCAACCACACACACACAGACACACACACACACACAAACACACACACACTCTGCTGGAGCTCTAAATCCCTCAGACTGCCAGTCTAAGCACTCTACGAGCTCACACACAAACATTAAAGTGCACTCTGATGCTTTGCCTGCTTTTTTGTCTTTTATCCTCCCCGAAAAGCGCATGTGTGCAGCTCAAGCCTACTGTTTATGTGGTTCATGACCCAAACGAAGTCACACATGACCTGAAACAGTAGTTAAACACACACCGCGGACACACTGCGTACTTTTTCTGTTCTTTCTGGACTTTCTCTCTTGCTGTAGCTCAAATAAAAGCCATTTCCTGTCCATTTAAGGTTGTGTTCCCAGCTGAGGGCTTAAAAGGAGATGCTATCAGTTTATGTTCGTACATATAAAAATATGCCTACTGCTTGATGTTTATTGTCATTTATTATTAACTGTGATTTGAACTGAAACAGGAAAAGATTGAGGGGTGAATTCACTAAGTAGTAGTGGCATATCTTGCGGCAACAATCTAGTCTAGGAAAGTGCTGTGTGCCATGATTAATTAAAGCAACCCAATTCATGTTTTTTAAGGATATTATTGATCAAAAACTCAAAAGGTCAATGGAATTATTTTTAAAGGAGTCTTTTTTGTTCAGCAAGGACACATTAAATTGACTAAAAGTGACATTTAAGACAATAATAATGTTGGAAAAGATGAAATTTTTCATCTAATCATTAAAGAATCCTGAAAAATCCTTGACATCACAAAAAAAAATCTGTTAAATTCATCTAAATATATTTAATTACAAAATGTAGGTTCTTTTTTCCAGCGTTGGGTTGCGGCTGGAAGGGCATCCGCTGCGTAAAACTTATGCTGGATAAGTTGGTGGTTCATTCCGCTGTAGTGACCCCAGATTAATAAAGGGACTAAGCCAAAAAGAAAATGAATGAATGAATGAATGATTTAAGTTCTTCATAATAATCTTTTTACTGAATTTTAATCAAACATTCCTTCATTTTCCTTCCGCTTAGTCCCTTATATATCAGAGGACACCACATCGGAATAAACCACCAACTAATCTGTATATGTTTTATGCAGCTGATGCCCTTCCAGCCACAACCCAGTACTGAGAAACACCCATACACTCAGATTCACATACACACTCATACACTACGGCCAATTTAGTTCATCCAATTCACCTACTGTACAGCGAATGTCTTTGGACTGTGGGGGAAACCGGAGCACCCAGAGGAAACCCACATAGACACGGCGAGAACATTCAAACTCCACACAGAAATGCCAACTGGCCCAGTCGGGACTCAAACCAGCAACCTTCTTGCTGTAAGGGTGACAGTGCTAACCACTGAGCCAGTGTGCCACTTTTAATCAAACAAACTAGGCTTATTATTGAGCAAAATATTCAAAATACAAACTGAAAAACACCAACCAAAGTTTTGAATTGTAGTGCAGATTATGAATTTAAAACTCTACAGGTTCCGGGCACAATTAATGTGATATTATGTTAACCTTAACCTATGTTAACCCCGAGTTTTATTTATAAAGATCTTTGTGTGCACTTCGTATTGATCTTTACAGAAGTAATTTATCAAATGATGGAGAAGAGGGTTATAACGTGGCATACTTCCAGACGTGCGGTGTAGACTACTGCACTTTCTGCATTTTAAAGAGCCGAATCAGGTGTCTGGACTACAGTACAGAAGAGACGTTTTACAGTCTCAGCATATTACGCCAGATCAAGGTAGTCCGCAGCATCCTTTTATTCCCAAAATGGCCTGTAAATGACAACTTGCCACAGCCATACCACCCTGCAGCCCAAGAATGGTTACTTACTGAGGCTAAGCAGGGCTGAGCCTGGTTAGTACCTGGAAGGGAGACCACATAGGAAAACTAGGTTGCTGTTGGAAGTGGTGTTAGTGAGGCCAGCAGGGGGCGCTCAACTTGTGGTCTGTGTAAATTCTAATGCCCCAGTAAAGTGATAGGGACACTATACTGTCAGTGAGCATCGTCTTTCGGATGAGATCGAGGTCCTGACTTCTCAGCACTTCTCGTAAAGTGTAGGGGTCTAACCTCGGTGTCCTGGCCAAATTCCCTCTATCAGCCCTTACCCATCATGGCCTCCCAATCATCCACATCCATCAATTTTGGCTCTATCACTGTCTCTCCAGTACACACTATCATCCAAGTGAACGCTGCACACTGTTGGTGGTGGTGAGAGACACTCTCATGATTGTGAAGCACTTTGGCTATATGTATAAGTGAAGTTTATTTATAAACTAATTTCGAGAGGACCACGTGCTTATGATTTACCACAGCCGGTCCCGCATTAGCTAATCATGATCCTCCAATCATATGATTCACTATAAGTCACTATAAATAACCTCAGTCTTCAATCTACAACTATCCTTGTCTGGAAGAATCCCCCCTTCCTCCCCTTCTCCTCCCCCTTTTCACCTAGACTGGGCGGCACGGCGGCCCAGTGGTTAGCACTGTTGCCCCAAAGCAAGAACACCACCGGCTCTGGTCCTCGCCAGGCCGGTTGGAGTTTCTGTGCGGAGTTTGCATATTCTCCCTGTGTCCGTGTGGGTTTCTCCCGGGTTCCCCGGTTTCCTCCCACCATCCAAAGATATGCATCATATGTAACAGACTAAGCCAAATGGGCACTGTTGTCTAGCTCCCAGCATTAGTATTTTCTTTCTCAAAGTAGTTTACCTCTCGGCCTGCGAAGAGAGAGCCCTGGGCTCGAGAATGCCTTGATCATGTTGTCCCTCTCCTGGCATTATAAATCCTCAGCTAAGTGTGAACTCTTGAAATACACATTACTTACATTACGTACTCTTAGGCCCCGTTTACACTAATACGTTTTAGTTTTAAAACGTATCAGTTTTGCTACGGTTACGCCATCCATACAGACTACCCCGGAGTTTTCGAGCCCTGAAAACAGAGTTTTTTGAAAACGCTGAAGAAGCCGTTTTCATTTTAAAACGCTGCTGCTCCGTCTCAGTGTGGATGGGGGAAAACGGAGACATCTGAAAACGGAGGCGGGGCTGCAGACATTCACCTGTCTGATTGGGGCTTTTTCCTCAGTGTTAAGTAGCCTACACACAGTTCAGTCTTGCATCCGCTCCTTTTAAGTTCAGACTTCGCAAGTTTAATATGGAAAACAAACTCCCGAGGACACATCAGGTAGGCAACAGTGTACTTTATAACCTCATTCACATCACCCTGACGACGTTGTTTCACTTTCTTAACAATAAAATGAAAGCACGATATAAGGAACTGCCTATTTTCATTAAACAAGACACCAAAAATGTTGAGGCATCTCGTGTAGCTGCATATTTATATGACCGTCATCTTCACTGTATGCATATTTATAAAAAAACGGAGCCTATAACATAACTGCCTTCTTTCATTTTCATTGAAAATACGAAACATACCCTTTCTTTTGCTGAATATCAGTTTTAAAAATCAATAATGGCCATTATAAAAGTAAAAGTACAATAAGTTTATTTTATAGGAAATAAATGTAAGCAATCAGTCAAATGTGCACAATCAGTGTACGTGTTTACATTAATTAATATATTAACTTCTTAATATATTAATCTTTGCGCTAAGCCAAAACACGTTACCTGAGAACAAGTATTAGATTCAAAAGACCAAAGTCGGGGAATATGTTAGATAGAGACAAGATGAATTAAATATCACGTTTAACAAATATAGTGAGAATAGATCCAGCAGTATATTCTTGATGAACAGTCAGACGTCCACTGCTCTCATCGCTGCAGTGCATGCCAGAGTGTGTGTGGTCACGTGATGTGCGTTTTCAGCTCTGTAGTGTGGACGGAGAGATGTTCAGAAACGTTGGGTGAAACGCCAGTGTGGACGCAGATCGTTTAATTCTAAAACGTCCTTTTAAAACTGAAACGTATTAGTGTAAACGGGGCCTTAACCTGATTTTTTAGTTGAAACACGCAAATACACCTCACAGATGAGTCTTGTAGACATTACTTTTGTTTAAAAAACACCTTGCAAACGCCTCAGGCAGAACAGATGTACTTAAGAAACAAAACCGTGAAAATAAGCTTCCAAAGCAATTTTCAGTCTGAAGTCTAAAAGTTTTTTCTTACTCCTCCGGGGATTGTTTTTCTCCTACTTTAAGCATAAACCTTGCAAAAATTTGCTAGACATATGCGTAAACATACTCTGCCAATGAGTTAAGGAAAGTACACCTAATTGATGATAATTTTATGCAACTTTGCTTCTCAAGCGACTTTGCGTTTGTAGATGTTTTCCCGGAAAAGACAAAAATACTGATGAAGAAAGACTTTTGCTAAAGAGTGCAATTCATTCTTAGTGAATTCCCTCCAGAGAGGAAAAAAAAGAAGTAGAAAAAAGGCACAAATGGAGCGAGCACGAATGAATAGAAAAGTAAGCCCTTTACCATAAAAGCCTATAAAACCAAGCAGTAATGTGATATCTCAGCAAACTGAAAAGCAGAAATCACACCTCTTATCTCAAATCTGCATGGAGAATGAAGGGAGGGGTCGATGGAAGAAAAGAAGAAAGGATAAAGAAAGGAGGAGTGTCATAAAAACAGATAAAAAAGGGAACGGGAGAGTAGGCCAATTTGCGGCGCAGTCACCGCTGGGAGGAACTGCTCACAGTTTTGTTTGGTCATTAGATACTCACCATTATATTTCACAGTCTTGCGTGGGACGGGGTTCCAGTTGACGCATATCCCCTTTTCAAAGCCGATCACGAAGATCACAAGAAGAACTTTCGCACACCCCATTTCTATTCTCCTTTTATGGGGCTCTGATTGGATGAGGAAGCGGGAGGTTCTGATTGGTGTGGAGGCTCCAGATGCGCACGACGGCTCCTGTCAGGGGAGATAAAGAAAACAAAAAACATCAACAAATGCGATTAGAAGATGAACACCAACCTCCCTAGAGCCTTCCTGTCGCTATCCCAATAGAGCTGGGACTGCTTACGGAGTGACAAAACACAGTCAGGGCGATTTAATGACAGATTTTACACTCTCTCAGAAGGTCTGACGATAAACGCATCCTGGCAGACCACCAGCCAAATTATGGATGGCTGTCAGAGCAACTCACAATCGTTCACCAAGAACACCCGACACTGAAGAAGGCTTGCTTTTGACAGCCACGTACAAAAGAAGGAGAAATGCATTTGTAATTATAATTGGAGTGTATGTGTTCTCCATAATGCATTACGATGACGCCTGCAGCAAGGTTTCAAGAAAAAAAGAAGGTCTGAGAGGTCCAGTCTGTTCTGCAATAGCCGTTTTCACACGTTTGCTCTAATCATCAACTCGCACCTGTTTCTCTCCATTAAAAAGGGAAATTAGGGCCTTGATAATATTTGCTGATTTGAGAGCAAACCCATTGACTTTTAAATGTGCGTCAAATGTCAAATCCTGTTAAGCGGTGCCGATAACACAGTAAAACCCTCTCTCTTTCTCTCTACCTGGGCTGTGCTTTTTATCATTCGGTCTGAAAAATAAAGGGTGGGCCGAATTTAAATCTTCACAATGATAAGCAAGTGTGGAAGGGCAGCCTCTTACCCTCATTGGATTGAGATGCGGACCCGTGCGGGAGCAATCTCGCAGCCATTGATTTCTGTTTTTCTTTTTCGCATTAGCATGAAAGGGAGGGAGAGCTAGATAAGAGAAGTCAGAGATGTGGCGATTTGCTCCAGATGAGTTGTCTGTAATAGACGGGTTGCAATATAGCAATTCGATGACTCACATCTCCACCTGCACACTGTTTTTTTATTGGATCGATGCGCTGGTGCTTGTATCTGTATTGCGGGGAGGAGCTGGAACGTGTCAGATTGTTGTGACAGGTGGTGTCGTCTCCACTTTTAAAACAAGTGAAGAGTTCACATGCAAAAACCTCTAAATGCCGTCTGATATTTTCTTCTAAAATCAGCATTTTTATCAAAGTCTTGTGTGTAGGTTCAGTAATTTCATATTTATGACAAAGAATAAGTTCTTTTAATTTAATGTCTTTAAAGTGAAATAACTCAACATAAACAAGCTAATTTTTGATGGAAATTTCATCTGAAATGTTAAAAGTTTTTTGCATCTGAACTCTTAAAGTGTGTTCGCCACACGTTTTTCTAGCAAAAACTAAATATTTAGGGCAGAGCAGGCATGAAAGTACCATTTTTCATAAAAACCCAATTTTAAAAGATGTTTTTAGCAGAAATATATTTTTGAGTGGTCTAGCAAAATCACGTGTTATTTTCTATCAACGTAAAACATCTTAACTTCACTTTAAACAAAAGTTGCACATTGTTATTTTTGAAGCCTTCAGCTTCACCATTATAGATTTTGGTTGTACAATTATAGTCTGAGTTAGGGTTGTGTCGATAGACGATGCCATTTGCCAACTTATGATGTCGCCTAGACATTTTTTCCAAAAAATCAAAACAATGTGATGTTTTCAGACACTCCAAATGCCTCTTTTCCATTCAATTACACATAAAACAAATATTAATTATAATAATAAATATTATTATAATATTTAAGAAAATACAGTAAGAACTCTTCTGTACTATAATGTCAATGTGTCATGGATATAAAATGTTTCCTATGAATATATATAGTTGAAGTCAGAATTATTAGCCCACTTTTGAATTTGTTTTTTCTTTTTTAAATATTTCCCAAATTGATGCAGGGAAATTTTCACAGTATGTCTGACAATATTCTTTCTTCTGGAGAAAGTCTTATTTGTTTTATTTCGGCTAGAATAAAAGCAGTTATTAATTTCTTAAACACCATTTTAAGGTCAAAATTATTAGCCTCTTTAAGCAAATTTTTTTTTCGATAGTCTACAGAACAAACCATTGTTATACAATAACTTGCCTAATTACCCTAACCTGCCTAGTTAACCTAATTAACCTAGTTAAGCCTTTAAATGTCACTTTAAGCTGTATAGAAGTGTCTTGAAAAATATCTAGTCAAATATTATTTACTGTCATCATGGCAAAGATAAAATAAATCAGTTATTAGAAATGAGTTATTAAAACTATTATGTTTAGAAATGTGTTGAAAAAAGCTTTTCTTCGTTAAACAGAAAATGGGGAAAATTAAACAGGGGGGCGAATAATTCTGACTTCAACTATATATATATATATATATATATATATATATATATATATATATATATATATATATATATATATATATATATATATATATATATATATATATATAGTCTTCCATATATATATATATATATATATATATATATATATATATATATATATATATATATATATATATATATATATATATGCCCTGTGTGTCACAGCTCACTAATACAACAGATTCCTGACTGTTACAGTGAGAGGCTTTACAGGATCATGCTTGACCAGCAGAGGGATTATGGGTAGAGCTTTAACAGTAACAGGGCAAAGGAGGTCTTAAAAACCTTGAGCTAAAAAACCTTGTGCTTCAGAAAACAACCATTTCAACCACCAAAACAGAAACTTGTCATATATATCTAATACTTTTATTAAAGGTTTATTATATATTTATTTATTTAACATTTTTAAACTTACAGGAAGTTCACAGAATAGCAAAGCATAGAATAAAATCAACAGCACTGTAACAAACCGATATGACAAAAAGTCATCACAGCAAAAGTTTTTTAAGTTACTTTAATTTATTTTAATGATAATCTTTGCTATTTTATTAAGTTATATGAAGTTGAACTTCATATTTCTAGTCAGTTTGATTGATGTAAGTTGAGATGACTAAAAAAGTTAATTTGATTCAACTAAACAATTAAGGCAGCAAGAATGCTTTGAGGTTAACAAAATATGAACAACTCTATTGACCTTGTTCTGAAATGCGGACGTGCGCTCATTTTTATGATTGTTTTAGACCTTCCAATTCAGTTGCCTATGGGAGAAATGACTAGAAATAATGAACGGTAGAAAACGATCAAAATACTTGCTCTACAAATAAGTGTTCACGACTATACATAAAAAGTTGAACAATATATAATAAGAAAAGATCAGTTTTCAACATGAAGCAGCATAACGAGCCATTTTTAACACTTAAAAATCAATGGAAGTGAATGAGACTGGAAGACTCAAGCCAAAAAGATTGCAATGGCTGCGCTCGCTTGTATGTGAAGAATAAGGACAAATGCCCCAATATTAGAAGATGGACATACCCCCAAGAAGCTTGTTTTCATTAAAACTCATCTTTAAAGAAAACAAGCAACCTTTCCTATGCTGTTTTACATGCACATCCGGAAAAAGGCCAAATGTTGAGTGATGACCAGCTTTGCGAGTCCAAAGCATTTCCCATCTATTTCCAATCTGCTCTTGTCTTCCTGTCAATAATAAGCTCTTCTCCAGAACTAACAGCCAATCCCCATGTTCATCATCTCAACTAAAAGAAGACCCTTTGAACTGCGACCTACTGACCTCCAAGAGCCAACAGATGTCAAGGCAACAGCACGGCCAGGAGACGAAAGGTGGACAGCGCACAAACGGATGCACAAGAGGAAACAACTCCACCCCTCAACATAAACAGATCTTTCCAGTGCTACACTCAAGAGCTTTCCTCCTTCCTTCCATCCCTCGTTCCTCCATCATCCCCCCTTTCATGAAAGTTAAACAAAGGGCCTTAGCATGTCAGTGGCCGGTAATTTCCCAACATCCTGCCACTATCAATTCCACAAAACTGACCACTCAACCCCAGCTGCTGCTCAATGCAACGAAAAAAGCCCCCACGTCTAAAGGCACACAGCATAAACAGAACGCTCCGAATAAAAGAGTTCAATCTGCCTTCAGCATATGATTTATTTATTTCGGTATCGGATCAGATGGCACTAGTCAAAACACGGCAGCGTGCCTTCATTCCCTGGAGTGGGTGGATCTTTTATAGGCACAGAAGCAGGGCAGGAGGTGGTTAGTGGAGCCACCAACCCTCTCAAGGTCTCTGTCCTGACTCATAAGTCATGTTTACGCTTGACATATTCAGTCTGGCACGAACCACTGCAGACACGTGCATCTCAATGGCACCGAGAGCTGTTTGCTCTACATCATTTCCATCACGCGTTACAGACCAAAATCCAGAAATCAATAAGGTAATTAAGTAGTAAGCATGTTGTTACACTGGTTTAATGATGATTTGGTGTACAGTTGACGCCAGAATTATGAGCCTTCTTGAATTATTAGCCGTCCTGTATAATAGACAAGTTTTGGGTAATTAGAAGGGCCAGACAGAATCTGGGGGCATTTTTTAGTATTTCTGCTGGGAATTTTGTAAAAAATCTGTGGATTTATGCGGAATGATTGTAGGAGTATCATAACTAAAAACGTAATATTTAAAATAAATAAAAAAATGCTACTTTTTAAACTTTAAAGGGCCACGAAACCCCCTGTCTCAGCAGGGTGTTTTCACACCTCTGTTTTGAAAAAAGTCAGGAAAGTTGGGCGTGTCCAGCTCTGGGAGTGTGGGAGTGTCGGGGGAGGGAAAGAGGATAAGATTTTGCATAGAAGGGAGTTAACATTTGGGCACGCGCTAAGTTTGACAGGAAAAACAAACACACAGAGGCTGATTTGATACGGCGAATAAGAGAAAAAAGTCCTCCGCATTTCTCTGTAACTTATGTACTCGGTAGGTAGCGTCAGAAAGCCGTGTGTGTATAGACTATCCTGTCACAAATTGCAGCAAAAATCCTGCACGACGGGAATAGTTTGTGTTTACATGTTTACACTCGGAGAGCAGCATTTAAACAAAGGGCAGTCCACTGCAAACACTTACCAAATCTGTAGACAGACAACCAAACTGGAGCTGTGTCTTTTTATTAAAAGTAGACGAGCGGCATCGATCCGGATTTCATCATTTCCAGATGAGAAAAAGCTCTCGGGTAAAAATGTTCCTTACAAACGCGTTTCTGTCGAGTGTCGCGTGCACTGTAATCCACACGTGAGTCCAGCTGCTCTCTCATAGAGGGAAAATGAAAACAAAACCTTCGTTGCAACACACTAATAACACCTACGATTTTGTCTTGAAATTCTTGTACTTTCACTTGTTTTGGCAACACAACGTGGCTTCTCTCTGCCGTCTGAACGCTGTAAACTGGTAAACAGTCTCCGGAGCTATCATGCATATTAATTAAGTTTCACGTCATACACAATAGAGCGCGCTAATTGGTTTGAAGCACGTCTTTCTCATGAATTAATACTGCACACTCAGATACGTAAGAACGTCCTAGAAAAGACAGACAGCCACTCTCCAGCTGGATTTACACCCAAGTATCTCATGGCCGTGACGCAGCTTCAAAAATTCGTTTCAAACCGGAAGAACGAATTTGCTCAAAATAACGCAAAAACAACCAATTTTCACTTTTTAGTGCAATATATGTGTCCTAATAGTGTTTATAGCAGCGTGGGACACATATATGACTGTCAACAGCTCAAAAAATGTGTTTTGGTGTTTCGTGACCCTTTAATTGTAACAATGTTTACAATGTAAATCCAATTAGATCCACTTATTTGGTAAACAAAGCAAGTCTTGCTCACAAGTGATTATTGTTTGCAGGTGTGATGAGCTATATTTATACACTGAATAGGGGAGAGTGGGGCACAAAGTAACACTTTTTGGTTTTGGTCAAATAATGAACAAAGTAATAGGGTTAGACAAACCAAATTTTTTTTACCAACAACACACAAGTCTCTCCTACAAATGAGCACTGGAATTATGATCACCGGACCTGTGGTTTCTGTGCAGTATTGCCAAAAGTGCCATGAGTAAAAATGTTACTATTTACCCCACCTGCGGGGCAAGTTGTAACAGACAGGGGGTTAGTTATAACACATGCTTATAATGGCAGATTTCAAACAATTCATTTAAATTCAGTTTACTTTAAATAGTAGCTATATTTCCTCAGTAATTGGCTCATTTCTTTTTTATTCTACATAGCACGGTATGTTTATTTATGTTTTGTTTATAGGATAAACACATTTAAATCTATTTGCATTATTATCCATATATCCATTATTATACAATGCAGTTATTTGCATTATTAGCAATAAAATATATATTTTTTTCTATTAAAACAATATTTTCTATTTAAAAAACATTTTTATTTAAAAAGTTCTTGACGTTACACTCAAAATTCAAAAAAATATTTTGTTAGTTTAATTGGTGTCCAACAGTGTGTGGCTTAAGTGTAACACCCTGTTACAACAAACCCCGCTGTGTCATGTTTTACTCAAAACCGTCTAGCAGTCTCTGTGTGTTTTATACATCTTTCAAAATGGTTTCATCTTTTAGCCTAGAAAACGGTGATCACAACAATATAAGATTTCACTAATATACTTTCACAGATTTTTTCAAAATAAAAAATATCGACTGTAATAAAAAATACTTTTATGCTGCAAAAATGGTTTCTCCTGTGTATCTCATCCAAATTACGCCGATAATTTTCAATAATTGGCAGGAAGACGTTTGCCGACACGGTGGTGAAAACCTCGGAAGCATGCCATGATTAACCCTGAGCAAATACCGTGTTACATTTAACCCTGCGTTACTTTGTGCCCCGCGCTCCCCTACTCTGTCTTCGAGGAAGTAAAAATTTGGATTGGTATTTTAAATCTTTTGTGTAATAGTATGCATCTTATATTGTCATATGTATACTCTTGTATGTAAATGTGCCTGTTCACGGGCTTGTTGGCTGATTGTGATGATTGACTGCAGGTGCAATGTGTAGAGCTGTTTCACTATTTCTTGAAGATTCTTATTTGTATTGTTTTACCTGATGAAGACCATGCAGGTCGAAACGTTGTGTGAGTGATATTAAAGACTTTTGAGAGCTAAAGTGGCAGTGTTGACGATTTTCTTTTGATCTTTTGAAACAAAGCAAGTCTCTCATATAATATATCTACTAAAAGACATATTACTTTATTGTATATTACTGTATTGTAAATAAATCATATGAACAATTTAATATTACTATTATTATATCACAATAATATTAGTGAAATAAATTTAAAAACTGATTAAATATAAATGTACACACATTTACACAAGTAAATACATAGACTCAATGATGGGCTAAAAATCTGCGGATTGCTGCGCGTGCAGATTCCGTGTGGGCCTAGTTATTAGGCAAGTCATTGTATAACGATGGTTTGTTCTGTAGAAAATTGGACAAAATATTGCTTAAGGGGGCTAATAATATTGACCTTAAAACAGTTTTTTTTTTTTTTGAAATTTAAACTGCTTTTATTCTAGCCAACATAAAACACTCGAATACCCTGTCAGAAAAGTCTAGTGGCTGGGAATGACCTTTTTTCAGTGTCTGCTATAATGTTAATGTCGTTTTTGTGTGTTTACATAGATAAAAATGACCAGGTGTAAATGCACAGTACAGTGGAAGGGGGAAGGGGTAGGGGTACAAAAATAGAATTGGGATTAGGCCAAATGATATTTTCTAGTCATCAGTAAAACTGACTAAAATATTAAGTTAAAACAAAATAGTTGAAACCTGATTAACTTATTCAAATAAGCTGAAGTATAATAAAAGCTTTTGTTGTGATGGATTTTTGTCATATTATTTTTATAGTGTATTTCCATGTGCTAAAAAAGTCTGGTGGAAACACACTTGCTTTTAGCATGACAGTGTAAACAGGCTACTGACTAAAACCATCCAAGGTTGGATGTCTCATTCAAAGCCAAAGAAACAACCCTTTCAGCCACATCAATGGTAGATTGTTGTAACAAATCTGTATTTTCTATAATATTGCATCTTTACTAGAGGTGTGAACCTACACTGGTCTCACGGTTCAGTTCGGTTACGATTATCATGCCATCGATTCGGTTCAATTCGATATCTCAGTGCATCACGGTGCATTGACGATGCTTTCCATACACAATTATATTTTACTTCACAGCACAAGAAAAATGTATAAATATATTTATATTTATATATTATTTGTAATACAATTTTGTCCTTTAATACAAGCAGTCAGATATATGAACTGTACCTTTAAAAACTCAAGTACAGGCACAGAACAACATGAGCATTTATAGCAAATAAACAATTGCAAATATCCCGCTAGTTTACAGAGTTCTTACACCCCTATGATTGGTTACGCACTCAACAGAAAGGGCTGCGATTGGCTCTAATGCTCTGGCGCTGTTCACCGATGAGTGACACTGATAAACGTCAACGGCGATCACAGCTGATTCATGATAGACGCAGAGGAGAAAACTCGCTCTGCAGACACGCTTGTGTCTGTATCCAAAAGTAACTCTGTTACAGCCGAGAGGAAAGGAAAAGTCACACCAACAGGTCAGAGGTCCATAGTGAGAAAGAGAAATGGAATTTTCATTTTCTCAATCGCAGTGAAATAGGGGCTTCTGCTGTAAGTGTCAGTGAAAGACTGTATAGCAAACTCACAAGCTTAATTGTGCACAGTTACTGCGTTTTTAAGCAGTTGGAGTGTTTTATATACTCGCCTTCCTTTGCCATAGTAAGCTACTGCAACATAGCGCATATAAGATAAATGACGTCAGTACGTAATAACCGGTTATAATTATTACTGAACCGATACCGAATTGTCCGCGTCTGCATTACGGTGCACCAAAGAAACAATTCATTTTGACACCCCTAATCTTTATAACATCACTAACTGATGAACAGGGTAAGAATCTGTACCTCGATGTACAGTCTCAACATTTAGGAGAATTTAGATTAAAAGCTCTCCAGTACGAATAGATTAAAAACCTATTTGATTTCCCTTCATTACATTTAAATTCAAATTGCATTCTGAAATCAGATTCTGAAAGACACAAAACTCTGAAACAAACACCTCCATTAAATGAACCTCCATTTACCGGCTGCTCTCAGTAAGTGATAATAGCACAATGTTAATTGCGCCAGGCAAAGGGATTTGTGAATTAGGCACAATCTATAATAAGCCTAATTTACATAGAAAGGAGGTGTGTTTGCGCTGAAAAGAATGACAATGGCTTAATTTGAATAACACGGCGCAGCAGCTGCATTCTGCCTGGTTAAACTGAATTATGTATGTGAAACGAAACAGACATTTTGCGTTGCTCAACTTTCCGAGTGTCAGAAAGAAACCCAGGACGTCAGAGAGACTCCCAGAGCTCAAGTCTTGTGTTGATGAAAGTGCTGATCTGAAGGTTTAATGCTGTTTGCTCTTTGTTTATGCCGTTGTGAAATGGCCTGCAGCTGGCTTTCATGCATTATGTGTGTTTTTTTTTTTTGGTAGAAGAAAGTGTGAACGTTGTTTTGGTCGGACTGCATGCATGCTGTAAGTGTGACTGATGATGTTAGAAGTGGGAGTGTGTGAAAGAGTGGGAGGCTGACAGCTTGTGTGTGTTGAATGATTGAGTGTGAGTGTGTGTATGTGTGTATTCCTGGACATCAACAGGCCGTGTGATGTTTCATTAGTGAATGAGAATAGATGAAAGTCTTCATAATCAAATGGAGTTTGATCAGCTGCAGGCACATCCCACTTCCTGTCCCACTGGATAACCTTCCTGTCACCGGGATCCCCCCTCAAACAAACCTCATCCCACAAGATTAAGGCCATTTCTGAGACTAACTAAACTAAACTACAGGTTAAATCACTTCATTAGCAACTCTAAGGGCCCTACATCTGGCACAATAAGGCACAAGACGTGTATGACACAATTTGTTGCTATTTTCAGACCAGCGCAACTGTAATTTTCACATTTTGCGCCACGTTGTTTAAATAACAAATTCATTTGCGCCACTTTGTGGACTCATGAGTGTTAAGGATGTACAGCAATACACAAATATCTTTACATATGAAAAAAATTAAAGGGTTAAAATTATTATTTTCTACACAAATATAAAAACCACTGCCTCCATGCCTTCTTCACCTTGGGGTGCTTTTTTCAGTTTATTCATGACAATTTGCATTTGTAAAATGTTATTATTATTATTATTATTATTATTATTAGCAGTATTGTTTATTATATGCATATTTTATTTGTTTTAATAAACACAAGTTTAGATTTGTCCATCTGTCGGGTTTTGGAGATGTATGCATCACCATATGGGGCATAAGAATAGGACGTGTGTTTGGATATAACTCAGTTTTTTGACCACATTATGTTATTATTGTTCATTTAAACGTTTGCTGGAAATTCGAACTGAATTTAGAAATAGTTTTGAAACAAATCTTTGCGCTTAACAACAAAAATTAAATATGTAAGCTAATGGATGTCTTCAGTGGAGTAAGTTTCCACCATTTCCTTACTCCAGGAAAGTAAAGGAGTAAAGTAAAGAGTAAAGGTAAAGAGGCCAAATGGAGGAGGCTCATTCTTTATCCTCACGCTGCAGATGGTCTGTTTAACTCGCTAGTGAAGCGTTCAGTTTTTCCTCTTACAAAGTCTGCCATGTAAATAGCAAATGCACCATGACGTGACGCCACTGAATCTTAAATGGAATGGGAGATGAGACTCTTATTGGTTTAATGCACGTTATGCTCAAAACACACCCATAACTCGTCAAGAGAATAAGCACAACCCTGTTAGACTATGCACCAGGGAGCAGAGCGTATTTTTCCGTCCTTAAAACAACAAAAGTGGATTCAGACACGCCCTTAATGCTTTTGCACCATGCTCTTTAGACTTTGAGTCTAGATCATTAAAATAGAGCCCCAAGTGTTTAAAAAGAAACACTAAAGGAACGGTGTCAATATGCACTCCAGGATCATCTGTTCTCTCTCTTTTATATCTCACTTTGGGCTGACAATTATCGACATCTCACTTTTTTTTGCTATTAAGGGTGTTACTTCAACTTTTATATCCCATGAATTGTTTTTATTAAAAGTAAGCTTTTCCTTTTATGAAAGTCTACTGACATACCTGTAAAGGCTGTGAAATTATGCTTATCACAAGCATTAAAAAATTATCCAAAACATTTACACATGTATAGATATTTCTGTTTACAGACTTTACATTTACAAATCCATCACAAAAATACGAATTAAGCCTCTTGCAATATGTACAAGAATGAACAGATTGATGAATGGAAAGATGGATGAATAAATAGACATAATAATAATAGGCAGTTCATTCTGCTGTGGCGACCCCTGATGAATAAAAGGACTAAGCCGAAGGAAAATGAACTAATGAATAATAATAATAATAATATGGCGGCACGGTGGCTCAGTGGTTAGCACTGGACCAGTTGGCATTTCTGTGTAGAGTTTGCATGTTCTCGCCGTTTTCGCGTGGGTTTCCTCCGGGTGCTACGGTTTCCCCCACAGTCCAAAGACAGGCGCTATAGGTGAATTGAATAAACTAAATTGGCCGTAGTGTAAGAGTGCGTTTGTGAATGTGAGAGTTTATGGATGTTTCCCAGTACTGGGTTGCAGCTGGAAGGGCATCTGCTGTGTAAAACATATGCTGGAATAGTTGGCGGTTTATTCCGCTGTGGCAAACCCCTGATAAATAAGGGGCTACACAGATAGAAAATGAAGGAATGAATGAATGAATGAATGAATGAATGAATAATAATAACAATAATAATAATAATAATAATAATAATAATATTAATAAATTAATAATGAATAAAACTTTAAATTTAATAATAATTAAATATAAATATAATATTTGAAAAATAGTTTAACTTTTTCTACAATTTATAAAATAAAATCATGACAGCCATATCACACTTGTAATAACAGTCCCACTATTATGCCCCTTATAAATCTTTCTCATTTCTAATTTTCCACAGAATGCAGATTAACAAAGTAAATGTAATCAGTGATAAAACTGAGGTTACACATATGTTACATACGTTTATACGTTGAGGGACTTTTGTCAGTTGAAATAATTCAAGCCTCTACTTCAATAAATATGAAAGCAATAAAGATATCTTGACACATTTCACTCAGAAATTGTTAATACATTTAATAGTGAATTAAAACTATAGCCAAATTGACTAAAAAAGCTAAGATGTTGAATAAAAGCCCATCACATTTTAAAGCAGAAACACTAAAACCCTAAAAAAAGTATCTTCTTGTAAAAAGGTCACTCCAATAAACTTTGCTTTATTTGCAGCTTTGAAAATCTACTAGCGTGTACAGCTGAAGAAACACTCGACGTAAAACCTCTTCTCTCTCTGTAACACCACATCTCTCGCTCTTTCATCATCTCTCTATAAACCGTTCTCTGAATTCAGTCCATCTCTCTGACCTTGCTCTGTCAGTTACTCTAATGATGAGGTTTAAGCACAAACTGTTGAGTGAATCTGTGTGTTTGTGAGGGAGAGACCGAATCTGGCAGTGCTCACGTGTTTCCATGCCTCCCCTGCTCTGCCCTGTGCCCTCAGGAACAGAGAGGATGCTGGGAAACCCTCTCTGACCTGTCATTAATGCTGCATGTGTTCCCAATTCAATCAGCTTCATTAACGACAGCCGTGACAACCTCATTACCCAGCTGCTTTCATGTGTGTGTGTGTGTGTGTGGGCGCATCCATAGGTTGGTTCCCCACCTCGCGTGAACAGCACGGCAGCACATGGTAGCACATCAACAGAACAACAGTAATTAGTAGACAATGCAACGCTAACCACATTGTGTGTGCGTACGGTCCCAAGAGCCGCGTCTCTGTTAAAGACACCGGTGATCAGCGCAGGAAACAGCCATGCGACAGGATTGGCTTTAACATTATGCAATAACGATTATGGTTATGTTCTACTTCTATGATTTCAGCAAATGACTGCTGGAGCGCATAATCATTTCAGCAGAGAACGGTAGCAAGTTTGCAGAGCTGGCTGCGAGCCTTGGAGGAAAATTCGGCATTTTGTGTACAATATCTTGGAGGGATACGGCTGCATTAGTTCCTGTTTTTGTGAAGGGGTGTAATATTTCTGTACATATTTAAATATGCACAAACATACCACAAAACATGACAGAACACAGAGTGGTGGGTGTGAGGAGAGATGTCATAATAATTTACTATGGCTTTTGGGTTAGTATTTACCATATTTACCCTTGTATAGTTTAAATAGACATCCATAACCCAGGCGTATAAATAGTTTATATATATATATATATATATAAATATAAATATATATGTTTAGATTATTTGTGTACAATATAATATCTAAAGTAATGGTTTCTATATATGGTCTCTGTATATCGGCAATGGTGGAAGGCAGGCATTGACGATATACAGCCACATCGCAATGCTACGAGTGTGATATTGCGTTTATACAACAGTTCGACGGCATAATTGTGTATATAAAAAAGAAAATCAAACATGGAGAGTCTAAAAACCCTTTTGTATGAGGAACTACTTTGTTCCGCCATTCATTCACATCTGCAGCTGACGTCAGCAGAAACTTTTGCAACTTTACCAACGTCACTTTAGACTAAGTATTTGAATGATTCTCTAGCATAATGTCTAAAGTGATGCAAAACAGGTGATTCTGCTCACATTTTAAGATTATAAGGCTGAACGGCATGAAAGGTCATCAGTCTGGAGACATTTCTCAGTATCTCTGTTGCAATCGGGTGGTCACAATAATTATCCCCAAAAAAGCCAAAGCAGAGCAAAAAATACCAGATTACTTTTGTGTTTGCGATAAGGAAAAACGCTAAACACATGCGGGCATTTCTTCTTTCTTTTTGTTTTTACTAAACTAGTCTGTAGTAAAACAGGAACAAAAATGAGAAACAAAGATGGAAAACCAAAAAGTAACTCAGGGTTATACAAAGAGTGTCCAACACAAAATACACACATTCCTGATATGTGAGTCCCATCTCACACTTAATACACTACAATTACTATGGTATAAATACTGCACTTACTACAGAACATACAAAAGAGAGAGATCGACTTAGAATGTCACTTACCAGATTTATAATGATTTGATCAGCTGTAGTTTGTAGTTTTACGCTGAATTTTTCTCCTCTAAGGGCTTATTATGCGGTCTCTGTCGCCATCTTGTTGATGGACAACGTAAACCATCTTTGCTCTGCTACAAAACAACTACATTCTTGCCTAAAAAAAGCCTCAAAAGTACATTATTGACTCGTTTCCATTGACTGGTAAAGTACGGTACGGTTCAGGTCGGTATGGGTCACCTTTATCAGGCTTGTGTTTCCACTGCTAAAAGGGTACCAAAGGTACTCTTTTGGTGGGCGCGGTGTAAGACAGAAAGTTGCAGTCATTTTCGCTCGAGAAAATGTCTACAGTAAAGCTGTACGGGTCGCTCACATATATGAGAAGCACTTCTCACAAAACAGATGCTTTATACACATAAATACTTCTGTATAAATGTTTATTACTAACTTTTCTATGAACATGAGTTGATTATAACTGCACATCAATGACAGTGTGAAATAGCCTACTGTAACGTCTGTAATTATATAAAATAAATAAATAAATGCAACATATATGAAGACATACAGACCCTTACAGTCTCCGATATACTGTATTACCAATTACAGAAAAACTACACACAGCATACATTTAGTCCTTATTTAGGTTCAAAACAACACGAAATATAACCCAGTCGGTGCAAACCTCTCATGATTAAATGTGTCTGTAATCTTCAGCAGCACGTGTAGCCTCTTGTTAGAAAGTAATTCCGTCATTACGAGTTCATAATATTCCAAAAGGTGATGATAATAGTTAAACATGGCAGTTTGTTCACGTTTGCTGAAAAAATAATGTGCTCCTTTATTCCGGCTTCTCCTTTGTTTTTTCACGTGTCACTCTTGCGTTTGTCAGTTTCTGACAGGATCGGGTTTCAAAAGCACGTCAATAATCAAGCGCACGTTATTATCATCAGATCAAGGAGTTTGTTATTTCAAATATAGACGCGTGGTGAGCGCAAGCAAGAAAGCGAAACCGCTCACGCTTCAGACTGAACTGTTGTATAAAATATATATATATATATATATATATATATATATATATATATATATATATATATATATATATATATATATATATATGCAGTATATAACAATTATTTGTAACAAATTTAGCACAGAAATAGTAAAAAAAAAAAGTTTACAGATTCTGTCGTTCCCTAAGTGGACATGCCAACACTACATGTGACCTGTTGTTTAAAGCAAATTGCAAATCTAATAAGGGTTGTCATATCTTTAAAAAATTAGGAATTTTTACTAACTTGTGATTTTAAGTGTTCTAAACTTCTTATGAAGATGTCCAATTTTCATAAACAAGCCTTGAAAACATGGAAACTGATTTCTAAACATAACTTCCGCCCACTCATGTATTATTTGGAACAATCAGTACTCATTCGTTCATTCATTCATTTTCTTTTCGGCTCAGTCATTTTATTAATGCGGGGTCGCCACAGCGAAAATGAACCGCCAACTTATCCAGCATATGTTTTACGCAGCGGATGCCCTTCCAGCTGCAACCCATCACTGGGAAACACCCATACACACTCATTCACACAAATACATTATGGACAATTTAGCTTACCCAATTCACCTACACCACATGGCGACCTTCTTGCTGTGAGGCGATCGTGCTACCCACTGCACCACCGTGCAGCCCGGAACAATCAGTATATTTAATTAAAAAAACAAGTCCGTATTTTGGAATGACTATGTTAAAAAAGGATTATTTTTTGTTACAGAATTATATAATTACAGTGAATTTATTAACACTTTTGGTTTAAAAATGACGTTAAATGAATATAGAAAATTTGTTCATTGAATCTCCCCAAAATTACTTAACCTTATTAAAACCAAAAAGATGTATCTGGTTCTCTTCCAGAGCTTATTATTAAAGGCCTTTCTGTCATGGATAAAAAAATAACAATAATATCAGGAAAATCCTAACTGCAGATAAAAAGAGTTCCTCCATTAGCAATGATTAAATGGAAACAAGCATTCCCTTCATTCATTTGTTCCCCCCAAAATCTGGTCAGATATTAAAAAAATACACAATTCCTAATAAAGTAAAATAAACTCATTTTAAAATATTACATAGATGATATCCATGCAGTGATTTTATAAGTAAATTTAAGAAAGGTTTTTCGCCCTTGTGTTGTTTTTGTAAAATGTAGCCGGAAGCAACTCTTCATTTATTTTTCAATTGCAGTTCCACAAAATGGTTTTGGTCCCAAGTTTCCGTATTACTTTTTATAATGTATGATAAATGTATCAATATAACTGATAAAATGGTTTATTTATGGATTGCAACTCTGGATTTTTGTACCACATTCACAAACAAAATGTATGCTGACTGTACCAAATTTTAAACTCCTTTTCATTGATCTAAAATGTATTATGATTCAGTAACCTTAATACAGAGTAATCCCAATGTACGTGATTTATTTTTGTTGTTAATTATCTTCTATACTAATGATAGAACGATGGATGGATGGAATGATAGATAGATAGATAGATAGATAGATAGATAGATAGATAGATAGATAGATAGATGATAGATAGATAGATAGATAGATAGATAGATAGATAGATAGATAGATAGATAGATAGATAGATTATTCCCTTCTATACTGTTTTATGTATAATTCTGTACTCCCCTGTTTAATCAATAAAAAATGAAAGAAAATGAGGGTTGTTATTGTAATATAACATTTTA
>LR812523.1:18292352-18594852 GCA_903798195.1 Danio kyathit
GATTTGACGTGCGAATGAAGTGGATTTGATGTGCAAATGAAGCAAGTAAACTCAAAATGTTCACGCGTCTATTTATCCGCGCGTACCGTGTCTGGTGTGAACACAGCATAACCAAAACCCTAACCCCAACCTAACAGTCTACTTATAGTCTAATGAGAATTGGTTGTCATGTAGATGCAATGTAACTTAAATTCAACCATCAAAATAAAAGTGTGACCAAAAACCTGTACGAGAAATTAAAATTAGAAACAAAAGCCTTCACAACAATTGTTTTTTTGTTGTGTACTGTCACCACTTAACACACTGTAAGAGAAAATATTATATGGAATCCACGTGAACTGGAAGTTGCTGAGACTTTTATTTGAGTTTCTTGATGTACTTGATGTACCAACTAAAATAGAATATTGAGTAGGGGGCGGGGCTTTCTTTTTGCACATCATTCCCTGATAGCAAACTAATGGTAAGAGGGGCGTGGTTAGGAATGTTGTGGCTGAAGCTGTCATGCTGTGTCAAAGACTATAGATTACACAAGACATGTAACTCGTATCTTTGTGAATGGGGAAAAGTGTATTGGTCAATATGGTGAATAAAGCCCCACCTACTAGTACAGGAGCCAATCAGTGATCGCTATAGACTGCCTGAGAGGTGTTTTAAAGATGGCCGCCAAGAGAAATGACTTGCCTTAAAAGGACTTTGGCTGTGTTCACACCAGACACGGAAATATAAATAGACGCGTTAACATTTTGAGTTTACTCGTTTCATTCACATCAAATTCAGTTCACAATAGACGCAGATTCGCATTATGGGCAGGGTTTCTGTCTGCCTGGTGACTATAGCTTCATTGCTAAATTGCTAACATGGATTTTATTGAGATAGTAGCTGTGCTTTATGTGCTTTAGGAAGGCTGAAAAACAGCATAGATTCATTTGGCGCCGTGTCTGAGTCCACTAGATTCTTTCAGAGGTGCACCCAGCTCCAACTATAACTAGATGACAGAGGCTTTCAGCAGTACTTCCGACTGAGCCAAGCCCAGTTTGATGAGCTGTTGTTCAGTGTCAGCAAGAGGATTTCCCCTCAGCACACCAACAACCGGCACTACGTCATAATCACACGCCTACAAGAGCAAGCTCATGATTGGTTAACGCGGTGGGAATGTCCGCTGAAGTTCAGATTTTGTAACTTGAGCGATTCGCGCATTAAGCACGTCAAACACTCAACATGCGCTGCTTCATTCTTGCAAATCGCGTCATTTGCACTGCCTCATTCGCGTGAAACGCACTGCAGGATGTCTATTTGTGTCTTTGCATTGACTTAACATGTAAATCACTCGCGCTTGACCTTTCATCCGCGTCTGGTGATATCCACAGAGAAGGGCCGTCTCTGCAAATGCGGAAGCAAATGGTCAGACTTTGATTGAAGATTACCAAAACAATCTTTCTTTTTTTGGTTTGATTCACAGGGAATACAAAAAGCCATTTAGAAGATGATAAAAGATTAGAAGCATTGCAATCTAAACCATTCTCTTTAAAATCAATGTTATAAAATAAAATGTCTAATCTTTTTTTTTCAGTGGATTTACTTGCGCGGATTAGTTCTTCACCTGAAGAAAAACAATGCGCGCTAGCAAAATATTCCTTCAGCTTAGTCTCTTATTTATGAGGGGTCACCACAGCGAAATAAACCACCATCTATTCTGGTATATGTTGTACACAGAGGATGCCCTTCCAGCTGCAACCCAGTACTGGGAAACACCTATACACTCTCGCATTCACACACATACTCATACAATAACTGTACGTTCACACCAAAAGCGACGAGAGCGTCAAAGTAGCCGAAAGTCATTCATTTTCAATGGGAGCCGGCGGCGATAAGCGGCGAGGAGCAGCGCGGCGCGTCTTCGCCGGTGTGGGCGTCGAGGAGAGTTGAAATCAAGTCAACTTTATGGTAATGAGCTATGACGCGGTTCGGCGGCAAGCAATCGGAATGTAGAAGTCCACCGCTTGAGAGGAGTCAAAGAACACAGTCACTGTGAACTTTGGTTCCGACCACAGTTGTTCCCAAGGGTTTGATTATTGCGGTTGCTGGATTTCCAATTATTTGCAATGTTTTCCTTATAGGAAGATACATTAAAAAAAGTTACTGGCAAGTTACTAATGTGCATCAATGTTATATATTTTTTTTCTTAAAAAAAAAAAGCGGGAATTTCATGCGACAATACAAAACAGTATTGCTGCTTCAGAATATTTCAGGCAAATGGACACATATTGGAGCAAAGCCAAATGCAACTTGATCTTCCGTAGTTAAGTGAATTTGATAATAAGTGTGCAACATCTTCACGATAGAAAGCATATTTTATGCGGGAATGTAACTGATATCATATGCAGCAACGGCTCCTTTAAGTACGAGATCAATGTGTAGCGAATTTTGACGCTCTCGCCGCCGGAGCTAAAGGCAGACAGCGTTGTTGCCAGGGCGGCCAGAGTGACCTTTGACGCTCTCGCTGCTTTCGGTGTGAACGCACAGTAACGCTAACTTTGTTTACCCAATTCAGCTTTAGCACATGTCTTTGGACTGTGGGGGAAACCGGAGCGCCCGGAGCAAACCCACACCAACACGGGGAGAACATGCAAACTCCACACAGAAACGCCAACTGGCCCAGTCAGGACTCGAACCAGCAACATTCCTGTTGGCGGCAGTGTTAACCACTGAGATACCATATGCCACCTAAAAAAAGGATTTACCAGTCAATATCAATATAGACTGCTGATATACCACTTATCTGTACTAAAATAAAGATAGGTTTGTCATCAAAGCAAGAGCATCTGCTTCATATTACAATAAGCAAACAAAAGTCATTATTTACATGCATTTGCAAGAGCACACCGTTTATTTCTGTATTAATGCACTGCTAAGAGTATGCCTCTTGAGATCAGAATCGTGTGTTTGACTCTTACAAGCAGACCTCTGTTACACTAACAACAAGGCCATCGGTTTGATTCACAGGGAATGCAAGAGCTGAAGTATAAAAGTCACTTTAGAAGAAGATAAAAGACTAGAAGCATTGAAATCTAAACCATAATCTTTAAAATCAACTTCATAAAATAAAAGTCAAGTACCTTTTGTTCATGCTAAGTGTTGGGGATTTTACACACTGCCATCCTATAGAAAAGGTATAGAATGATCTCTACCAGCTGTTTCGCCACATGATATACAGCATCATACCATCCATCACCCCTATTTTATCTCCCTAATGCTGCGTTCAAACCAGACGCAGATGAAGCGCCAAGTGATTTGCATGTTAAGTCAATACAAAGATGTGAATAGACATCATGCGGCGCGATTTACGCGAATGAGGTTGTGAGAATGACGCGATTCACACGAATGAAGGGACGCTAGTAAAACATTTTGACACGCTTGACACACTTAACGTGCAAATCGCTCGAGTTGTAAAATCTGAAATTAAGCAGACATTTGCACCACGTTAACCAATTAGGAGCTTTCTTTTGTAGGGGCGTAATTATGACATAGCGCCTGTTGTTGGTGTCCCAAAGGGAAATCCTCTTGCCGACACCGGACAACAGCTCATCAAACTGGGCTCGGCTCAGTCAGAAGCACCCCTGAAAGCCTCCATCATTCAGGTATAGTTTCTGGAGGAGTTGATGAACTCACATACAGTAGCTGGGTGCACCTCTGAAAGTATCTAGTGGACTCAGACACGGCGCCAAACGAATATACGTTGTTTTTCAGCCATCCTAAAGCACATAAACACAGCTATTCTCTCAATAAAATCCAAGTTAGCCATTTAGCAACAAAGCTAGAGTCACCGAGCAGAAAGAAATTTTCCGTGTGAATTTAAGGTGCCAATGAAGTGAATTTGACGTGCAAATGAATCGAATTTGATGCGCAAATGAAGTGAATTTGATGCACGAATGAAGCGAAAATTAGGTGCGAATAAAGCAAATTTGACGCGTGAATGAAGCGAATTTGATGCACGAATGAAGCAAATTTGGCGCGCGAATGAAGCAAATTTGGCGCGCAAATGAATCGCATTCGACGCGCGAATGAATCGAATTTGACGCGCGAATGAATCGAATTTGATGCGCAAATGAATCGAATTTGACACGAAAATTAATCGAATTTGACGCGCGAATGAAGCGAATTTGACGTGCAAATAAAGCGAATTTGAGCCGCAAATGAATTGAATTCAACACGCGAATGAAGCGAATTTGACGCACAAATGAAGTAAGTAAACGCAAAATGTTCATACGTCAATTTACACGCAAACATCGTGATTTGTTTGCACGTGCTGTGTCTGGTGTGAACACAGCATTACACTGGCTGCCTGTTAAGTTCCGTATTGATTATAAAATATTGCTTCTTACCTATAAAGCATTAAACCTGTTTATCTGACCCTGTTTATCAACCCGCTCTATAAAATCTGAAAACTCAGGGCTTGCCAGAATAGCAAAGTCCACTAAAGGAGGTCGAGCCTTTTTATATATGGCTCCTAAACTCTGGAATAGCCCTCCTGATAATGTCTGAGGCTCAGACACACTCTCTCAGTTCAAAACTAGATTAAAGACCTACCTTTAGCTAATAAATAACTAATAAAAATAACTAATAAACTAACTAATAACCTTCACTTTTCTGATTTTGATTGTAACACAATAATGTGCACCTTTTATATACAGTACAAATAAACTTGAATTGAATCCCAAGTCTTATGATCATTCCTCTGCTGTGATCTGATGTCTTCTAGCCTCAAAATGTACAGCCACCTTTTCTATGGGTCTTCTTCATCTCGAGTCTTTCTCTTGCTTCTCAGCAAAACTACCAGAAGACCATTTTCACTCCAGATCCTATGGGAGCGTAAGATACACACACAGACAAGTGACTGAAGGTCAGGCTAGCTTGAGGGGTGAGGGGTGGGCGCTTTCAATCAGGTTAATGTCCTTCTCTAAATTCTGATCTCTCTCTCTCTCTCTTTCTCTTTCTGAGACAGAAACACATCTACAAGAAAGAGGGCAAAGAGTTGAAGCCAGGGTGTCTGAAATACTCAGCTGTCGCACAGATGAGTACAATGGATGAAAGAATCCATATCGTAATGAGAACACAGCGCAAAAAAAAGGCATATCAGAGAGTAAGAGTAAGACAGAAGGGGCCGATTAAACAGATTGGGTTTCTGAAGAGTTCACCCCTTCACCCTGGGATCGATTACCAGATATAGTTACACATGCTATAATAAAGCACAGTCACATCGAATTACTAAGAAAAAAAATGGACGCTGTCACTTTGAGTATGTTAAAAGTTACACACCCACGCACATAAAATGAAGTTCTGCGAATATCTCATATCAGATTACTTTAATCAAATGACCTGCAAACTCAATTTGGACCATAATTAGAAGCACTACCCATCTGGGAGAGCTATTGTGTGTGTGTTTCTGCAGACGCGTGGCTGTTAAAACGTTTAACCCCTAACAGAGAGTCCCTCCGCCTTGAGTTTAACCTTCCACACTCGTCCAAAAAAATAAAAATCCCAATGGCTTTACGATCTGTTTGGAGAAATCTAGGACACGAATGCACACGCTTTAGAGGCAGAGGAAATGTCAGACTAATGGTGGTTAATTGTATGGAAAATATACAGACATAACACACACTAGTGTACAAAATGTCAGCCCGCACAATTTGCTACTGTGTTGACTTTCCAAAATAAACAGGCATTCTAAAATAATATATATTTCCATTTCTCTTTATCTTATCATGTGCAGAAAGAGCTAAACACACACACACACACGCACAGACACTCAAGATATAAACACACCAAACAGATCCGGTGGTGGGGTTGTGTTTGGTGAAGAGTGCAGGATTTGAAAAACACCTGTGCACTAAAAGCTGAAGTCCTGAATTTTAAGCTTCTCAGAATATAAACAAATATTTACACACAGCAGCTCCAAAAATGTCTAAAAATATCTTAACGCTAGCTTGATATATGAATTATTATGTACATTATGATTATTATAACGTATTATTACCTTATTTTGACCTAATGGGTGAACTTTCAGAATACTTGCAAACTTTTGAGTTTCATAGCTACTTAATTTCTATCAATTGATACAAAGTTTCCAACACAATCTCACAACAGTTCGGACCTTTTTGATTTGGTGCCTAATTAGTATGAATTCTAGAATGGTTTACTGAATGATGGTTGAGTTTAGTGGTGGTATTTGGGGGCATGCCTCCATAAAATAAACAAAACAAAACATATTTTTATGAATACAATTATATGAATTAGCCACTTTCCTGACAATGCGTAAAATAATTACGTTTCCTTGTGAGATTGGGTTGAAGTCGCTATCTCTTGATACAAACTTGATTATGACAACTGAAAGTTTCAAACCTTTAAACTACTGTTTGTACCTCTTAGAACTGACAATTACACACATTAGCAAGCTAAATGTGATCAGAATGCTAGCTTGATACAAAGTTAATCATTCATTAATTTTCCTTCAGCTTAGTCCCTTATTAATCAGGGGTCGCCACAGGGGAATAAACCGCCAACTATTCTGGCATATGTTTTATGCAGCGGATACCTTTCTAGCCGCAACCCAGTATTGTGAAACACCCATACGCTCTCACATTCCCATATGCACTTATACACTACGGCCAATTTAGCTTACCCAATTCACCTATAGCGCATGTCTTTGGACAGTGGGGGAGCACCCAGAGGAAACCCACACAAACACGGGGAGAACATGCAAACTCCACACAGAAATGCCAACTGACCCAGCCGGGACTCGAACCAGCAACCTTCTTACTGTAAAGCGACAATGCTAACCACTAAGCCACCATGCCGCACCCTCAAAGTAAATTATAACTAAAAAAACCTAACCATAACATATTGAATGTAATCTATTGCAACATATTGCAAATCCAGGTAGCCCAGAATTCTGGCCCAGATTTGGCATAAATATGGCACAGTAGGCATTCATCCGGCACTGGCATACAGCATGTGGGCCAAACATACCTTTAGTTTAGCAGAGGTGGCACCGTCTTTAAGGCAGCACACAATACTTGGGCCAGATGTAAAATGTAGTATTTGGCCGAGATGTTAATAATTAATATGTGTGCCATGTAATTTTGGCCAATCTTGACCCACATTTAAAATACATTTTTATTATTTTTAAATAAAGAAAACACATTCTACCAATCAGGTCGCTTTGAGAAAAAAGCACACCCATAGCACGCCTAAAGTGCAATACGTCATGGATATATCAATTTTATTGCAGTTGTGACACCAACATATCTGGCCCAGTTCAGGCTTAGTTATGGGTAGGGCCAGGGCCAAAATCTGCGGACGGAATTTCTGCTGAGAATTTTGTAAAAAATCTGTGGATTTTTGACGAATTGTTTTGGGAGTATCGTAACTAAAAACTTAATATATGAAATAAACAGTAATAGCTTTTTAACTTTTATTTAATGTTTACAATGCAAATCCATCTAGAGCCATTTATTTGGTAAACAAAGCAAGTCTCTCATGTAATATATCTACTAAAAGACAGAAAATATTACTTTACAAACTGTTTGTAAAAAAAATTAAATGAACACTTTCACATTAGTCAATAATATTACTGAAATTAATTTTAAAAACTGAATAAATATAAATTTACACACCTTTACACAAGTGAATAAATAGACTCAACGATTGACTAAGATAGGGTCCATGTTTGGCCCGTGTCTGGAAGCCAGACTTGATCCAGTGATGTACCGTAATTCACTGCGGCATGTGGGCTAAGCTAAAGCTGATTGTGTGGGCCAGAGCTGGACCAGAGGTATAGCTTCTAAGAACACACAAACACATCTACATACTGTAGTTATGTAAATGATGCCTTAAGCTATGTTGACTAAGTTAATTAGACCAACACATTAACTTGTATTAACTACAATCTTATTGCTAGTTTGATTCACAGCAAGAAGGTCACTGATTCGAGCCCCGGCTGAGTCAGTTGGCATTTCTGTGTGGAGTTTGCATGTTCTCCCCTTGTTGGCGTGGGTTTCCTCCGAGTGCTCCGGTTTCCCCCACAGTCCAAAGACATGTGATAGGTGAATTGAATAAGCAAAACTGACCGTAGTGTATGTGTGTGAATGTGAGAGTGTATGGGTGTTTCCCAGTACTGGGCTGTGGCTGGAAGGGCATCCGCTGCATAAAACATATTCTGGATAAGTTGGCGGTTCATTCCACTGTGGCGACCCCTGATAAATAAAGGGACTAAGCCGAAGGAAAATGAACGAATGATTCAAAGTAAATTACAAAAACTAAGACTTATCTAATTTATTGCTATTAAAAACAGCCCTACAGTGCACTCGAAAAGTATTCATAGAAGTAGAAAGAGCTACAGAGTGCTCTTGAGGACAATGACCCAAAGCACACTGCCAAAATATCAATGGAGTAGCTTCACAACAACTTGATGAATGTCATTGAGTGGCCCAGCCAGAGCCCAGACCTAAATCCTATTGAACATCTCTGGAGAGATCTGAAAATGGCTGTACACCGTCGCTTCCTATCCAACCTGATAGAGCTTGAGAGGTACTGCAAAAAGGAATGGGCAAAAATTCCCAAAGACAGGTGTGCCAAGCTTGTGGCATCATATTCAAAAAGACTTGAGGCTGTAATTGCTGCCAAAGCTGCAACAACAAAGTATTGAGCAAAGGCTGTGAAAACTTATGTACATATGATTTTTCAAGTTTTTTTTATTTTTAATAAATTTGAAACTATTTAAAAAATATATTTTTACATTGTCATTATGGGGTATTATGTGCAGAATTTTGAGGAAATAAATGAATTTTGGAACAAGGCTGTAACATAAAAAAATGTGAAAAAAGTGAAGCGCTATGATGCTCACTTAATACTAGCTTGATACAAAGTCAGTTATCACAACTAAAGCTAACCTGAACTTGCTCAGTCTAATCTAAACTGATCTAATCTCTTTCGAACACATCCAAACAACCCATTGGATGTGTTTAACACGGTATGCAAATGCTATTCTCAGCCAATTATAGCTACTTCAAGTAATATTTTTGTGTTCATCAAGTTTCCTCTCAATAAAATACTCAGCCGATAAATATTCAGCTTATTTCCACTAACAATTTTCAGGCGCTTTGCTGCTAAACTTTCTGTGTCACGCAGAAACCCATTCAACAGCTTCATGAATTAGACATGTGTGGCCTAGCATGCTGTTTAAAACCTCTCGTTTAATAGCAAATCGACCATGGCCCACTGTAAATGAGTTCCTGAAACAGTGCTATTGTAAAAGCCGCAGCCATGAATAAATTCAAACCAATCTGACCACCTTCTCACCTATGGAGAAACACAGAGAGAGAAGTCAGAGCTAAATTAAAACATCCCTTTATTAAACCCTGAAATCAAGCGTGACAGCAGCATAATACGCATGATTCATTAGCTGACGTTGCTAACTCTAATCACAGCCGTGCAGAGCGGAGAGGAGACACTGCTGAGTCATAAGCTCTCTCTGATGCCTATCTGTTGGCTTGGGTTTGGTGAAGACACTGGTGCTAGCAGTGCTAATTGTGAAAGTTTCGGCTTATCACTTTCATATCGGACGTCATTCGTGCAACTGTGCTTTTGGCTTTGGTTTCATTGGAATATGATATAAGTGTAAATGTCTTGCTCTGTGTCCCCAATTTGCATGCTACACGTTCTAATTAGCGAGTCTCAAATGATAGCATGTTGAAAATAGCCTGCCAAAAGGATCTGAGTGGTATAATTTTTGACCAGTGCATACTTTTAATTTGAATGACCAAAAATCCAAGCAGAAGAGGCTAGAAAACGTAGCACAACGCGAGCATGGTATTTTAAAAACAAAGGAGGCGCTCATGAATGCTATTAGCACAATGCTTTGATGCTGTTAGCACAGATGTTAATCAACAATGAGTTTACAATACCAATTATTACATTGAAATACATTGAAATACAGTGGCTCAGGGGTTAGCACTGTCACCTCACAGCAAGTAGGTCGCTGGTTCGAGTCCTGGCTGGGCCAGTTGGCATTTCTGTGTGGAGTCTGTTCTACCTGTGTTCGTGTGTGCTTTCCGAAGACCCTATAGAGGAATTGGAGGAACTAAATTGGCCATAGTGTATGAGTGTGTGAATGCGAAAGTGTATGGATGTTTCCCAGTACTGGGTTGCAGCTGGAAGGGCATCAGCTGCGTAAAACATATGCTGGAATAATTGGTGGTTCATTCCACTGTGGTGAACCCTAATAAATAAGGGACTAAGCTGAAGGATGAGAAAATACACAAGTAATGTTTACTTAGTATGTCAAATAGAGTAAACCAATTTGTATGTAAGCAGCATATGATATTAGCATGTTTGTATGCACTTTTTTTTTTTATATGAATTTTATATGTATGCAATTGATCAATGTATCCTAAATGTTATGAAATAATGAGGTTTTAGATAGTAACTTACAAGGAAATGCAAAAATAGGGCATACTAGGTGAAAGAGAGTGAAACCAGTTTGTATATAAACAACATCTATGGATATTAGCATGCTGAATCATGAAAGGAAATAACACATCACAAAGATGTCTATTTGATGTTTGTGCTTAAATCTGGAACACATATTATTATCGCACATTACATTTATACATTATTAATATTAATTACATATTAAATATTAAGTTATTTAAAAATTATTTTTGTTGACAAGAAAAAAAGATGTGCGCTACGCTTTTTAAATCACTAGGCAACCACTTAATCAGCTGCATATTAAGCGAGTGTTGCTGTTGATATTGTTATAATTGTAATATTTAATAATATTGTAATATTCAGAATTTGTGAAGTCATACAGTTCTGGATAACTTGAAACACTAGTCTCCATCTTTAAAAGTCTCCATAGTCTTGACAACACAAACGCTACTGTGTGAACGCAGCATTACTCTGCAATAACACTTCCGAAATGCTAGCTGGCAGTGGGTTTTTATGATTCTCTGTGTCAAGTTTCTTCGCTTGTGTTTGTTTTTTCTAAACGCTACCTTAAATATTCAAGTAGCTCAAACTCGCTCATTCAAAGGCGGGAGCCGGTGGACGTGCAACAACTTTCAATATAAGGTAAACGCAAAACAAAAGTTTCCAATTCGAGCTCATTCACACGACTCGACACTTGTAAACACTCACTCCATCAGGGTCGAGGCTCTCAGCACCGCCCACGCTAGTCACCGCTACCAAGCTGACCAATCACAGAGTTTGCGCTACACGTTGTTGCGACGTGTAGGTACATTTTTTGAGAAGTGCTTGTCAGCGTTCGTGTCAGCCACAGTGAGGGCTATGCGACCACACGAAGGCTGCGCCGGACCATACGCTTGATGCAGAAGTATAAATTAGCCTTTAACTTTTTTCAAAAGCAGGTGCACATAACGTAACGGCAACGTGCAAAATGCTCGCAGCCATTAGAAAACCATTCAAAAAAGATGCCTCTCATCTAAAAAAAAAAAAAAGCATATTTGGTGTGATCAAGGGGTCTATCACATCGAACCAAGGTTATTATAGTTAACGGAAATGAACGATAAAACGAAAACTAAAATTGAAAAACATTCTCGTTAACTGAAATAAAAATAAAAACAAAAGTTTTTTAAAAAACTAGAACTAAATGAAACGGTATTGTGTACATACAAAACTAACTGAAACTAACTCAAATTATAGCAAAAACTTCCTTCGTCTTCGTCTTTGTAAATGTATTTAATACACAATCTTACTGTGCGCCTTTAAGAAGTAAATCTAATTCGCGCTGCAGGTGTTTGACCCGTACGGCACCTCAGAGTCTGGCCTTCAGCCATCCTCGCTGTTGCTTCCACGACAAAAACAACGAGTGGACATGACAGCAACACGGTGACAGCATTACAGGGACTTAAAACTATTACTTACACACTAGTAGGGATTTTAAAAGTGCAAATGTTAAGCAATAACAAGTTTAAGTTGCTAACACTTACAAGAAAATTAAACAGTGGTGCATACCCAACAGTATGTGAAATAAAGTGAAACCAGTTTGTATATTAACAAATGTTAAGCAAGAATGAGTTCGAAGATGCTAACACTTAAACGGAAATGCAACAGTAGTGCATACTTGATAGTGTGTGAAGCCAGTTTCGTACAGAAGCAATTGAAGTAATAATGCATTTCATTCATTTGGCTTCTGCTTAGTCTCTTATTTTTTAGGGCTTGCCACAGCGGAATGAATCGCCAACTATTCCGACATATGTTTTATGCAGAGGATGCCGTTCTAGCTGTAACTATGGCCAATTTAGTTTATTCAATTCACCTATAGCACATGTCTTTGGACTGTGGGGGAAACCGGAACACCCAGAGGAAACCCACACGAACACAGGGGAACAGAAATGCCAACTGGCCCAGCCAGGACTCGAACAAGAGACCTTCTTGCTGTGAGGCGACAGTGCTAACCGCTTAACTACAATGCCGCCAGTAATAATTCATTTTAAAATGCTAACTAAATATAGTGTAGTGAAATTAATGTGAAATTGAGTGAACTAGCTTAGTATGTAAATAGCATCTGAAGATATTAGCATGCTCGTAAGCACCAGTATTGATCAAAGTGTCTTTTTGTGTCTTTCTTTTCTACCATTGTCCATTTGCAAGGTCATCTGTCGGGCCATAAAAGTCCATCCACACATAAGAGGAGCGGCGTGGGTCAGTGAGGCAGAAGTGTGTGTGTCCTCTTTGCTGAGCGACTGCACTTCTGCGCTGACCTTTGACCCCCAGCAGCCAATTATTCATGGGGTCATGATGGCCGACCTTTGCTTTAAATTAGCCTGCTGCTACTCTGACCCTCACCCTCCATTCAGCAAAAATAGAAAAAGAGGAGAAGAAACAGAGAAAGAAGCAGTGGTTGTGACAAATATGAATATTTAACTGCACAGTTGCACAGCTAGAGCCGCATTCATTAGAGTGGGCTTTGGCTGTGGTGTGTTCGAGCTGATAAAAGCTTGTCTGAGAAAATGCACTGGGCTGCCTTTGTTATTTCTTTAACTATGCCAATGTGTGGGGAAAGAACCATGTAATGCTCTCCACCTGCTGCTGGGCCTGGCAAGAAATTAGCAACCCGCCAACAAGGCCAGTGTGGATGCTTGAACACACACACACACACACACACACACACACACACACCACACACACACACACACACACACACACACACACACACACACACACACACACACACACACACACACACACACACACACATGCACACACACACACACACGCACACACATGATGACTAGACAGTGTGTGGGAGGACGGTCTTTCGGAGACAGTTGAGAAACCGTCTAGAGAATCTTGAGCGCTAAAATAGTTTCACTCATGCGGCACCTTTTAAGAGCTCCGTGACCTTGGAAGAACTTGAGCAACATTTCTGTAATGAAACAATTCTGAAATGTGTAAGAAGTTCACTGAAGCAAAGAGTGTTCGGTGCAGATCAGTCTTATTTCAGAATTAAACACAATGTGCACTATATATAGTTGATGTCAAAATGCTTAGCCTTCCTGTGAATTTATTTTTTCAAATATTTCCCAAATGATGTTTAACAGAGCACGGAATTTTTCACAGTATTTCCTATAACATTTTTTTCTGCTGGAGAAAGTCTTATTTGTTTTATTCAGGCTAGAATGAAAGCATTTAAAAATTTTTTTAACTATTTTATGGTCAATATTATTAGCCTTCTTAGCAATATTTTTTCGACTGTTTACAGAACAAACCATTGTTATACAATGATTTGCCTAATAAATCTAGTTAAACCTTTAAATTGCATGTTAAGCGGAAAATCTTCTTGAAAAATATCTAGTAAAATATTATGTTCTGCCATCATGGCAAATATAAAAGAAATCAGATAGAAATTAGTTTTTTAAGAGCCCCTATTATGGGTTTTTGAAAATGCCCTTCCATGCAGTGTGTAACACAGCTCTAAGTGAATGAAAACATCCAGCTGAAGTTTAAATCTGAAAGTGCACCATGTTTAAAGCTATTGATACTTTAACGAAATAGTCGAATAAATGAATCACGTTGAGTTCAAATCTTTTGCCTGAACGCATCGACGTCGATACGGTATATCACCAAATATGTAGTGCCGGATCTGGTAAAACGTGTATGCACCTTTCCTTTCAGACACTAGCAGAGCACGTGGGATCATGGGACTGATCATGACATGAAGATGACGATCACTGACAGATGGAAATTCGACTGTGGGGAATAAAGGGTTAAAGTTCATTTTCACAACAACACCACAGTATAGCCAACCCAGTGCTGTGTTTGTTCCTGTCATTTTTCTGATTTTTAATACAATAACCTACGCTGCAGCTCGGGATTCGCCGGCAGTTGCTATTAAAGGAAGGACCAGCAGAGACTGATATGTGTGGGACTTTGTCTGACTTGGTCAGTAACTGCTACAATTCATATGGACCAGTTTCTTCTTCCTCGGGATCATAACAGGTAAGTGTAATTAAAATTGTTGCATCGTTTTCTGTAGTTTGCAAAATATATGTTTAATAGTGTGTTGTAAGTTGTAATCGCTCCACGGAGCTTGTAATCACTTATCTATTATAGATCAGTGCATCTCTCATGTTGAATCTGTTTGGGGTTATTTACATATCGCGTCCAAAACCATGTTGAAAACGTGGCGCGTGCTTCTTCCTTTACCGATTTAAATGAGTTTCTAAACTCGCGATCTTCTGCCGTTTGTCTTTGCTATGGCCACCATCAGCTGTTCCTCACACACGCGGCATGGTCATTTTTCAAAATAGTTCAACTTTTGCCACTGAGTGGATTAATACTGAATGTGTGTCGTTGTTATTACTTGGAGTTAGGGTTAAGAGTAGAGTAATGTGCTGGTGTTTAACTGCATTGCTTTATTGCATTCCTGCATTGGCCTCTCACATACTCTGTGTGCTACTTCATAGCCATGGTGGGCGTTTCTCTCTGTCTCGTGCTGAACCCAGTCGACCAATCACAACAGACTAGGTCATCGGATTAATCACAGCAGATTATCCTCAAGCAAAGGAGGGGTTTGAGAACAAATTAATCACTGAAAGAATCAAATGGGAGTCGTTGGAATAATTAGGTAAAAATAAATGCAGAATGTAAGACTATGAAAGTGTTTTTTGACCATGTTGGAGACCCCAAAACCAAAATATGACCTTTTATAATGCATAATTATTATCAAATAATACCAAATACCAAAATATATTATGAAACACTTTTTATATTCGGTCACACTTTATTTTGATAGTCTGTTTGTTGAAAGTAACATTGCATCTACATGCTAACTAATTCTCATTAGATTATAAGTAGACTGTTAGGTTGGGGTTAGGGTGTAAGTTGACATGTACTTGCAAAGTTTCTTATAGTCAGTTAAATGTCTGTTTAGCAGCAGTATCAACAGATATTAAGCAGACAGTCTACTAATATTCAAATGGACCATCAAAACAAAGTGTTACCTTATATTCAAATATATTTTCAATACTGTAAATGTCAAATACAGGGTGGGTCATTTATATAGATACACCTTAATAAATTACATAGACAATTGCCTTCAGATGACGCCAAAGAAAAAAGTCTAAGGGGGTCAGATGGGAGACCTTGGGGGCCATTCAACTGGCCCAGGACGACCAATCCACTTTTCAGGAAACTGTATTCAGGAAACCATTCCCATTTTATTAAGGTGTTTCCATATAAATGGCCCACCCTGTACATTAAAAAACACAAACAAAATACAAATTTTAAGCCATGCAGTATGGAATATATTTAAAATATATCTAAAAATAGCTATTTTTGCCTTAGAGATGCTGATGATGCTTAGTTTCTTTTTAAGTCAAGCTGATAATATATCCCATTAGAAAATATGCAAGAGGATCTGTGTGGTATATGAAAGTGGGCAGAGAGATTCTGGGTGTCTTAGCCTAGTGTGTGTTGTGTTTATATAAGTGGGAGGATCACAAAGTAAAGCTCTGGCTTCATTTCAAGCCTTTTCACAACAAACCCCAGGGCTGTGTCAGATTTATCTGAAAATTTTCTCATAAAAAAGTACAAACCAAACAAATCCCATGTTAGGAGACACCCACTGATATAAACAGCTGCTTTCGGAGCCCTGGATTCAAAACTGCCCCCCACCAAAACAAACTTTATTTTTCTTCCTTTGTCTTCCGGATACAGAATTAAGTGTTCCAGTGCAGGTCGAACTGCAGTAAGGACGCTCAGGATGAAACAAATCTGGTATTATCACAAAATAAAACCACCCAGCTAACAAAGAAAGTTCTCAGAATGTTCTTACAACGTTCTTACAAAGTTAAGAACAAACATTATGGAAAGCTATTTATAGATTATTAATGCTATTATTACTCGTTTCAGAATATTCAGATAGCACTTAAAGGGATAGTTCACTCAAAAATTAAAGAATTGCTCACTATTTACTCTACCTTAAGTGTTTCCAAACCTTTATGAGTTTCTTTCTTCTGTTGAACACAAAATAAGATATTTTGAAGAATGCTGAAATTCTAGGAAAAAATACTATGGAAGTCAATGGTTACAGGTTTTCGGTTTTCTTCAGAATATCTTATTTTGTGTTCAACAGAGGAAAGAAACTCAAACAGGGTATATGATGCCAGAATTTTCTTTGTTGGGTGAACTATTGTCTTACCTGGTCCCAGAGATGGCAAAAGTATACAAATCCTTTACTCAAGTTGACAGGCGAAAAGATGGCTGTAGGCTGTTATATTCCATTCTAAAATTGGTTCTAAAATTAAGTTTTTAGCAAGACAGGCAGAGCTCCAAGATACCCAAACTTTAAAAATATTAGCTAGTGCATTAGTGCAGCCAGACTTTGACTATGCTGCAGCTTTTTGGTATAGTGGTAGTTCTAATAAAATGAAAAATAAATTGCAGACGGCCCAAAATAAGTTGTGTAGAATTGTTTTGAAAGTACCTCCACGGACACATTTAAATAATAAACATTATAGTCAAAGTAAATTTTTAAAAGTTGATAAAAGGTTAAAATTTTTAAAATTGGTGATGGTGTTTAAGATTTTAAGGAAAATGGTCCCAAAATATTTTCTAAATTATTATGTTTTAATTAGTGAGGTACACTGTCATTCTATAAGAGCGAGTAATAGGGATATTTATCCTTATACTGTAGATTTAAGAGTGAATCAGACAGAAACTCTTTTTTGTGTACTAGCTCTGTTGCTTGGAATGTTTTACCTACTATTTTTAAAGAGATTCAAATTGAGAGTGTTTTTAGAGGGGAAATGAAAAAGTGGTTGTTTTACAGTTGAAGTTGAGGATTTTGTTGTGCCGAGTTGCTGAGCTGATGATGTTTGCACTCCATTTATGATTTGCTCGTTCATTTATAAGAATATCGAGGACCACAATAGAAATAAGCCTGTGGCTTTTTTGTGTATTTTATCCTCGACAGTTTTTAAATATGTATGAATTAGTCTAACTGGACTTGTTCCTGTATTTTTGTAAAAATTGTCAAATAAAATCAATCAATCAAGTAGAAGTACAGACACACATGTTTAAAACAACTCCGGTAAAAGTTGAAGTACTGACTACACTTTTGTACTTAAGTAAAAGTAAAGAAGTACGGCCTGAAATAAGTACTTAAGTAAAAAGTATTCATTACTGCTACCTGTTTTAGTTTCACGCTGGTAACTACATGTATACTTCTATACAAAATAAAATTTTGTTGCCACTTTTCAACAGCAAAGTAGCCAAGCAACATCACTCTACAACATTGTACAACAACACTGCTCAAAAAGTTGCCCTGTGTGTCATCATCTGGACACAAAATTTAACTTTACGTCACCATACTCATTTGTATATTCTACTGCCTATATAAAGTATTCATCACTATTAAATGCCTTCAATTTAACACTTCATTTTGTACAAAACCTATTTTAGTCTTTTTTTCTTTTGATAAAATAAAAAACTATGTATTTGACTACAATTTTTTTTGCAACATACTTAAGCTGCTTCATTTTATTCAAACAGCTCACTCTTGCAGCTCATATCTGTTCACTGTTTGTTTTTTGCTTTGTTTGTTTGTTGTCAGAGAATTGTCTATATTTTATTTAACAGATAAAGTTATTAATGCTGTTGATCCACTTTAGCATCCTTTTTTATCACATGATAAATTCCTGATCATTTGCATTATATTTTTATTCATAAATCACCCTGTATAAATACTTTTGATGCTCTAAAATATTTATCTAACAATCTATCTAACAAATTTAAATGAAGACAACTGTGTATATACATAATATACATGTTGAAACTATGAAACAGTATAAATTATGTACTAGGAAATATGAACTTATTGGAAACAAAGCAAATAAACCTCATTGCATAACGTATTCATAGGCAGGCTGTTTAATTGCATTAGTACTAACTGTACAAACGTTAACAAAAGATGTACAGTACACCATAGTCAGAAGTAGACAAAAGACTTTAACCCCATTTAAATGCCAGATTTGAACAGGAATGCATTTCTTGTTTTACCTGTGATCCGATCGACCAAAACGCATCTTATTAATAATAATAATAATTCCTTACATGTATATAATGCTTTTCTGGGCACTCAAAGGACTTTACACATAGGGGGGAATCTCCTCATCCACCACCAGTGTGCAGCACCCACCTGGATGACGCGACGGCAGCCATTTTGCGCCAGACCGCACACCACACACCAGCTGATTGGTGGAGAGGAGACAGAGTGATAAAGCCAATTATGATATGGGGAGGGATAGTAGGCCATGATGGACAGAGGCCAGAGGGCAGATTTGACCAGGATGCCGGGGTTAAACCCCTACTCTTTTTCGAAGGACATCCTGAGATTTTTTAATGACCACAGAGAGTCAGGACCTCCGTTTAACATCTAATACAAAAGACGGCGCTCACTGAGCAGTATAGAGTCCTCGTCACTATACTGGGGCATTAGAACCCACACAGACCGCATGTTGGGCGCCCCCTGCTGGTCTCACTAACACCACTTCCGGCAGCAACCTAGCTTTCCCATGTGGTCTCCCATCCAGGTACTGAGCAGGCACAGCCCTGTTTAGCTTCGGTGGGCGATTTATTCCCAGGTATAAACATGACATCAGTCATCAAGTCATGTTTATATCAGACTCCCTGTCTCATCCACATTAGCCGTTATCATGGTAAGCTTAAATAAACATGCCCACGGTGCTCTATCAGAGGTTGAAAAAGCACAAAGAATAGATTGACTGAATCAAAAAGGCGTTCAAATTGCGCAATGACAAGAAAGAATATAAATCACGCCACAAAACGCATGAGAATTAAAGTAATGAGCCCGATTTAAAAACGTAAGGAATAGAAAGTACAGATATTTGAGCAAAAATGTCAGAAGTAAAAGTAAAAAGTTGTTTTAAATAAATAGTGAAGTACTGATATCAGAAAAATCTACTTAAGTATAGTAACGAAGTATTTGTACTCCATTAATTCCCATCTCTGCCTCTTCCTAATAAAGAAAGTTATTAGTTTTTTATTTAAGGTAACTCCATTAGGTTAAGGTTAGGTTAAGGGGTAGGTCATTACCCAGCTTATATATTGACTATGCACAGTACAGTATGTAGTATGTACATGCGAAACAGGACTTGTTAGTGCTTCCACATTTTCACAGCTCAATGGAAACGTTAACACAATGGTTTAAGTACACATTTTTGTTTGCGCAGTAGTTGGATATGTCATATGTGTAAAATGTACCACCATATTCTCAAAAACGTCCCACGATGACAGTAATTAGATTGTTTCTGTATATTTGCAAACAGCAGGACGAACGCACCAGATGGCGACTTTGTGTGGTGCATGAAAAACAACATTAAGTAATTAGCTTTATTTTCAATTGTTTCAAAATCAGCTGCTCTCTTCAGTTCGGCTCTCATGTAACCCAATCTGCTCTCTCAAATGTCCGTTCCTGACATTATAATAAATAATATCCTCTTAATGATGTTTCTGTTTTCAATGGCAAGTTCCCTACATCCAGGTCTACAGGCGTCCATGCTGGGTGTGAAAGTAAAATTTGTGGGTCAGTTTTCCAAAGGTTATTGATAGCTCAGCTACGTTCAGTGAGAAAGGAGAAAACAGAATATTTTAGGAGAGTTTTATTCATGAGGTATGAATAATAGAAAAATGCACATATCCATTTCAAATAAGTGCACACTGACATGCTTTATTGACCGTTAAGAATATGATGGCTCACGCACACACACAAACACACACACACACACACGCGCACACAGAGGTGAGGTAAGGTTGAGGTGAGCTCATGTTTACCTCAGGCTTCATCCCAAAGGAAATAGTAGAGCCGCTAGACGGTATAATGAGGAAATACTATGGTATCCAGATGATTACCGCGGTCTCTAATGCATCCTAATGCACCTTTTCACACTGTATAAAACATCAGATCCTAAAAGAAACATCATTGGCTCTAATTATGACTTGATGACATCAGGCCTTTGGGATACGCTTTATGTGCCGGTTGTAACAGCAATAATTCTCACATATGGTCGTCGCTGTAAAACCAATCAATGTTTCTGCTTAAACATCAGGTAAATAGTTTGATGGCGGCGTGTCAGCGTAAATTAGCTGATGCATTCGGTGAATGTTAAATTAAAGTAAACCAGCTGCCGGTTGTTTATCGTTAAAACAAATGAGGTGCACACTATCTTAAGGTTAATTACGACGCATCAACGTCTCATACGTTCATGCGGATGCACAGCTGGATTTCTCAAAAAGAAGAAGAAGAAAAAAAACAGCAAAAGTGAATCATTCATGTGCATAAAAGAATTACAGGCTGACAGTGATGGTGAGTGAAGCAGATGAAATGTGTCAAGAACATGTCCAGGTCGGATTCTACTGCAGGAACAAAGGAGAAGCTATGCCCATGAATGAGTTTTAAACTAATTTTGAAATGTGATATTATCTACACACAAAACAATATGCAAACGGTTGTGTAGAGTAAGCTCTTTACTGTTTTAAGAAGATCATTATAAGCTAAGAGTGATCAAATTAATTATCATTTATGAACAGATTACAGGGCAACGCAGTGGCGCAGTAGGTAGTGCTGTTGCCTCACAGCAAGAACGTCGCTGGGTCACAGGTTCGAACCTCGGCTGGGCTGGGTCAGTTGGCGTTTCTGTGTGGAGTTTGCATGTTCTCCCTGCGTTCGCGTGGGTTTCCTCCGGGTGCTCCGGTTTCCCCCACAGTCCAAAGACATGCAGTACAGGTGAATTGGGTAAGCTAAATTGTCCGTAGTGTATGAGTGTGAATGTGTGTGTGTGGAAATTCCCAGAGATGGGTTGCGGCTGGAAGGGCATCCGCTGTGTAAAATCGTGCTGGATAAGTTGGTGGTTCATTCCACTGTGGCAACCCCGCAAGGAACAAAGCCGACAAGAAAATGAATGAATGAATGAATGAATGAACAGATTACACACAAACACACAGATGAACATGCAGTTGAAGTCAGAATTATTAACCCATTTTTAGTCCCCCTGTGTATTTTAATGAAGAGAAGTTTTTTTCAGCACATTTCTAAACATAATAGTTTTAATAACTCATTTCTAATTATTTTATCTTTGCCATGATGACAGTACATAATATTTGACTAGATATTTTTAAAGATACTAGTATTCAGCGTAAAGTGCAATTTAAAGGCTTAACTGAGTTAATTAGGTTAACTAGGCAAGTTAGGGCAATTAGGAAAATCATTGTATAACTGGTTTGTTCTGTAGACAATCGAAAAAACATACTGTTTAAAAGGGCTAATAATATTGACCTTAAAATAGGTTTTAAAAAATTAAAAACTGCTTTTATTCTAGCCAAAATAAAGCAAATAAGACTTTCTCCAGAAGAAAAAATATGATAGAAAATACTGTGAAAAATTCCTTGCTCTGTTAAACATGATTTGAGAAATATTTGAAAGAAAATAAAATAAAAATCTAATCATTTTGACTTCAGCTGTATATGCTGTTTACAGAGCAAGAATTTTTCCTACGTTTGTTTCTTATTATTTCTCTTAGTTTGGCTGGAATACATGCAGGCGGCCATGCTGGGTGTAAAGTAGAATTTGTGGGTCAGATTTCCAATATCTAGTTCAATGAGTAAACAGCATATATTAGGAAAGATTTTCACACAATTTTTCCACATTATTTCCTATATATTTTTTCTTATTATTTATCTTTACCTATTAATTATCTCAGTTAAACATTCATTCATTCATTCATTCATTTTCTTGTCGGCTTTGTCCCTTACGGGGTCGCCACAGCGGAATGAACCGCCAACTTATCCAGCACGATTTTACGCAGCGGATGCCCTTCCAGCCGCAACCCATCTCTGGGAACATCCACACACACATTCACACTCATACACTATGGACAATTTAGCTTACCCAATTCACCTGTACTGCATGTCTTTGGACTGTGGGGGAAACCGGAGCACCCGGAGGAAACCCACGCAAACCCAGGGAGAACATGCAAACTCCACACAGAAACGCCAACTGACCCAGCCCAGCCGAGGTTCGAACCTGCGACCCAGCGACGTTCTTGCTGTGAGGCAACAGCACTACCTACTGCGCCACTGGGTTGCCCCTCAGTTAAACAGTTTTTCTTAAATAAAAATACAAAATTAATATTATTAAGACCCCTTAAGAAATATATATTTTGGATTGGCTGCAGAAGAAATAACTTGCTTAATTAATTAATTGCCATTTATAAGGGATTTATAAAACATAAATAGTTTTCACTAAATTTGGTCAAAAAATTGCATTATGTTAAAGGGCACCTAGTTTACCCCTTTTTCCAGATTAAAAATAAGTCTTTTGTGTCTCCAGAATGTGTCTGTAAAGTTTCAGCTCAAAGCACCCATCAGATTATTTATTATACCTTTTAGTAGTTTCTATTTTATAGCTCTAACCATCAGGTAGCGTTTTTTGTGAACTGTGCCTTTAAGACTATAGTCCTCCCCTCCCACCGTTCCCATGTGCCTGTCATCGTGCCTCAATCTCCTCTGACATTTGTATTTTATTAACATCTACCCCCACCCCAACCCTAAACCCAACCGTCACAGTACTGTAAAAATATTAATTATTGTTATAAAGTGTCATAAAAAAATGCCGCTATATTAATGTGCATATCGCACTTCTGGCCGGCCGCGTATCCAATCTGGACTTCACCTGTTTTAATCTGTTCCTGAGCGCTGCGTTTGGCGTCTTTAGGTGCAAAAATGCATCCTGCATAAATGTCTACTAAATCCATGCATGCGGTGAGGATTTTGCAGTGAAAACAGGTCGCACGGTAACAATTTATGAACTAGCACAAATGCTTACAAATATATATTTTAGGTCGCATAAAATTTCGGGCGATTAGTTATCATTAATCACAATACAAATTACAGTGAACTCCAAACGAACTCTCGTCTCGTCTCCGTCACCAGCTGTGGGAAAAAGCCATTATAATGACACAGATCTCCGCGGAAAAAAAGTGATTGACAGGTGGTAATTTGTGTATAACTTTATTTATTTATGGTTTGGTTATGGGTAAAGCAAAGACCATGTGGGTCAGGTAGTGAAAACGATAAGCTACAAATATTTAATTAGTTATAAATTAAATTATATTTAACAACAACCACCCCCACCCCCACCTACAACGACGATACCATCCTCCATCGCCAATGTTCACATTAGACATCGTACGATGCCAGATTGGTTAACATCGCCCAACCCTAGTAGTAACAGTAACTAAGAAGGGCGGGGCTTAGCGAAGGGTCAATTAATATGATGGGTATTTTGAGCTGAAACTTTACAGACACATTCTGGAGACACCAAAGTCTTATACATTTTGTAAAAGGGGTTAAATAGGTGTCCTTTGATAAATGATGTATAGTGTGTAGTTATTATAAAGTGTTACCAAAATGGTTATTAGCAATTAGTTATTAAAACTATTATGTTTAGAAATATCTCTCTGTTAAACAGCACTTGGGAAATATAAAAAAAAAATCATTCTGTATATATAGATGGAACAATAGATAGATAGAGAATGAGAGACTAAAAAATAACAAAAATATAAAAAATAAAATAAAATGTTTGGTTTTGGACAGAATTCTGACCTGAGTGTGTTTCTGTAGGCTTCGTCCTGATAAATTTCAGAGGTCTTTCTGTGTTCTCATCCACACACACACAGAATATGGGAGTACAGCTGAGAGAGTGACAAGCAGCAGACATGAAAGAGAGAAACAGACTTCTAGAGTAAAGAGAATCAGAGGCAGGGCAGATGGATGACACTGAAAAACACAAACACACACACAAAAAACAGAGGAAACCGAACAAAAACCAGCCAAGATATAAAGAATATGGCATTACAGAGAGGCTTGAGAACAGCACAAAGAACTAAGGGAAAAGCAAATGAAGTCCACAGAGGGAGAGGAAGTTCTCGGCGGACACAGATGAGGTCATATTTATTAATAACACCCCTACTAATACCAACAGGCTGGGCCCGATGTGACACTGGGACAATATGCACATGTAAGCATATGTGTGTGTGTGTGTGTTCCCTGGCGTGTATGTGTGTAGAAGTTTGTTTAGTAGGACACGCTGCCCCTGTTATAACTCAGATCTGTCAGGAAACACTGCACCGAGAGCAGAAGGAAAGAAAGACGCAGAGAGAGACAGAAAATAGAGGTTACGCAGGGCCACGCTGGTGGTTGGAGCTTGGATGGATTAGAGGCACATCTGTCAAAAGCGAACAGAAACAGGCAGAGAGAGAGAGAGAGAGAGAGAGAGAGAGAGAGAGAGAGAGAGAGAGAGAGAGAGAGAGAGAGAGAGAGAGAAATTCATATACTGCCGTCTTTAGTGCCAAAGCATATTTTACTGCCGTGATTAGGGATGTCAGAAGTAACGGCTCTTCAGTACAGAGTCAATACTAAAATAAAAATAAAATAAGACAGCAGCCTTTCTATAATATCTGGATTATCACATATCGACTTTGAACACACACTTGCACTCAGAGCCAGAATATATATTTATTGGGCATATATAATGAATCATGGCTTATGTATTATGTGTGTTTGATTGTTCTAGATTACTAGTATTATATGTATCTATCTATCCATCCATCTATCTATAGTTCTTTTATTCCATCTGTCTGTCCGTCCGTCCGTCCGTCCGTCCGTCCGTCCATCTATCTATCTATCTATCCATCCATCCATCCATCCATCCATCCATCCATCCATCCATCCATCCATCCATCCATCCATCCATCCATCCATCTATCTATCTATCGTTCTTTCTATCCATCTATCCATCCATCCGTCCGTCCATCCGCCTGCCTGCCATGTTACAAAGTATGCCATATTGGTTTTATTATTTATTTATTTAATTCTATTTTATCATTAGTTAATTTAAAATGGATTAACAGTTACATAGGTGTACTTAATATGATTTTGCACCCTTGCTTTTGCTGTAGCATTTCTACAAGTCCATGTAAACACCATATAAAATACTTAGTTCATGCAACTTGTAGGTAAAGTGGGGGAAAAGTCAACATTTTTTTTCGGAAAACATTTTTCTCACCTTTCTAAAGGTGTTGTTGTCTTGAAATTTTTCCCAAATGTTGATAACAACCGAAGAAATACATATATGTAAAGAAAACAAAACTAAATATTTTACAAATAAAGTTATGTGTAGTAAAATGAAATGACACAGGGAAAAGTATTGAACACATGAAGAAAGGGAGGTGTAGAAAGGCAGTGAAAGCCCAGACAGCAGCTGAAATCTCTGAGTAGTTCTTCAGCAACCCTCTGCCATTCCTCATTGTAAATTAATTTAAGCTGCTTCAGTCCAACATCTACATTAGCAGAATGATGAAAATGAAGCCAGAGTTGACATTTCAGCAAGACAATGATCCAAAACACAGCCAAGGAAACTCTCAAAAGCTTTCAGAACAAGAAGCTCAAGCTGTAGAATGGCCCAGCCAATCACCAGACTTGAATCCAGAATACAAAATAAAGCTCAGATTTGATAGACGAGACCCACAGAACCATCAAAATATTTACACTCTGTTGAAGTCTGTGAAAAAAAACACACCTGAGCAATTCATGTGACTACATTCTCCATATGAGAGGCGTCTTTACGCTGCCATCACCAAAAAATGCTTTTAAATGTTTCAGTACTTCAGTACTTTCTCTTTGTATCATTTTATTGTTATAATTTCTTTATTACTTTACGTTTTCTTTGTTTTGTTAAATTTTTCTGTTTGCATTGTTTGGGTTTTACCAAAATTTGGTTCAATTCCATGTCAACAGCTCCTTTAGGAATATTATTCCCAAGAAAAAACATGACGTGTTCAATACTGCGTTCCCCCCACTCTATGTCCACTGATACTACAATTTATACTATGATTTCCAGCAAGTTCATATGAAGTCCATTCAAAGTCATCAAACTGACCGCTACACCAATCTAACCTAAGTCAGAGTTTTGCCTCTGTCTTTCTTTTCAAGAGACTCTCAGTAGATAAGGATTGAAACTCTATCTCTCTGCTCTATAAGGCCCGCTAGTCTTGACTTCTCTGTGGTAATGGATCTCTAATAGACAAAGAGCTAAGAAAGAGGAAACAGAGGCCCCCATTTTGTTCTACTCAGCGGATCCCATGCAGACGCTCTTAAACTCTCTCTCCGGCCTCCATCTAAAATTCATTTAGAACCACTTTCGGTCAACGGCCAGCTAATAAACTGCTGGTAAATGTTGCTAAGTTTAAAAGCCCCTATTAAAAAAATCCACAACGGACCGAGAGCCAATCAATGACTGTGAAATCTAGCTCACGTCTCGCCTTCAAATTGATACGTTCGGGGTGTGAAGTGCTTCGGTTACAGGCCAGTCGCCGCTTTCACTTGACAATATATATTTTCTGTTAAGAAGTGGAATGAAAATAAAATTCGAGGAGGCGTGCAGACACACGGGGAGAGATTAGAGAGAAGGGAGAGATGGGAAGAAGTGCGCCACCGGGCTGGCCTGGGGTCAGTGGCATGAACTGAAAAACAAAAGAAAGAGGGGAAAAAAGCAGCAGAGAAGTGGAGAGCACTTGAGGGCTCCTCTTGAGAGGATGCAGGCCACCTGTGCAGCATCCTTGATTACACCAGTAACAAGTGAAGCCAAACACACAAACACACACAGTCACACACACACCCATGCAATTGTAGGAGAATAACTGTATCTCGGTATTGGTTTGAGTCAAACCAATACCGAGATACAGTTATTCTCCTACAATCGTTTTTCTAAAATACACTGTAAAAATATCCGCTTGTTAACAGTTTCTGTATGACGTGATTCACAGGTTCATTTACGGTTATCGATTGCATTATGGGACATTAATCTCCTCTTTGAAGCTTTTTAATGTTGAAAAATCAACTTTGCAGTTTAACAAAGTGGCTTTTATTGACATTTGAGTAGTATGGAAGAAATGAAAAAAATACTGTCAGCTAATTATCAGGATTGGGTAACGTAATTTACAACACAAACCCAGAGAATATTTCACTTGAAACTATTAAAAATGTCAATAAAAGTCGCCTTTTCGAACTTTTCAACATCAAACATTGTCGGAGGAAAGATCAAGGTCCCATAATGCAACTCAAAAGCATAAAAAACTGAAAAGAAATTTAAATATACAGTAGAAAACTGTTAATTTACTGATTTTTGTTTACAGTGTATGCAAGTGTATGAAATGTTTTTGTATTTTCTGATCTCTCTCTATCTTCTGATTGTTTGCATGCAATTTTAAAAAAATGTCAACTCGAATAAACACAATTTAAAATAAATAAATAAATATAGATTAATAGCAATCAGCCAATTATTCAGTAGTGAAATTAAACCCTTTACGCAGCATAACTCAGCGATAAAACAACACATTAAAAATGTAACATAAAAACGTAACAGAATTTCTTTAATTATATGAATAATTCCTTCAGCAAGGACACTTAAATAGATCGAAAGTGACAGTTAAAGCATTCATAATGCTATAAAAGAATTCCATTTCCTTAAAACACTGTTCTCTTGAATTATGCATCAATTAAACCTGTAAAAAAATGTATGGTTTTCAACAAAATGTGAAGCAGTTGTTTTCAGTATTACAGTTTTTCTCAGTCGCTTTGGTGCATTTCTCACAACACTTTTTACATTTGCACAACAGTTAATGCATTTCTCAAAACAATTAGTCATTTGTGCACATCACAGTAGCAGTTTCTCATTCCTTTCAACAAATTGCAAATGCTTTTGAACATGCATTAATTGCTTTCATACAACTCTCTGCTGTTTGTAACATTATCATTTGCTTATGTCATGTCAGTCAAAATTAACTGAACTTGTGGATGCTGAATAATCATTCCATATAAAACTAATAGTCCTCATTTCATTACTTGAGTCATTACATACAAAAATGTTTAACTAGCTGTTAAAATCTGTCAAGCAAATTAAAAAAAAAGATTTAAATCTTTTTTTTTCTGAAAATGTCTTCTAAATTGTACACTTTCATGAATGATTTACAGACGTATGTATGTTGTAGGTTCAGTTCCAATATGTACTGCAATTTTGTTTACAGTGGTGCACAGCTTTACCCAAAGGAAGTTTATGTTTGTTGTAAATAAGGGTGTATTTATTCTTTTGCACAATGCTGTGAATAAATTAGAATTGTAAAGAGCAAATGCAGTAAAAATGTGAAACATACATATTCAGTGTCTTGTACTCAGATACCTCACTAAATGCAGTGATGTCTAACTTTACTGTAGTTTTCAAATGGCAGTGCAAATAGTATATAGTGCTGTCTTGAGCATTTTCAGGAAGTGTCACCAAAATCTGACTTTTTTGCATTGGAAAAAATGTACAGAGTAAACTGTCATAATGAAAACATGACAAAGTCATTTGACTATCTTGTTCATGAACAATGGTGGCAGGACTTTTCATTTTGATGACACTGACACTTTCATTGACATCAATACTTGCTTTTGAGGAATGAGCTTTCCATTTTGAGCAAGTGACGCGCTTTTGCAGGTTATCCACTAGGTTTTGCATTTTGCACTAATTGTTTTGAGAAATGCATTAACTGTTGTGCAAATGTAAATAGTGTTGTGAGAAATGCACCAAAGCGACTGAGAAAAACTGTAAGTCATTACATACAAAAATGTTGAACTAGTTTTCAAAATCTGTTAAGCTAATTTGATAAAAGATTTTAAATCTTTTTTTTTCCTGAAAATGTCATATATTGAACAATTTCATGAATGATTTGCAGACCTGTGTATGTTGTAGGTTCAGTTTCAATATGTACTGCAATATTGTTTACAGTTGTGCACAGCTCTACCCAAAGGAAGTTTATGTTTGTTGTAAATAAGGGTGTATTTATTCTTTTGCACAATGCTGTAAATAAATTAAAATTGTAAAGAGCAAATGCAGTAAAGTTGTGAAACATACATATTCAGTGTCTTGTACTCAGATACCTCACTAATGCAGTGATGTCTAACTTTACTGTAGTTTTCAAATGGCTGTGCAAATAGTATAGTGCTATTCTTGAGCATTTTCAGGAAGTGTCACCAAAATCTGAATTTTGTGCATTGGAAAAAATGTACAGAGTAAACTGTCATAATGAAAACATGACTAAGCCATTTGACTATCTTGTTCATGAACAATGATGGCAGGACTTTTCATTTTGATGACCCTGACACTTTCATTGACATGAATACTTGCTTTTGAGGAATGAGCTCTCCATTTTGAGCAAGTGACGCGCTTTTGCAGGTTATCCACTAGGTTTTGCAGTTTGCACTAATTGTTTTGAGAAATGCATTAACTGTTGTGCAAATGTAAATAGTGTTGTGAGAAATGTACCAAAGCGACTGAGAAAAACTGTAATAATGACTCAGAAAATTCAGCTTTTTTATCACATGAATGAATCCCATTTTAAAATATACTGTATTTAATTAGATTAAAAAGGTATTTTAAATTGGAAAACTATTGGACAAATATTACAGTTCTTTTATTAATTAACGTAAAAAAACACATTTGAACAGTAGTACTGTATATGTAGTTACTATAGACAGACAGACAGACAGATAGATAGATAGATAGATAGATAGATAGAACGATAGAACGATAGATCGATAGATCGATAGATAGAAAGATAGATAGATAGAACGATATATAGATAGATAGAACGATAGATAGATAGATAGAACGATAGAACGATAGATAGATAGAACGATAGATAGATAGATAGATAGATAGATAGATAGATAGATAGATAGATAGATAGATAGATAGATAGATAGATAGATAGATAGATAGATAGATAGATAGATAGATGATAGATAGATAGATAGATAGATAGATAGATAGATAGATAGATAGATAGATAGATAGATAGATAGATAGATAGATAGAACGATATATAGATAGAACGATAGATAGAACGATAGATAGATAGATAGATAGATAGATAGATAGATAGATAGATAGATAGATAGATAGATAGATAGATAGATAGATAGATAGATAGATAGATAGATAGATAGATAGATAGATAGATGTGCTTATTTAAACCAGCATCAGTATAGGTTAACCACTATATTATGCATCTCTAAAAATAGCAGCATCCCTACAGAAACACTGACACTTACATTCCATCAATACTCCAGGACACGTGATTCGCTCAATCGATGCACATCATGTGTGTGCGATACCCAATCCAGCATTAATATGTAACTCATACCTGAATCTCCAGGTACAGACTAATGGAGTGAAGCGCTCCAGATTATCCCGGACAGCCCAGAGCGCAGCTTAACCCGCAACAATAACCACATGCACAATGCCGCTTTGTTAACACTGGGAGGGGAACCTCACCATCACAACAATACAAATGCACACACAGCGTCACACGGCCATCACAACCACAACAGCCGTGAGACTCGCTCCGTCAGACACACACCTACACACACAGCACGGGATTTAATGCTATATGCCTGGGTTATTAATTAAATAAGAGCTCCCTGAGGGAGAGGAGGGGGTGTGCGGATTGTGAATTTAATCGGCACACATTCAATAACAGCATCTGAAGGCTAAAGAAAGAGAGAGAGAGAGAGAGAGAGAGAGAGAGAGAGAGAGAGAGAGAGAGAGAGAGAGAGAGAGAGAGAGAGAGAGAGAGAGAGAGAGAGAGAGAGAGAGAGAGAGAAAGTACTGTAATGCCAGGCTGGGTTGCCGTAGTGCATTCTTTCAGTGTGTGAAATGATGCAATGTAAAAAAAAACTAGATCACTTTATAATCAAGTGAGTGGTGAAAACTAGATCACATTATAATCAATAATGCAGTGTGTACAATGCAAGCCACTTTTGCAATGCAGCAAAACTAGGCTGCAACCTCTATAATCAACAAAGCAGCCTCTATGGCAAGTAAGAGGTTAATTAAATAGTTGAAAAAAAATCAACCTTTTTAAATGCCACAAGTCATTTTCGGGATCACAACGTTGTAAAACAAAGAGATGAATTTTGTGATTTGTAAAATAATGCATTTAACAGTGTGTGTTATTAAGATGCTAGTGTTTTTAAAGATTTACCATAACCTCTTAAGGCCCAAGATGTTTTTTTACATGCATTTTTTATTTCTCTTTGCTATTTGGGTTTATTGGAACCTAATTAGAATAAAAATCATCTTTTGATATGATGTACTTTTAGAGAAAAATGATGTCCATATATGTGGACTCGTGGTTTGAATTTACACAAAACACTTTTTCTTGAATGTTTTTTAATGCATATATAACATAGACATTTTTTTTTTAACTTGCTTTAACTATCAGAGAGTAAAAACTATTTTTTCCCCATTTTGGACAGTTAAAAATAGGGTTTGGGACATTTCATATGCTGCAAAACAGTTGCAGGATGACACTGTATGTCTGTAACAAAATATAAAACATTCAAATTTTTTAAATAGCCACTTAAGAGCTAAAATGTGCTGTCCACGTATATGGACACTCAAGCCCTAGGAGGTTAAGTAATGATGATGATTGCAATGGAATCTACCAGTCCATTTAGACACCAACAATGTACTAAAAACTCATATTTATCTATTGCATTTTTTAACAATTTCACAGATGTCAATGATCAAAAATAGTCCCTGCTCACACAGGAAAAAAAAAAGTCTGAAGTCACCGGCCACTTTATTAGGTACACCTGTCCAACTGCTCGTTAACACAAATTTCTAATCAGCCAATCACATGGCAGCAACTCAATGCATTTAGGCATATAGACATGGTCAAGACGATCTGCTGCGGTTCAAATGGAGCATCAGAATGGGGGAAAAAGGTGATTTAAGTGACTTTGAATGCGGCATGGTTGTTGGTGCCAGACGGGCCGGTCTGAGTATTTCAGAAACTGCTGCTCTACGGGGATTTTCACGCACAACCATCTCTAGGGTTTACAGAGAATGGTCCGAAAAAGAGAAAATATCCATTGAGCGGCAGTTATGTGGGTGCAAATGCCTTGGTGAGTTCAGAGGAGAATGGCCAGACTGGTTCAAGCTGATAGAAAGACAACAGTAACTCAAATAACCACTCGTTACAACCGAGGTATGTAGAAGAGCATCTCTGAATGCACAACACATCCAACCTTGAGGCGGATGGGCTACAGCAGAAGACACAGCCATATCACCCTGCAGCCCAAGACCTGTTACTCACTGAAGCTAAGCAGGGCTGAGCCTGGTCAGTACCTGGATGGGAGACCACATGGGAAAAACTAGGTTGCTGTTGGAAGTGGTGTTAGAGAAGCCAGCAGGGGGCGCTCAACCTGTGGTCTGCGTGAGTCCTAATGCCCCAGTAAAAGTGAAGGGGACACTACACTGTCAGTGGGCGCCGTCTTTCGGATGAGACGTTAAACTGAGGTCCTGACTCTCTGTGGTCATTAAAAATCCCATGGCACTTCTTGTAAAGAGTAGGGGTGTAACCCCGGTGTCCTGGCCAAAGTCCCTCAATCGGCCCTTACCCATCATGGCCTCCTAATCATCCCCATCCACTGAATTGGCTCTATCACTGTCTCTTCACTCCACTAATAGCTGGTGTGTGGTGAGCGCACTGGCGCCGTTGTCCTGTGGCTGCCGTCGTATCATCCAAGTGGATGCTACACACTGGTGGTGGTGTGGAGAGACCCCTCTCATGATTGTGAAGCGCTTTGGGTGTATGGCCATACACAATAAATGCGCTATATAAATACACATTACATTACATTACATTACAAGACCACACAGGGTGCCACACCTGTCAGCTAAAATAACTGAGGCTACAATTCACACAGGCTCACCGAAATTGGACAATAGAAGATTGGAAAAATGTTGTCTGGTCTGATGAGTCTCAATTTCTGCTGCGACAATCAGACGGTAGGGTCAGAATTTGGTGTCAACAACATGAAAGCAGGAATCCATCCTGCTTTGTAGCAATGAATTTGCATCATGGATGTGCAGCCCACAAATCTGCAGCAACTGTGTGATGCTACCATGTCAATATGGACCAAAATCTCCAGTACCCTGGGGCCTGTTTCAGAAAGGAGGTTAAGTGAAAACTCTGAGTATTTTAACCCTGAAATGAGAGAAACTCTGGGTTTTCCGTTTCAAAATGGCAGGTTTGTCAAACTCGAGAAAGCAGGGTAAGTCAAGCCTGTTTCTGAAAGAGAGGTAACTTTAACTCAGAGTCAGTTACCGTGGTAACTTACTCTGTGAACCTAACCTGGTCAGGAGCAGGTTTTATTCTCTAAACTCAGAGTTTCTGTCCGTCTGCTCTCCTTATTTAAAGATGAAGCGGTATTTCTCACATAGACTTACGTTTCCACACATCTATTTTAATGTGCATTTTGGATATGCGCATAAAAAATTGGTTGATGGAAACGCCAAGATGCACATAACTTTTGAAAATAGACATAATAAACATATGCGCATAACTGAGTAGGATAAACTTTTTATTCAATAAGAAAAGATGTGCATAAACTACGATGGAAACACTTTTACTGAACAAATTCCAGTATACGCATTAAAAAGGTTTGTTATAAGAGATCATATGATGATAAAAATGTGTGTGAATGGACAAACCAGCATGTTGAGCACACTGTAAAACATCTAAAATGTTGTTTTGGTCACGCCTTAACCGTTTCAGTATTATTATATTATTAATTACCTTTAGAGAGTCTGCAGCGTGTCAAGAGCGTCTGTTCTCCGCGTGCGCATCTCAAACGCCACCACGCGTTCATTGTGTGTCGGCATTGTCTTCTGAGGCACAAGTCATTTATTAAATAAAGAACATGTTCACGCAAATTCTTCTACCGCAGTAAATTCAGTTTTTACTGTTGATATTTAGCGACAGTTAATCAGCAAGTGACAATTTTGTTCTCTTTGACTGGTTGGATGGCTGCTTTACTCGCACACTTTTATGCGATAATCCAGTTTTGCACATAAATTTTATTTGCGTTCAGTCACACAAAGAACAAAGTCGCGTACAAGAATAGCTTGTCCTTTTTAAATAATTAATTAGCTTAAATTCACTGTCCTACTAACTAGATTAATGGGATTATTACTCGTTCTAAAAACTATTTTTTTTTGTTCTGCTTACATTGTAAATGTCATATCATCCTCTACCACTCGAACTATAAAAAAGGCAGACACACAAGTGCACTTTTAAATCTATTAAAACTGATCAATGTGTGCAAAAGTGGGAACCTTAAATTAAACATTTCCACTGAACATTAAGCTAAGATTATCTGCATTCTTGTTTTGTCAAATTTGTTGTAGAAATGCGCTAGCCTATTTTATGTAATTTAATGCAATTACATCTGAAATAACTTTTAAAAAATGGCCAATAAACTTAACACATTACATTACTTTTTTATTATACTTAATTATTTAAATACTTTAAATGTAAACTTGTGCATTAACTTGAGCAGTTATGTTTTCCCACGCTAACTGTCTTTGTTTCACTGATGCAATGGTGTTCCTTTTTTAAATATATGCTCATATTTGCTATAACTTTGCATGAGCACATCAAGTTCAGCTGGAGAACTCGTAATATCTGCGCTCCATTGATAATGCCTTTTTATAGTTGCGGTGTGCGCGCTTAACTCTGAGTTGGTCTACTCAAAGTTGATTGACCCAACTCAGATCAGCTATTCTGAAACCGAAAACTCTGAGTTTTTAATCTCTCGATAAATCAACTCAGAGTTCAAGTTTAAACTCCGAGTTGATTGAACCTCCTTACTGAAACAGGCCCCTGTTGTATCGATGCCACAAAGGATTAAGGCATTTCTGAAGCCAAAAGGGGATCCAACCAAGTACTAGTAAGGTGTACCTAATAAAGTGGCCGGTGAGTGTACAGTACATAAAGAGTGGCTAGAACATTCCTCTCAAAGTCATGTGTTGCGCTTGTAATGGATTGATTACTCCAACATTTTTTTTAGATCCTTTATTGTAGTTTATTTATAATTTTTTTTCAAATATATATGGGATACCGCAATACTCTGTATAATATTGAACCGTTCGGTATGAACTCCACGGTTCACTAGTTCGAGTGAGTTGGCATTTCTGTGCGGAGTTTGCATGTTCTCCCCGTGTTCACGTGGGTTTCCTCTGAGTGCTCCGGTTTCCCCCACAGTACAAAGACATGAAGTGCAGGTGAATTGAATGAACTAAAATGGCCGTAGTGTATGTGTGTGAATGAGTGTGTATGGATGTTTTCCAGTACTGGGTTGCAGCTGGAAGGGCATTAGCTGTGTAAAACATGCTGGATAAGTTGGTGGTTCATTCTGCTGTGGCGACCCCTGATGAATAAAGCGACTAACCCAAAGAACAAATGAATGAATGATGTATTATGGATGTCAAACTAGCAGTTGGCAATGACGGTACAGAAAAACAAATGAGCCCCAAAAATTTTAACAGTAAAACACATGAAAAGCTTTTTGGAGTGAGCTGAAAATAGTGTTGTGTATTTGTCACAACTACAAAAAAATGCAACTAACACATTATAACACTGACAGATCAGAAAACCTACATACACCCATCAACAGAAAACTCCCTCACAGAAATCAGGGCATCCCTCAATGTACTGTATGCCAAGTTTACACACAGACTGCTTCAATATCAGGTGAGCAACTGCCACTGAGCTGAATGTGAACGCTAACAGATAATTCTCCAAAAGTGACAGATGTTCTTCACACTGCTTGCACAACAGCTATATTGTTCTCATTACGTTTAACAAGACAGTCTACACCGCAAACACGCATTCGAGAAGTTGTAATGGCAGCGATACTGTTTTGTTTTTTGTCGCCAGCTCTCAGCGTGGATGCTGTATTTGTGGGAAGGAGGGAAAGGAAAAAGGGCAGAAAGCTATCCATGGGACCTGGTCTGTTTCTCCCACCCTGTCTTTCACCATTATCAGTCAACCTCTTTTAAAGAGACGCTTTATTGATTTTCTCATGCGTGGCAGAGCCATGGCTTACCAGGGGGGTTTTCTCTTTCTCTCCCTCCTTCTCTTTATTTCTCCCTCTCTTTCGAAGTGCTGCTGTACAATCATAATAAAAAGAGTTTTTCTCTCCACGGCTGCCTCTTTTTTTTTTTTTAGTGCGAGGGAACTTTGCTTAATAGGCGCAAAAAATAAGCTCCTAGATAAACTGTTCCATGTGTGCTGGAGAGGTGAAAGAGAGAGAGAAAGAGAGAGAAGGAGCAGGCAGCACGTGGAAAGGGTCTATTACAAACACACAGGAGCACTCAGCATGAGGATCCAGGGGAAAAAAGACTCACTGGAGGGAAAAGAGATGGAGAGAGAAGCTGAAAGAGAAGGAGTGACTGTGGAGATTGATGCTGTGTTTGCTGTCTGCTGGTTTGCCGTTATCTCTGTTTCTCAGGTCCAGTGTTTATGGGGGCTCCCGTGCTTTGCTCTTCTATCTTCCCCTTTCTCTCGCCTCTTCTGGAAAGACATTTCTGCCTCTTTCCCAATTTAAAGTACTTTAAATACTATATTGCCAGAACATACAAATTACACTTAAAACTGTTTTCGTTTTCAAACCGCCAACTTATCCAGCATTTGATTTACGCAGCAGATGCCCTTCAAGCTGCAACCCATCACTGGGAAACACCCATACAGTACGGACAATTTAGCTTAACCAATTCCCTATAAAAAAGGAAACCCATGCGAACACAGGGAGAACATGCAAACTCCACACAGAAATGCAAACTGGCTCGAACCAGCGACCTTCTAGCTGTGAGGCGACATCGCTACCTACTGCGCCGCCTATAAATGTACATATTTGAGTCAATTTTTTTTTAAATAAAATAAAATAAAAAATCAAATAAAATAAAATAAAGAAAGGATCTGAAGAAATATTTGGAGTAATCCACCTACTACTATCGCATAGTTAAAAAATAATAAAAATGTAAATAAAATAAAAAATAGAAAGGATCTAAAAGAATATTTGGAGTAATACATCTATTATTATAGCATAGTTAAATAGTTAAATAAATAAAATAAAATATAGAAAAGATCTGAAAAATAAATGGAGTAATCCATCGATTATTTTCGCATAGTAAAAAATAATAATAATAAAAATAATTTAAATAAAATGAAATAAAATAAAGAAAAGGTCTGAAAAAGTAGTTGGAATAATCCATACATTATTATCGCATAGTTAAATAAAAAAATTCAATTAAATTACAATAAAATAAAATAACATGAAATATAGAAAGGATCTGAAAAAACAATTGGAGTAATACATCCATTTCTACCGCATAGTTAAATATTTAAGTAAAAAAAATTACAATTCAAATAAAATAATATAAAAAATTAAAATATAGTAAGGATTTGAAAAAATATTTGGAGTAATCCATCCATTATTATTGAATAGTTAAATAGAAAAAATAAAACAAACTGAAATAAAATGAAATAAAGGATCTAAAAAAGTAGTTGAAATAATCCATCCATTACTATCGCATAGTTAAATAATTTTTTTTAGAAATAATAATAAAAACAAATTATATAGAAATGTTCTAATCTTAATATTTGGAGTAATCCATCCATTACTATTGCATAGTTAAATAAAAAAAATATATTAAAATTTAAATAAAATTAAATTAAATAAATAAGGGGGCTGAAAAAGTAGTTGGAATAATCCATCCATTACTATCGCATAAATAGTTAAAACAAAATAATACAAATTGAAATAAAATGAAATAAAATAAAGAAGAAAGAATGTGAAAAAGTAGTTGGAATAATCCATCCATTACTATCGCATAGTTAAATAAAAATGTAAACAAATTTTAATAAAATAATGTAAAATAAAATATGGAAAAAATATTTGGAGTAATCCATCCCTTACTATCGCACAGTTAAATCATTAGATGAAAAAATAAAAAAAATTATACAAATTTAAATAAAACAAAAGAAAGAAAAGATCTGAAAAAGTAGTTTGAATAATCCATTCATTACTATCACACAGTTAAATAGTTAAATAAAATTAATACAAATTGAAATAAAATGAAATAAAATAATTAAAGAAAGGATTTGAAAGAGTAGTTGGGATAATCCATCCATTACTATCGCACAATTAAATAGTTCAATAAAAATAAATACAAATTAAAATAAAATAAAAATATAGAAATGATCTGGAAAAAAATAGCTGGAGTAAATACATCCATTGTTTTCCAGTGATGGTTGCAGCTGGAAGGGCATCCGCTGCGTAAAACATATGCTGGATAAGTTGGCGGTTCATTCCGCTGTGGTGACTCCAGATTAATAAAAGGCCTAAGCCGAAAAGAAAATGAATGAACGAATAAATACATCCATTACCATCGCACAGTTAGTTAAATAAAAATTTATCAAATTTAAAATAAAATAAAATATAGAAAATATCTGAAAAAATATTTGGAGTAATACATCCATTACTATCGCATAGTTAAATAGTTAAATAAAATTAAATAATAAAAAAAATTATAAAAATTGAAATAAAATATTTCCCAGAGATGGGAAGAGCATCCGCTGCATAAAAATGTGCTGGATAAGTTGGCGGTTCATTCCACTGTGGCGACTCCAGATTAATAAAGGGACTAAGCCAAAAAGAAAATGAATGAACGAATACAATACAATTTAAAATAAAATAAAATATAGAAAATATCTGAAAAAATATTTGGAGTAATACATCCATTACTATCGCATAGTTAAATAGTTAAAGAAAAAAAAAACAATAAAAAATAATGAAAATTGAAATAAAATAAAATAAAATAAAGAAATAATCCATCCATTTACTATTGCAACATATGACTTTAGGATTAATGTTCTAGCCACTCTTTCCTATACATTTAATGGGAAAGAAAACTGGTGCTGTCAAATTTCAAAAATGACAAAAAGCAGCATAAAAAAATCCCGTTCCATGGAAGAAATAAAGTCATGGAAAAAAAAAAAACATGAGGCTGAATAAATCGGGAGATTTTCTTATGACCTATTACGTTAACACTCTACTGCGTAAGAAATTTTGCATAAGAAACATGAAACATAAAATAAAATATTATTATATTATATTGACAAAACCAAATTAAATATATTAAAATGCAAAAAAAAATCCATTAATTTGAAATTATTTGACAGTGTTAAAATAATATTATGAATTTAAAGCATTTATATGTATGTATTCATCCTCGTGTCATTGCAAGCTTTCCGAGGAATATCCTGGCCACTGTTTTCCATATAGTGAATGGGAATAAGAGCTGTCAAACTTCAAAAAATGACAGAAAGCACCATAAAAGTATCCCGATCCATGGAAAAAAAGGTCATACAGGTCTGAAAAGAAAAACACGAGCTTTAATAAATAACAAGACTTTTCTCTGACCTATAGCTTTAAGTACACTCGACTGCACAGACAACTTGAATATGATGATGGAAGTGGTTTCTGAGGGTGTGTGTGAATTTTGCAGATGCGTAACTATCTTCCCCAGCAGCATTAGCATTTGATCTCTCTTTTTCTTGCTGTTTTATGTCTCTATCTGCATTGGTCTCTCTCTCTCTCTCCGAGTGACACAGCCAGTGTGGCGGCGCAGCAGGAGGTGAGCAGCATGTAGCAGGCCGGGGTTAAAGGTCATCCTGCAGAAGATGGGGGAGGGTGAAGGGCTAAGCGTTTGCACACACTACCTCGCCAGGGTCTAATGCTCCAACAGCCTCGCCATTGTTACTCCATCCTGTGGGTCTGGCACATCTGGGGGATCTGCTTCGGGGATCAGGCTGTAGAAACGGGCACCTTGCACCAGGAGGCAGCGTGCTGGGGTGGTCTGCGATGGAGGTTTTTGCGGACGTATGTCCCGGGGGAAGGGGGAAGGGGGCCCAGCTGTGGAGCTGTTTCTGCATTTCTGGCCCAATGGCAATACACAGCCACTTTTATTGTGTGTGTGTGAATGCTGGTGTGTTTGACTGTTTGTTCCCCTGGTGTTTCCTGCAGCACAGTCTTCAAGTCGCATGGGAAGGCATTATGTTAAAGGGCGAAACAATGCCAAAGTGCAGTTAGATTGCTTAGATTTTCTGAAATGGCTCAAAACATGCCGCTGCGATGCAACGCGGGACACTGTTGTGTGTGGCTGAAAGAGCTTTACTATGCATTTGCTAAAGCATTCTAAAAGGTCTTGCTAATTGGCTTCTTGCTGTCAAGATTTTGAAAAGTCTATATACCAATACAATTCTACAGAAAAAGTCTAATCTGTTTGTATAAACATAACAACATTGGACCAATAGGCATGGGATGATAACCGGTTTCAAGGTTTACCACGTTTTATCGTGGTTTGGAAAAGTCAAGGTTTAAAAATCGCAAAAATGTTCTGTTATACCGTTCCAATAGTATATATATATATATATATATATATATATATATATATATATATATATATATAAAAGTTTTTTTTTATTTTTTTTATACATTTTTACATATGACTTTTATTTTGTTTTTTTAGGGCAAACATATCTCCAACAGGACGCCCCACCCACCCTACCACACACATCAAAAGCTACTGGTCAGCCCACAATTAAGAAAACATTTGCAAATCGCTTATATACCAACATCCAAACATGCTCTGGACCTGAAGAGTGCATTGCCTTACTTTAACCACAGTCTAAGAAAATCTTTGTTGCCTTAATTTTTTTAAGCTGAATCAAATTAAATTTATGAGTCCATTGAACTTATATTATGTTAAACTGACTCAAAACAGCTTGCTTAACTTATAAAATTAAGTTAGAACATGATTAACTCAGTTAAATAAGCTACAATGACCTAAAACATATGAGCAATTCCAGCATTATGGATGTGACATTTGCAGTACAAATTCAAAACATAAATTCATTCATCAGTCTATGTTAACATTATATTGAAATGTGTGTTTATATTTTCCAAAACAACTATGGGATCATAAAAGGTTTGAGTTATGGCATCATAAAAATATCAATCTGTAAACAACTTTAAGGTTTTAAATGAGGGAAATAAACATGCGTTATGGATGTGACATAAAAAGTTAGCAAGTTTACAGTATAAGACATGCATTGTAGAAATTCTGTGAATTAAACTGCACAACCCAAAAGAAACAATGCTAATCAAGAGGATATAGTTGCAACTCAAACTGTTTGAGGAAACCGATTGGTACAAACGATGTGAGTTAAAAAAAACTAATCTATATGAGTACTGTGAACTTACTCCATTTAAGTTGAAGGAGGTATTTAATTTACTCATTACCTTCAACACTGAGTTCAAAACTTTTTTCAAATGAGTAGAATTAACTTTCAGTACATTTTGAGTTAACTACACTCATTTCATTTGATAAAATTGACTGTTGGGTTTTACAGTGCAAAGAAATGTTCAATATTTTGGTGAAAACATTTGCATGGAATTGCTAATATGCTGTCTGGATTAATTGATCTTATAATTTTTACAGTGCAAAGACAATAAAGATATCCAAAGAAATCTGTGTTTTTGAAACTAATGAAGACAGCAGAAGTCAATGATTATTAATTATTTAGCCTGACATGTTTACTGTTACAAAATATTTTAAATCGGTCCCACTTTATATTAAGTGCCGCTTATACCTGTGAACTTACATGGTAATTAGATGTGTAAGTAGTATGTAACTACAGTGTATGTACACACTGGTACAGAGTATTTACTTGTGTATACTGGTGTAACTACACTCATGTAACAACCAACTGAATAGTATGTGTAAGTACAAATGTGTAACAGGACATTGGTAACAACACTAGGAAAGTACACATCTGTAACAAGAATTATGTAAGTGCACTGTGTAACAACAATATGTACTTGCAGATGTTTTCCCACTTCCACACCTGTTTGCAGATCATGCACTTGTGAACACTGTATGGCTGCATTAGAAGGTTTCACCTTGTGATACCAGTGTACTTGCATGGTAAATCCACAGGATCCACTTAATATAAAGTGTAAAATGGTCACAAATTACTGTTCATACATTCATTCATTTTCTTTTCGGCTTAGATGGGTTGCAGCTGGAAGGGCATTCACTGTGTAAAACATATGCTGGATAAGTTGGCGGTTCATTCCACTGTGGCGACCCCAGATTAATAAAGGGACTAGGCCGAAACAAAAATGAATTTTATTTTAAACTTTATATTGTGGACCGTTCCTGTGGAGTTACCATGTAACTACACTGTTATTAAAGTGTTGCATAGAAGATATTTCTACAAGTTACACAGTAATTTGTGACCATTTTACACTTTATATTAAGTGGACAGTTCCTGCGGAGTTACCATGTAAGTACACTGGTATCACAAGGTGAAACCTTCTAATGCAGCATTAGTTCTGCCATACAGTGTTCACAAGTGCATGATCTGCAAACAGGTGTGGAAGTGGGAAAACATCTGCAAGTACATATTGTTGTTACACAATGCACTTACATAATTCTTGTTACAGATGTGTACTTTCCTACTGTTGTTACCAATGTCCTGTTACACATTTGTACTTACACATACTATTCAGTGGGTTGTTACATGAGTGTAGTTACACCAGTAATACAAAAGTAAATACTATGTAAACGTGTGTACATACACTGTAGTTACATACTACTTACACATCTAATTACCATGTAAGTTCACAGGTATAAGCGACACTTAATATAAAGTGGGACCAAACTTATTTTAAATCATGATACTGTAAAACCTTAATATTTTTATCATGCCTATGGAACACAATAGCTCCACATATTTTTATGTGCATTTTAGAATATTGCATTAAAACACTTAATGGCAATGCCAAAATGAGCATAAAAACTTATTCTCACAGCTGAGTGGGAAAAGCTTTTAATCCATAAAGAAAAAAATGTGCATAAACTATGATGAAAACACATTTACAGAATAAATTCAAAAGTCATGTGATTTTGTTTTAACAGATCATGTGATAACAAAAATAGGTGTGATGGAATGGCATTAATAGACAAACCAGCTGACAGACCACATTGCACAACATCCTTCTAAAATCCCTTAGCTAAAGTCTGTCATCAAAGTGGTTCAGCATTATTACCTTCACAACTGTCCTGAGCAGCAAGCAATTTATTACATAAGAAAAAAAAGCCTACACAATAGCCATAGCCATACATAAATAAGGCGTAGTATTTAGGAGTGAGTAACACTTTATTTTAAAGGTCCATTTGACTATTAGTAAACTGTCTGCTTAATATCTGCTGATACTGCTCCTTCAACAGACATTTAACTGACTATAAGAAACTTAGCAAGTACATATCAACTAACCCTAACCCCAAGCTAACAGTCTACTTATAATATAATGAGAATTAGTTGGAATGTAGATGCAGTGTAACTTACATTCAACAAACGGACCATTAAAATAAAGCAGGGTTTCTGCAGATATTCTAATGTCAAATTTAAGACTTTTTAAGACCTTTTTAAGACCATTAAGTATTAAATTTAAGACCTATATCACAATATAAAAAACACGCGAGAGAAAATGCAAAATCACAAAATTAGTGATAAAATAAATTTATTTAAATTGAACAGTACTGAAGACAGGCTAGATGCACCACTGAACTACAAAAAAAAAACATCTTAAGGCTGATTTATACTTTCGCTGGCGCCGCATCGTCCACCTCCGCTGACTGTGCGCGCACCTCACGAAACGGACGAGGCTTTAATACTTGATGAGTTCGCCGTTGCAATATTCTTTAAAACAACAGGGGGCAGTCAAAGAAGTCCACAGTTAAGTCAGACAGATGAACAGAGATGTAGTACCTTTCCGGAACTACGTCATATCATTAATATCGTTCAAGATTTTAAAACTATTTTTTTTTATTATTTTTATAATTTATTATAATGATTCTAAAAAATTTTATAACCATTTAAGGTTTATTAAATCAAACTTTGATGCATCGCTTGCTTTTGTTCATGTCTCGGACAGTTCTACCTATTAAAGTTAAATATAAATGACAAGAGAAAATGGGTTGCTCCACAATTATATTTTTTATTATGGTAAGAATAAAAGCAAAAAAAAAACTTACTAAAAATACTGACGTTTTTTTATTTTGCCCACTCAACAATTCACACATTATTGTCTGGCTAGTTTCTGTCCTATACTTATGCTAAAAAGGCAATAATGGTCCAACATTCCTGACCATTATCACCAATAAAGCCCAGAATTTTAGCATCAGTATATTGTAAACTGATAGGTTTATATATTCTTTTCCAGTTTTGAAAGACATAATTTGTCACTTAATTTTAGTTTGTAGCTATTAACCACACGAGTCTCCACTTTTGCTATGGCATCTTTTTTGTTTTAACAAACTTATCCCTCAGGTTTTTGCAAACTTTTACAAAAACTTTCTCCTTTTCCACAGCTGTTGGAATTTCTAGCCAAGAATTATTGGTCATCTGGTTATCTCTATGATGATCACGCATGGACGGATCATAAAGATGTCTGTACAGTCGTACCTGTTTCAGACAAAATCTCTTCAAAGTGTTTCATATTCAACTCAAATCAAACGCGGCGCAGCCCGAACTGTTCACCCGAAATCTGTTCACTCTGCCAGCCGAAATCATGTCGCGTGCACAGAAAGCGAACCTCCGCAAACACAGCGATGACATCACATTCGCTGCGCGCACTGGGCCCAATAACAGAAAGCTGATTGGCTATTGCATGCTGGTCTCATTTGTAGTTGTAATACCACAAATTACATCAGGACTAGTGAAGTAAAGGACTACAACACCACGAAAACCAAGCAACCGCAACAAAAAAGAATTTAAATGAGCATTAGATGTAGCGTTACATGGACATCGGAAAAATAAGACCTGTGCAAAAATATTACCTAGAACAGCAAATTTAAGATTTATTAAGGCCTTAAACTTCGATTTTTAAATTTTAGACTTTAAGACCGCGCGGAAACCCTGTAAAGTGTGACCTAGGAGTCTAACAGTATAAAAATATAGAAATTGAACAACCAAACATTAAATAACATGCTCAACATTGTATAAATCATTTCATAAAATAATATAAAAATAATATTTAATTATGTGACGCAGTGGCGCAGTAGGTAGTGCTGTTGCCTCACAGCAAGAAGGTCGCTGGTTCGAGCCTCGGCTGGATCAGTTGGCGTTTCTGTGTGGAGTTTGCATGTTCTCCCTGCGTTCGTGTGGGTTTCCTCCGGGTGGTCCGGTTTCCCCCACAGTTCAAAGACATGCGGTATAGGTGAATTGGGTAGGCTAAATTGTCTGTAGTGTATGAGTGTGAATGAGTGTGTATGGATGTTTCCCAGAGATGGGTTGCAGCTGGAAGGGCATCCGCTGCATTAAACATATGCTGGATAAGTTGGCGGCTCATTCCGCTGTGGCGACCCCAGATTAATAAACGGACTAAGCCGAAAAGAAAATGAATGAATGAATAATATTTAATTATATGTTTTAATCTTTAATAAACAATCAAATCCTGCGGTGTGACTATTGTGGATAAACACTTCACGATATCGATGCTCAAACGATAAATTGTTTAGCCCTAGTATAGAGCCCAATATACTTACTGCAATGAAGCAAAAAGAAGTTTAAAGTGGCTTTTTTAGTTAATACACTGTTAGTAAATATCTTAACGCCAATCCCACAGCTGATAGAAGCATCTGTATAAATACGTATGTAAATGTGTGTTGCATCTTTTTTTTCTTAATAACTTGTTTTCTTAATAACAATTTAAGGAACAAGGTAAAGCCACAAAGCATGCTTACCCATTAAATAACTGCCATGGACCAAGTGTTTACTAGCCAGAGTTCATTTTTCCAGAAAGTTTGTTTGCTTTGGTAAGTTTTTACGAACTCTTAGTATTTAATTTTAGCCATTGACCGCACAAACTCATTCTTCGATTTTGCTTTGAAGTATAATACGGAACGTCTCTCGTTCATTAATAAATGACTTCTTTGGGCAATATGGGGAAGTGTTTGACATTCTGAAATACACGATGAAACATCCCAAACTTTGCAGCAATAGAGTTTATGTGGAGCAATGATACTCTGACACATAATGAGCATCACTCTGTAACACACAGCGCATTGATTTATTTCATTAAATCTCAGCCAATACAATTGAATAATCACAAATTCGCATCCTGACGTTGACTTTATGTTCATTAATCGTGCAGCACTAATATCCATAAAACACAAATGGTTTGGGGCACATTTAACGCTTAGGCTTAAGGGTTTGTTCAAATCCTAGTGCCACTAATAATACACACCGTAAAAGCTGAACACCACACAACTGCGCGCTTATCTGTGCAGATGGGCTTTAAACACTCCAACATTCAAATTACGGTCTGGGCTGAAATCAGTAGAAAACATTCGCTGAAATAGACTAGCGATTTCACCCATTCCAACTCCATTGTGTGCAACAATACACTTAAGCAAATACATTTGGTTTTGGAGGAGAAAAAAAAAAAACAGCTATTAATTTCCGGGCAAGGGGGTACATGAAGCACCCAAACCAGATGCAAGCTCAGTAAACAACCTGAGCCCGAGATGCATTAGGGCAAACATCTGTTAGAAGTAGAAGTGAGTGAGAGACAGAAAAGCGCTTTGAGGGAGGACTAAATCTGCACTCGCACAAAGCATAAACATGTGATTGTGCTTCTAAATAACGTTTCTGTAAACACCATTTCCGAAAGGACATTTGGAAATGGCTCAGACAAAAGCAAATCACTGACCGGCCTTTTTTATTTTAATGCAGTTCAGCTCCTACCTGTAGCTGCCAGGCATCGAATAGCGAAAAACAAAAAAATCTGACCTTAATTTTAGGATGGACTGGAAGAGAAGTCATATAAACACAAGCGCAAGTTGTTCTCGTACGAATACACAGATGCTGCTCAGCCTGAAAAATCGCAAGCAGAGCCTGTGGGGAACGATACTAAAATAGCAGATGGTCGATACTGGTCATTTGCTAGCAAACGAGAAGGCCTACGCTCTCCACCTTTCCCCTTTGCACGGCCTCCATATGCAGCTCGTAAAAGACACGCGAAACTGGCCTGATGGATCCATCTCGGCACCGGGAAAACAAGCCCCTGGGTGGAAGTAGCAAAATGAGGTGAAGGAACATTAGTGGAAATGGCAATCAAGGTGAGGTGGTCTACTTTTTACGAGGAGGTGCACTTTATGAGTTTTTTAAATGGGAAAGTTCACGGAAATTAACATTCTGTCAATGTTTATGTACCATAATGTCAGTGCCAACCTGTAAAACAATAAGTTTTTTTGGTGTTGTCTTTCTTTGTACAGAAATAAAATGCATCAAAATATTGGTATAACCTGGTATTATTATGCATTTAAAGTGTCGTCAGATGAGCAACTTTTGTGATCACTTATGTTTAAAACCCTTCACTGTAAAAAAAAGAGAAGAAATGCTGGGTTCCACACAATTCCTTCATGCTGTCCCTAATAGGCATGGGACGATAACTGTTTTCAAGGTATACCGCGGTTTGGAAAAGTCAAGGTTTAAAAACCGCCAACATTTTCTGTAATACCATTCCTAAGGTATGTTTAAGATTTTTTATTTACTTTTTTTTAGGACAACAGTATCTCCAACAGAAAAAAATATCCAAAGATTTAAAACCATTAAGATTTTAAGCCGTTTTAAATTGTAAAGAAATCTGTGTTTTTGAAACAAAGACAGCAGAAGTCAATGATTCATTTAAATTATATAACCTGACGTGTTTACTGCTCCAAAATATTATAAATCTTTCAAAAATAGAATATATTGCTTTCAAAGGGGAAAAGGTTGTTGTTTATTACCCAGACATTTAAAAAGAATCTATTTTAGAGCAGTGAGCACAATACCGTGATACCGTGAAACTGTGATATTTTTATCCAAGGTTATCATACCGTCAGAATCTTATACCGGCCCATGCCTAGTCCCAACATAAATTGATTAAGTTAGTGTAATTGTTTTTTTTTTTTACAAATTTAAGTTGATAAAACTATTAAGCTATCCCTAAAAAATCTCAAGAATTGTGTTGATTCAGCTCATTTTGAATAAATGCATCACTTTTTTGGAAGTGTATAATGTGACAAAAATACTACTTAATAGTGGTGTAACGGATCACAAATTTGCAGTTCGGTTTTTTAGTCACGGATCGGACCATTTTTTGGATCAGCAAAAAAGTGAGGAGACAAAAGTCATTTGCTTTCCATTTATATAAAAATATTACTGCAAAAAACATTGCTTTTAACAAACAATCTCTCTGCAATTGTTATAATGTTGGATTATCCTACAGGTTCAAAAAAGTTATTAATCCGCGGGTCACGTGCGTTCCGAACCGTGGCTTGTGATCCGTACGGATCACGGATCAATAGTGATCCATTACACCCCTACTACTTAATGAATGATTTCTTGTCTAGAGATAGCAGGAAAGATCATGAATTAAAGGTACAGTACATGGATGGCAACTACGACAGCAGCTTTAATCATAATCTTTGTGTTTTGGTACAACACACTGTAAGAAGTGTGATTATTAGTTGAGTTTACTTTAAAAAAGTGAGTAAACCTGTTCTTTAAAGCGATTAGGTGACTTTACTTTAAAAAGAATTTGGTAAACTTGAAAATTTTTCATTCATTCATTCATTTTTTTTCAGCTTAGTCCCTTTATTAGTCTGGGGTCGCCACAGCGGAATGAATCGCCAACTTATCCAGCATATGTTTTACGCAGTGGATGTCCTTCCAGCTGCAACCCATCACTGGGAAACATCCATACACACTCATTCACACACATACACTACGGACAATTTTAGCTTACCCAATTCACCTATACCACGTTTTTGGACTGTGGGGCAACCGGAGCACCCAGAGGAAACCCACGCGGACACGGGAGGAACATGCAAACTTCACACAGAAATGCCAACTGACCCAGCTGAGGCTCAAACCAGCGACCTTCTTTCTGTGAGGCGATCTTGCTATCCACTGTGCCACCGTGACACCACTTGAAAATTTTAGCAAACTAAAATTGAGTAAATAAACTGCATAATTATGTGCATAATTATAAAAATGAAGTTAAGTCAACTTAGCAGTTCCAACATGAAATAGGTTTACTAACTTTTTAAAGAAACTAATAGCTTTTCTTTACAGTGACACAAGTGTAGCTTGTTTTGATGCGTTTTTTCACAATACGTCTTACAACAATCAAATGTTTGGTCAGTAGGGGAAAAGTAGATGTGTAGTTGTTTGAGAATATGAGCATTTACTTCATGAATACAATACAATCGATTGCCATTTTGACTAAGTCTGAAAGTGGGCAAAAGTGGTCAAAACATTGTAGATCCCCATTTACACCTGTATTGAGCATTGCTCACTGTTCATGGACTGATGAAAACATATTTTAATACTAGGTGTGAATGGGGGCTTAATTTGTATTCATACAGGTTTGGAACAGCATTAAGGTGAATACAATGAAAGTCAATGAGGTCCAAAGCAACACTGGAACCCTTCCACTTCCACTGTATGGTCCAAAATGCAGATTGTTCTGGCAAAAACATACAACTTAAGAGATATTTTGTCTACAAATTTGAAAGGTTTCACAGGAATTGTTCACAGAAAATGTAAATGCTTGGTTGTCATAATCTTTGGTGCTTAACATTGATGGTCGAATAGATGGTCAGTCAACATTGCATACATTTTAGATCCACTGTTTACACCTGTACTGAGCATTGCTCACTGTTAATGGACTGACGAAAACACATCTTAATACTAGGTGTAAATGGGGCCTTAATGTGTATTCATACAGGTTTGGAATGACATTAGGGTGAATACAATTAAAGTCAATGAAGTCCAAAGTAACGCTGGACCCCTTCCACTTCCACTGTATTGTCCAAAACGGACTTTATTTCTGGTCTGGATGAAAAACTTACAACTTAAGATATTTTTAATTTTAAGATTTTTTTGTCTACAAAGTAACTACAATACAAATTCTAAAGGGATGGTTCACAGAAAAACAGCCAAAGCAATATCATCCTGCAGCCCATGACCGGTTACTCACTGAAGCTAAGCAGGGCTGAGCCTGGTCAGTACCTGGATGGGAGACCACATGGGAAAACTAGGTTGCTGTTGGAAGCGGTGATAGTAAGACCAGCAGGGGCCGCTCAACTGGGATCCGTGTGAGTTCTAATGCCTCAGTATAGTGAAGGAGACACCATACTGTCAGTGAGCGATGTCCTTCGGATGAGACTTTAAACCGAAGTCCTGATTCTCTGTAGTTATTAAAAATCCCATAGCACTTCTCGTAGAGTAGAGGTGTAACCTCGGTGTCCTGGCCAAATTCTACGGCGCAGCATAGGCATAGACGCATAGCCCCTCGCCGTGGCCTTGCGCCGTAGGTCATGCCGATCACTCGACCCAGAAGTATAAACCAGGCTTTACCCATCATGGCCCAATCATCCTCATCCACTGAATTGGCTCTATCACTATCTCTCCACTCCACCTATAGCTAGTGTGTGGTAAGCGCACTGGTGCCGTTGTCAGTGGCGGTTCTAGACCAGAGTAACTGGGGGGGCCGGGCAGGGGCCACTTGTACTTTTAGGGGGCACACTTTAACATAAATCACAAAATACTTAAACAATTATTCAAAGTCATTGTTTTCATGTATCACTCTGCAGTCTTCATAAACAAGATAATTAAATAACTTAAACTCAAGATAATCCTCCATGTTAATTTATTTGACAGGTAACTTTGTATTGTAACAGGATAACACATTTTTAATTTTCAAGTACATCAAGGTACATTTTTGCACCTGTAAACTTTAACAGACGCAACTGAAGTCAACTTTTTTGCCCTCTCGTTAACTTAAAATAATGTTTTCCAAGAGATCTTTAACAAACCAAGGAGATTTTGACAGTATTCCCTATAAAACAAACAAACAAAAAAAATCTGGAGTCATAATAAGTCTTATTTCTTTAGTTTATTTCTTGAATAAAAGCAGTTTTTAGATTTTTTTTTTTTTTTTTTTTTTTACTATTTTAAGGTCAGTATTCTTAGCCTCCTTAAGAAATATTTACTGTATATTTTTTGACTGTCTACACAACAAGCCAGTTATACAATAACTTGACTAATTATTCTAACTTTCCTAGTTAACAAGTCTTTAAATTACACTTTAATCTGAATCAAAACCTGCAGAATACTTAAAGCGACTTTGTCTGAATACAACTTGCAAAATCTTGCAAAATAACTAAATATTCTGCACTGACTGTCACCATGGGAAAGATAAAAAAAGTAGTTATTAGAAATTAAACTATTGTTTAAAAACGTGTTGTAAATAAACATGTGTTTGAAGACTCATGCTTGATGTCACAACTGAAAACAAAAATGAATGAAGGCAAAACTAAACGAGTTTAATATTATACCTTTACATGAGCGTGACTGAAAACTAAATTTAATTATTGTGTTACATCTGTTCTCCGGTACTTGCCGACTGTTTGTAAATTCAAGACTGCATTTCCCAACATAAAACTATGTACACTCAATTTCTGATTAATTATAGCCTCTGCATAGCCGAGGACTTCCTATATTAAAAGTGGTAAAATCGCTATTGAAAACAGAAGTCTAATACAATCAACAGTGAACATTTTGATAGTTTTTCACAACATGAACATGACTGAATCTTTTTATTACCCGTGTCAATTTGGGGGTTAACTTCTGACGAATGCGGTGAACTGATGCACGCAGCACCGTCACTGACAGAGAGAGCAAGTGCGCGTGACACCGAGAGCGCGCGAGAGAGGCCTCAGTCAGTGTTGCCAGATTGGCCGGTTTTGACTTCGATTGCATGCATGCATGTGCATTTCGGCAGGTTTTGGATAGTTTTTGGGATGGAATCCGTCAGCTACATCTGGAAACACTGGCCTCAGTCATATCTCCGCAGTTTGCTGGTGACTGGTAGTGTTGTGGAGAGGCCCCCCTTTTGATTGTATGGCCATACACAATAAATGCACTATAGAAATACACATTACAAAAATGGAAATGCTTGTTGTCAACATTCTTTAAAACATAGCCTTTGGTGTTTAACAGTAACTTGACTTGAGGGTCAGTCAATGTTGCATACATTTCTTTTTTTTAAATGAATTGTCTCTCTTGTTGTGCTTCTAAACATTTCAGGTTAACTAACTAAATAAAACAGGTCTGAAATTACACAAGAGAGTACCTCAGGAGACATCTTTTTTTTTAATAAGCCCTTTAAAGGTTGTGTGTTTTCTGAAACGGTCAAATCTCTGTATCACTTTCACAGCTCTGTGCGGATGTGCAGGCCCACAGCTGCGCACACACGAACAAACACACACATACACACAAGCGGCATCACATCATTCCAATATGTGTAAACACACTGGGGGAGGTGGAAAAAGCACTACCCTTAACACAAATGCACACAAACTGCCCTTCCATCCCCACACACACACACTCACAAACACACAAGCAATCTCTTCTATATTTGCAGTCCTGCTCTTAAAACACTTTTCCCCATCCACTTATCTAAACATCACCCATGTCCATCTCCAGCCCCTGCTGTTTTCACTCACCCGTCTCGCCAGACGAGCGTCCACTCCAGATCACGGTCCGCATGACCCCTCTCCACTTTTACACATCTCTCCTGAGACGCCAGGAGTACCATTGCGCTCATTACTAATACAGGTGGAAGCCAGGAAACAGAGAGACTAACTAGAGGCAGAGAGGAAATGGCATATAGGCGCACACACTGATAGAGAATAATGAGGGTTCTAGTCGAAGGGGTCGCCGTCAATACGTGCGGCCACTGCACATCAACTCCCAGCAGAGAACGAGGGACAAATAACCCTTGTGCGGGCTTGAATAGGAAACACACTTCACAATAAGCCGGAGGACGGAAGGTGAGGCATCGCGCTCGCCAATTGATTGCTATTCATTGGCCGTAGAGGCATTTCAGGGACACGTCACGTTGGTTAGCTGCATGCCTTAATTGTGTGACCGTGTCTGCAAAAACCACACGATCATAACAAGACCCAAGGCCAGAACATTTGCTACGTGATGTCAGGGATGTAATCCAATAATTCATTCATGTGATACCAGTTCCTGCAGGGGCAGATAGCGAGCGCTCGGGACGGCTTAGAAAAGAGGCTTTCAGATTCCATACAGGTGCTTTCGATTGCTTCATGCAATGCTGTTGACATCACAATAGCTTCCGATGCACTTCAGCCGGGAATTATGACTGCTTTTGAGATGATAATCCAATTAAAATGGATGGTTTATTCCTGACATTTCACCACAAATGCAAGCATAAAAAGTCAAACTGTGATTTGAACGCTCAAGGATAGCACTTATTTCCGAATGAATACACTATGAGTGTGCGCAAACGCAGTTGCAAACACATATTTCTACCTGATCCGATGAATCGTTTCATTTCAGGTTGGTTAATTTAGATGTTAGCTCATGGAGAACATTTGTACGTTACCTGATCTCTCTTTAAAGAATCTGATATCAAAGTCAGAATGTTAGGATCTGCTACTCAACATCTCAGATGAAGCACTGGATGATCAGAATACAAATAGCTTCTCTTGTCCTTGCGAATCCCCTGTTAAAGTACTAAACCTTGTATGGGAATCTCTCTCTCTCTCTGTGTGTGTGTGTGTGACTCAGGTATTATGGACTAAGGAAGGATGCAAGTCTATTGTGGTACAACAATGAGTAGATCTTCCCTCCAGGAGCCCAATTTGACTCTTTAATGGATTTGAAGAACATCTGGGCTGAAGGGGTGACAGCGTATGGGCCCCCGGTAAAGCTATTCCCTGCCAAATGCATTTAATGCACTATCCTGACAACAAACATGAATGGAGCACAATTATGCCGTTACCGCTCTGCTCTCCTTCCACTGTTCATTAATAGACAATGACGAGTGCATATGACGGCCCACGTCACAATAATAAAGACCTTTGTTAGACTCTTCCAGTCTCCTCTGCGGTAACAGACACTGAATGAATCACCATATTATAATGGACAATCGATTGTTCTTGGATGTGATGATACAAACTGTGCTCGGGATTTCACAGAGACAAGCTATAAATTCCCATTCCCATTTATTCTTCTATGTATACACCTTTTGTCGTTTTGGGGTTTTAATTAAGACACAATGTGGGTTAATTTACTATATACAGTTGCAATCAGAATTATTAAACCCCCTTTGATTTTTTTCTTCTTTTTTTTAGACATTTCCTAAATGATGTTTAACAGAGCAAGGAAATTTTCACAGTATGTCTGATAATATTTTTTCTTCTGGAGAAAGTCTTATTTGTTTTAATTCGACGATAATAAAAGCAGTTTTTAATTTTTTAAAAAACATTTTAAGGTCAATATTATTAGCCCCTTTAAGCAATATATATATTCAATAGTCTACAGAACAAACCATCATTCTACATTAACTGGCCTAATTACCCTAACCTGCCTAGTTAACCTAGTTAAGCCTTTAAATGTCACTTTAGGCTGTATAGAAGTGTGTTGAAAAATATAGAGTAAAATATAATTTACTGTCATTATGGCAAAGATCAAATAAATCAGTTATTAGAAATGAGTTATTAAACTATTGTGTTTAGAAATGTGTTGAAAAAAATCTTCTCTCCGTTAAACAGAAATTGGGGAAAAAAATAAACAGGGGGGCTAATAATTCTGATTGCAACTGTATGTCCCCTCAAAACAACTAGCACACCAAAACTCAGCATTTAAAACTATGCTTTATCCTAAAAAATAATATTCTGTAATCATTTACTCACCATAAACCCCTCCAGCTGATTGGTCTTTTCCATGCATAGGCTATGAATGGTATATGAAGACGTCAAGCATCAAAAAGACCACAAGTATCCCAAATGTTGTCCTTTTTAAAGTCTTTTGAATGACAAACATCCAAAATTGAAGTTAAAATTCTCACATTGATAGCCATTGTTTTGATGAATTCATAAAAACAAACATGAGAAGTAGCTCTCTGATTGTTGAATACATTATATCTATTCTTAGTTTTGAGGGCCATTAAACAACACAGCAAACAAACAAAGACAATCACCAGATTGCAGCAAGTAATTTCTCATTCTATGACCTGATAAGCACTGATTCAGCAAGTTCGATATGCATAAATTATCGCTGAAAGATGCCAACAGACTCTGACAGGAGTAACACACTGATTCGACTAGTCACAGTGAAGTATTTATAGGAAAACTTTTGCAAAGTTTGCAGATCTTGTGAAAAAAATGTTTGATTCAGTTCACAAACTTAATGTGACTGACTCATTTACTAAACAGACCGATCTGATTCTTGAGTTCAACTTGGCATAAACAGCTCAATGGAGAGGAAGATCACAGAATAACAACTTAAATTCTGTCTTCAGTCTTATGATATAGTGCACAACTCTTCCGCCGATTTAATGTACTTATAGTCTTGTTTATGACTAGATGTCTCCAGTCACTAGTTATTGTCAACGCATGAAAAACAGCGATCAAGAAGTCCTTCTTTGGTACTCCACATTGGAAAGAAAGTCATAAATGTTTGGAAAGACATGAAGGTGAGCAAATGACAGTGTTTTTTTAATTATTTTTTAGGTTAATCTAGGACACCGATTCTTTGCCTTGAACGAACGTCAAACCTATGAAAGCTCTGACAGGAGTAACACACTGATTCGACTAATCCCAGTGAAGTATTTATAGGAAAGCTTTTGCAAAGTTTGCAGATCTTGTGAAAAAATGTTTGATTTAGTTCACAAACTTAACGTGACTGACTCATTTACAAAACAGACCGATCTGATTCTTGAGTTCAACTTAGCATAAACAGCTCAATAGAGGGGAAGATCACAGAATAACAACTTAAATTCTGTCTCCAGTCTTCAGACTTATGATATAGTGCACAACTCTTTCGCCGATTCAATGTACTTATAGTCTTGTTTATGACTAGACGTCTCCAGTCACTAGTTATTGTCAACGCATGAAAAACAGTGATCAAGAAGTCCTTCTTTGGTACTCCACAGTGGAAAAAAAGTCGTAAATGTTTGGAAAGACATGAAGGTGAGCAAATGACAGTGTTTTTTGTTATTTTTTTAGGTTAACCTAGGACACCGGTTCTTTGCCCTGAACGAACGCCCAACCTATGAAAACACCAGTGTCCACTCTATGCTCTAATTACTGTAATCGCCAGTATGCAGTGCACACTTATTTCATTACAGACGAGCAGTCACAAGAAAAGAAGGAAGAGAGGAAAAAGCGCTCTGCGTGTGTCACAGCACAAAAACAACTGCTGGTGGTCAATCTCCAGAACGATACAGTCACATTGAACATCACTTTGACAAATAATATCCACAGAATACGTTCATCACTTAATGGCTGTACCATTCAGTAGTGTTGTTCCTCTGAGGTTATTGTGCTGTGAACGTGGCAGGAACTGCACTGTGGAAAAAAGTGCTGATGTTGTGCTTTAAAATATATGAAACCCCACCACATATATAATAAACAATCAGCGTTTATTCACTTAATCTGACAAATATAGAGTTTAGTGTTTTATTTACGTTGGAGATGTGTCTCCAATGAAAACCGCACTGCGTTTGCGCCGTTATATTCGCCAAAGTGACACAAACTGTGGTCTCTGTTTGTTGCAACCCTCTTTAGTCAGGATTTTGAACTTATCTAAACAATATGGCAACAGTTGGAGCTCCGCCGACTGAATGACTGACTGACTTAATGATGGTATCAAATATCCTGTCCACCCCCATCGCTTTTAGAATAAACGGCATTTTGTTTTTATTTGAAATAAAAAAATCTAAACACGCGATGATGTGACGTCAAATTCTAATAGAACGCAAGGCTGCGATAACAGAACACTGCAATAATACTAATCCAGTTGTATTTGTATTGAAAGCGTCAAACTTACCTCTGGCGACTCAGTGCGTAACGCTCACGGACTGTCAGCGCGTCCAAAAACGCATGAAAACGCACACAGCGTTTGGTCTCACAAGATCAGCATTTTAAAAACGAGCCCAACAAATCCAGCATTTTCCAAAGAAAGATTCAGCTCCTTGTGTTTTCCCGCATGCTTTTTCTTTTCTTGACGGCTAGGAGAGCGAGTGAGCCAGCGAGCGATCGGCGCGATGGTCGGTGTCGGTTTACGCAGCGGAACTCTCTCCGTTCACTCCCTTTGTAGTAGTAGTTCTGGAGAGGGAGGAGGGTGTATTAAACCCGTCCAGATCCACTTCTTCAAAGCGGTCTCCCTTCGTCTCAGGAACTTGAACCCCGCGTCCCTGTTAAAGTGAAGCAGTCCGAGAGAAACAAAGGTGCTTACAGCGGATGGGAAGCGCCACACACATACACACTCACTCACACACTCTGCACTGGAGGATCTACTGCCTCCTGATGGGTATCGGAAAAGCGATGAGGCGGACCGGTGCCTCACAAAAGCAGTACAAACAGGTCTCCGCCCCAATATCCCCTGTCCTGTACGGGAACGGTGCCGGAATATCATCATAATAAGACGGAGTGAAGCATTTGTCATTCCTCTAATGGGCTTCTGTGCTGGAGCCTACTGCATTATTTTAATGACTTTTACAGTGTTAAAGTGTATACTGTACTTAGAGAATTCCGTTAATCAGCCTTAGTGTGCAGTTAATTAAAATAAGAATATTAAGAACAGTTTTTGACAGGAAAATAAGATGTATTAGGTAAATTGTTTTAACACTATGCTACAGTAAAAAATTTAAGGTTAAAATTGCATTAGATTGTACAGGATAATACATTTAATATTGGAATAAAACAGTATGCTATAGGTCTGAAAGTGAAAAGTATGAGTATATATAGCATCTGTATTATATTCAGTAAGTATAATACAGCAAACATATGTGCATCATAACACCTTTGAATATTTCATATTACAATGTGTATATATATATATATATATATATATATATATATATATATATATATATATATATATATATATATATATATATATATAGGGGAGAGCGGGGCACAAAGTAACACTTTTTGGTTTTGGCCAAATAATGAACAAAGTAATGGGTTAAAAAAAAACATATTTTTTTTTAACAACACACTAGACTCTCCTACAAATGAGCACTGAAAGTATGATCGCTGGACCTATGGTTTCAGTATTGCCAAAAGTGCCAGGAGCAAAAATGTAACTTTACCTCACCATGTAACAGGCAAGAGGGTTAGTTGTAATACATGCTTAAAAGGCAGATTTCACACAATTAATTTAAATTATTTTTTATTTTAAATAGTATATTTCCTCAGTACTTTAATTTTTATACTACATAGCACAGCATGTTTATTCATTTATCTATTAGATAAACAAATTTGCATTTATTTGCATTATTATCCATTATTATACAATGCACTTGTTGGCATTATTAGCAATATAATAAAAAAAAAATTCTATTAAAAATATTTTCTATTAAAATACATTATTAATATAAAAAAGTTCTCAACATTACACTCAAAATTCAAAAATTATTTTGTTTGTTTAATTGGTGTCCAACAATTTGTGGCTTATTTGTAACACCCTGGGCGACGCGGTGGTGCAGTAGGTAGTGCTGTCACCTCACAGCAAGTAGCGCGCTGGTTCGAGCCTCGGCTGGGTCAGTTGGCGTTTCTGTGTGGAGTTTGCATGTTCTCCCTGCGTTCGCGTGGGTTTCCTCAGGGTGCTCAGGTTTCCCCCACAGTCCAAAGACATACAGGTGAACTGGGTAGGCTAAATTGTCCGTAGTGTATGAGTGTGAATGTGTGTGTATGGATGTTTTCCAGAGATGGGTTGCGGCTGGAAGGGCATCCGCTGCGTAAAACATATGCTGGATAAGTTGGCAGTTCATTCCGATGTGGCAACCCCAGATTAATAAAGGGACTAAGCCGAAAAGAAAATGAATGAATGAATGTAACACCCTGTTACAACTGGGTTTTCCTCAAAACTGGCTAGCAGTCATTGTGCGTTTTTCAAAATGGTTCCATCTTTTAGCGTAGAAGACAGTAATTGAGTATAATAAAAAATACTTTTATGCTGCTAAAAAGGTTTCTCTTGTGTTTCTCATTCAAATTTTGCCGAACTTTTTAATAATTGGCAGGAAGACATCTGCCGACACTGCATGCCATGGTTAACCCTGAGCAAATACCTTAAAACTCTGTGTTACATTTTACCCTGTTCCATTGTGCCCCGTACTCCCCTATATATATATATATATATATATATATATATATATATATATATATATATATATATATATATATATATACTAGTGGTGGGCCGTTATCGGCGTTAACGTGCTGCGTTAACACGAGACTCTTATCGCGCGATAAAAACATATCCCCGTTGATCTATTCTCAAAGTTGGTTTGGGAGCTGGGTCTATTCTACGCAAGCTATGATGACTTTCACCTTGATATTTTAGCGCGGATGTATACCTGGCCGGAGAGCCTTCTCACAAAGCAGTGTTCTTCTGAATCAAATCAGCAGGATGCCTGACTTTAACTGCAGTTCGGCAGTTTCACTTTAACTCATGAACATTTAAATAATGAGTAAGGACTGGTGAGAGTGTTATGGAATTTAATAACTAAGGCCAAATGGAAAGAAAAAAAAACTTCCGCATTTCGCGATGTGTGTGTGCGGTCCTTTACCGACAGCCGCCTGTGTGGATCTTGTCAGAAAATATGGTGAAAAGTCCTACATGACAGTAGTAGTTTGTCAGTAATGCCACTAATATCTGCATACTCCACGTCTTAATTCCATTTCTGTTTAGTTCAGTTATGACTTTAGTCGCATTAAGTAATCAAAAATCGCTGTTTACATGGTAGACTCTTAATCAGAGTATTGTTTTAATCATATTAAAATCGTATTAAAGTATTGTTGCCCATGTAAACATACTCAATGCTTGACACATCGTCAGGGCTCTGTGAACTTGCCTTTGCGAAGCAGCATTTTCTCTATGTACGTACATCAAAAGCAAGTATGAAATCGCTGTTTGGAGCTTATAGGCCTACAGTTCAACATTCCTGTTTAACTAAATAAACAGTTAGTAAACACAAGTACATCTTATTGAACATCATTAATTTTCATCACCAATTATCATAGTAGAATAGTCTCTCAAGCAGTTTGTGCTGCATTTTGGAAACAGGAGATGAACCCTGGTCTAATGCGCTACCTGGCTTGAGAAACCCGTTCTTAAAAACAGTTGAAGTCCGAATTATTAGCCCCCTGAATTATTAGCCCCCTGTTTATTTTTTCCCCAATTTCTGCTTAACGGAGAGAAGATTTTTTTTTAAACATATTTCTAAACATAATAGTTTCAATAACTCATTTCTAATAACTGATTTCTTTTATCTTTGCCATGATGACAGTAAATAATATTTGACTAGATATTTTTCAAGACACTTCTATACAGCTTAAAGTGACATTTAAAGGCTTAACTAGGTTAATTAGGTTAACTAGGCAGGTTAGGGTAATTAGGCAAGTTGTTGCATAACGATAGTTTGTTCTGTAGACTATCTAAAAAACATATAGCTTAAAGGGGCTAATAATATTGACCTAAAATGGCTTTTAAAAAATTAAAAACTGTTTTTATTCTAGCCAAAATAAAACAAATAAGACTTTCTCCAGAAGAAAAAAAACGTTATCAGACATACTGTGAAAATTTCTTTGCTCTGTTAAACATCATTTGAGAATTATTTAAAAAAGAAAAATAATTCAAAGGTGGGGTAATAATTCTGACTTCAACTAATTATTATTATTATTATTATTATTATTACTATTATTATTATTTATTTATTTTTTTACAAATAATACTAAAATATTCAGCAAGTACACGAAATTAAATCAAAAGTGACAGTTAAGACATGCAAATATTAATAAATATTAATGTCTTTGTTAAACACTATTCCTTTTAAGTATAGATACCAAGTAATCCTGTAAGATATGTATTGTTTCCCAAAAAATTAAGTAGCTTTTTTCAGCATTAATAAAAATAAAAAATACACCAAATCAACATATATTAGAATGATTTATAAAGGCTTATGTGACTCTGAAAACTGGAGTGATTCAGAAAATGTAACTTTGCTCCACATAAATTGCACTTTAAAATACACTGAAATAGAAAAGCATTAAGAGGGTTTTCCCCCCAAAACAATAGTGTATCACTCTCTCTCTCTCTCTCTCTCTGATATATAGACAGACAGCCCGATAGATTGATAAACAGATCTAATATGCATGTCTGGGGTTATGACTGAAACATTAGAGCCGAAACAGCGGGAAGCAAAACAACAACCCCTCAGATAATCCCTTATATTCTCATTTGAGTAGATTCAATGGATTACGGCCCGTCTCTGCATTTTAACACTTGAATTGATCTGTCAGCCTGCATTCTCAGCTTAAAACAGTCCACGTAATAAACACAATGCTTAGAGATAAGCATCTTGACCAAAGCTAAAGCCAAAGAAAATATCTGCAAAGGATTAACCTAAATTGCAGACTTTAAACATCACAATATTTCTTATATCCCAAATGGTGTTTAACAGAGCAAGGAATTTGTCACAGTATGTCTGATAATGTTTTTCTTCTGCAGAAAGTCTTATTTGTTTTATTTTGGCTAGAATAAAAGCACTTTTATTTATTAAAAAACAATTAAATCAATGTTATTAGCTCCATTAAGCTATGTATTTTTTTCGATTGCCTACAGAACAAACCACAGTTATACAACGACTTGCCTAATTAACCTAACTTCTCAAGCTCTATCAGGTTGGATGGGAAGCGACAGTGTACAGCTACTTTCAGATCTCTCCAGAGATGCTCAATAGGATTTGGGTCTGGGCTCTGGCTGGGCCACTCAAGAACATTCACTAAGTTATTGTGAAGCCATTCCATTGATATTTTGGCGGAGTGCTTTGGGTCATTGTCCTGCTGGAAGATGAACCGTCGCCCCAGTCTGAGGTCAAGAGCACTCTGAAGTAGGTTTTCATTCAGGATGCTTCAGTACATTGCTGCGTGCGTTCATCTTTCCCTCTATCCTGACTAGTCTTCCAGTCTTCCTGCTGCTGAAAAACATCCCCACAGCATGATGCTGCCACCACCATGCTTCACTGTAGGGATGGTATTAGCCTGGTGATGATCGGTGTCTGGTTTTCTCCAAACGTAACGCCTGGCATTCACTCCAAAAAATTCAAATTTAGTCTCATCAGACCAGAAAATTTTGTTTCTTATGGTCTGAGAGTCCTTCAGATGCCTTTTGGCAAATTCCAGGCGGGGAGTGGCTTCCGTCTGGTCCCTCTACCATACAGGCCTGATTGATGGAATGCTGCACAGATGGTTGTCCTTCTGTAAGGTTCTCCTCTCTCCACAGAAGAACACTGGAGCTCAGACAGAGTGACCATCAGGTTATTTATCACCTCCCTGACTAAGGCCCTTCTCCCCATTCAGCTTAGATGGCCGGCCAGCTCTAGGAAGAGTCCTGGTGGTTCCAAACATCTTCCACTTACAGATGATGGAGGGCCACTGTGTTCATTGGAACTTTCAGAGCAGCAGAGTGCCTCGAGACAATCCTGTCTCTGAGGTCTACAGACAGTTCCGTTGTCTTCATGCTTGGTTTGTGCTTTGACATGCACTGTCAACCCTGGGACCTTATATAGACAGGTGTATGCCTTTTCAAATCATGTCCAATCAACTTAATTTACCACAGGTGAACTCCAATTAAGCTGCTGAAACATCTCAAGAATGATCAGTGGAAACAGAATGTACCTGAGCTCAGTTTAGAGCTTCACGGTAAAGGCTGTGAATACTTATGTACATCTGATTTTTCAGTTTTTTTATTTTTAATAAATTTGCACCAATTTCAAAAAATATTTTTTCACATTGTCATTATGGGCTATTGTGTGTAGAATATATGAATAAATGAAAGGAAATAAATGAATTTAATCCATTTTGGGATAAGGCTGTAACATTAAAAAAAAGTGGAAAAAGTGAAGCGCTATGAATACTTTTCGGATGCACTGTATATTTATATACAAGGGGGTTAATAATTCAGGAGGACTAATAATTCTGACTTCAACTGTATCTGCAGCGAAAGCAAAAACCTAAGCAATTACACTTCATCAAAAAAATACCCGTGTTGTAGGATAGTCAAGGGACTGCAGCACGTCTAAATGAGGAAAGGGCCTTTCTAGAACATTCGCTCAAGCAGACGGAGCCGTTCGTACCTCTCAAACTAAACGTGTCTAACTGCAGTTGTGACACTCAATTATGGACAGTGCTTCCTCTAGTGTAATCATAATGGAAATCTTCATTATATTTCCGAGTGGCACTGGCTACTTAAATAAAAGCCCGCTGCCCCAGAGGCCCACTCGAATTCACGAATAAAAGCCTTGAGTGCAGGCGCTGGGAATGGAGGAAGCACAGATATCATTTAGAATCTGTTTGGATGAGGATTTACTCTGGGAGGCGAATCCAATGGATAATGGACACCAGTCCACAGCGGGACTCAGGAGACCACATAGAAACTAATCTACAAAACCCTTCATATTAGAACAAAAACAATCGCCATCCTTGGTGAAATATGCGATTGCCACGCCGCACGGAGCGTCTTTAAAGGTTAATTTAACACGATAAGAAGCCTTTCAATTTGTATTTCTGAATTGTTAGGGGTTTCAACAGATTATCTGCTGCTATGAGTTGTTTCTCTGACCGCAGTTATTGGCACTTTTCAGATATTATTGGATGCGGATGTGATTGTAATTATTCTCCGACTGCCTTCTTAGTGCAGAGCTACTTGTTTGGAAACCATTACAGAATTATAATTAAAGATTATATGGTATATAGAGGAAATCATCATGTTGCTTGGATCGCAGAAAAAAAAGGATTTATGCGCAAACACTGTCAGGTTCTATTTATCTAAAGGTTTTGCCCTTGATGGAAGGATTACTATTGGTGATTCTCAATTCAGATCAACACACAGACAAGGGTGAGCCTTACTGATATGCTGAGAAGAAAAAATAAATACAAACATTGGACTCGCTTTGAGTAGTAGTGTGCGAATGATTATTGGGAGGATCAGCTTTTATTTAGTAGTATGTGTATTACATATGAATGCCTCATTGAGACTAATTGAATTCAATTATATGTAATTTATTAATTAAACGTATTTGAGTTTTCAGTGTTGTAGGGAAAATCAATGGACAAGATGGAATTCTTAAGGACAACTTATTTTTGCTATAAATTGAATAATAATAATAATAATAATAATAATATTTATTATTATTATTAAAGATCACAGCAAGCTATTTTCAACGCTTTAGAGGGAAGACTTCCATACATGTTGTTTTGACATCCATCACAGAAGATAAAGCATTAAGTAGGTGGGTTGTTGTTTAGATTTCAATCTTGTTCATTTCATAACATATACACTTTAATAAATAAAGGTAGAGGAGCTGTCACTGGGGCAGTACCTTTTCAAACATACCTATTTGTACCCAAAGAGTCCACAGTGGTACCTCAAAGGTGCATATTAGTGCCTAAATGTACCTAAAAAGTACCTTTGAGGTACCATTATGGACCCTTCAGGTACAAATATGTACCTGTTGAAAAGCTACTACCCCAGTGACAGCTCCTGTACCTTTATTTCTGAGAGTGTACAGTGGGGAAAATAAGTACTGAACACGTCATGTTGTTTCCTGGGAATGAAATTTCTAAAGGAGTTGTTGACATGGAATTAAAAATAAAACAAAACAAAACAAAATCTGAAAATTTAGTTATGTGTAACTAAATAACAATTGAATGATGCAAGGAGAAAGTAGTGAACTATTAAAACATATTTAATACTTCATATAAAAGGCTTTTTTGGTGATGGCAGCGTAAAGACGACTCTCCTATGGAGAATGAAGTCACATGCATTGCTCAGGTGTGATTTTTTTCCTCATAGACTCCAACAGAGGGTAAAAATCTTGATGATTCTATGGTTCTTGTTGATCAAATCTAATCTTTAAATTGTATTTTCTATTGGATTCAGTTCAGGTTATTGGCTGGGCCATTCTGCAGCTTGATTTTCTTTCTCTAAAAGCGTTTGAGAGTTTCATTGGCTGAGTTTTGGATCATTGTCTTGCTGAAATGTCCACTCTGGTTTCATCATTCTGCTAATGTAGATGTTGGACTGAAGCAGCTAATATTAATTTACAATGTCAAAGAGCAAAGGGTTGCTGAAAAACTACTGAGAGATTTCAGCTGCTGTCTGGGCTTTCACTGCCTTTCTACACCTCCCTTTCTACATATGTTCAATACTTTTTCCCTGTATCATTTAATTTTATTACGCACAACTTAATTTGTAAACTAATTAGATTTGTTATATTTTTATATATGGATTTCTTCAAGGGAAATTTCAAATCAACGGCACCTTTAGAAATATGTTTTCTGAGTAAAATGGTGGCGTGTTTAATACCCATTTTAAAAAATATACAAAAAATAATATTCCCACTAATTTACTTGAAACATTATCATTGGTCAAATTTGATTCAATATTCTTTTTGAATGCGATTAATTCATATATGTAATCAGATTAATTTTAAAAGGAAGTTTAAGGACCACAGTCATTAAAAACAGAAATTTTGTTGTAAATTACACAAAATCATCATTTTCTTTACACAGTCTGATGTGTTTTTTTGCCTTCTTTTCACTGACAGAATATCATCGTTCTTTTGTTGGCTGGTTTCAAACAATTCCCTGATAGCAGACACTGCAGAAAATTGCTTTTTTTTGGAGAAAATATATTGATAATTCTCTCCCGGGATGATGTTAGTAATATTATTATTTTCTTTGAACATATATTTTTTATGGTATAATACGGCCAGTATCCTGAAAGCATGCACAAATTCACTAATAAGGTGCGGTTTAATCAATCTAGATGAATGTTTAAAAACATACATTGATCTGTGAATCGATGTATAACAATGTACAAGTCTTATCAAGATATCATTAAATAAAAAACATAAAATATGATGAAAAGAAAATCCTGTTTACTGCATCATCGCAAAGGATTTATGTGCAAACCCGGTTTTATTTATGTGAAGGTTTTGCCCTTGATGGAAGGATTACGAGGGGCTATTTTCAATTCAGGTCCAGATAGAGACGACGGTCAGTCTTATTGATACTCACTGAACCTTGAGGACAGGCTGTCTTTAGAGGGAAAAACAGCTTTCAGCGCAATACTGAAATGCAGAATCACTTTTTGAGCGAGAGCCGACTTTTGTCTCTATTCACAGTTCCTGCTTCAGCAAGGTTGTATTAGTCATGTGGAACAAGCACAGCCTGGAATATGGCACAGAAAGCAGACAAATGTGGAAACTAGGCCGGGACAAAGAGGTAAGGTGTACACTCATTAGGATGGGGTCCGTAGGTCCAATCCCCAGATATATTACTACTGCTCAAATGCTCTACTTTAGGCTACAAACCACAGTGGCTGAATGCATGTACAGTCATGATAGTGGAAATACAGTACAGTATGACTGTACAACGTCACTAATAAGGTTGAAATATGTCTTTATGCTTAAAAATGTGCACTTGAGAAAATAGTGAACCAAAAAAACTTGTATTGTACACAGTGGCTCAGTGGTTAGCACTGTCGCCTCACAGTTAGAAGGTCGCTGATTCGAGTCCTGACTGGGCCAGTTTGCATTTCTGTGTGGAGTTTGCTTGTTCTCCCTGTGTTCACGTGGGTTTCCTCCGGGTGCTCTGGTTTCCCCCACAGTCCAAAGGCATGCTCTTTTGGTGAATTGAATAAACTAAATTGGCCATAGTGTACGAGTGTGTGTTTCCTAGTACTGGGTTGCAGCTGGAAGGGTATACGCTGTGTAAAAACATATGCTGGAATAGTTGGCGGTTCATTCCGGTTCATTCTCTGAAATAGAGACTAAGCCGAAGGAAAATGAATGAATGAATATATTGTATACATCTATATGTTATAGAAAACATGTATTGTTGATATTTGGACAATAGTAAACAGTAAAGTTTGCTCTCTGCCTAAAAGAAATTAAGAATGCCTTAATCTACTTTTATTCAAAACATTTTAGAAGTGTTAAACATAAACAAACAATTTCAATATTTTTTTAAATAATAATTCCTTACATTTATATGGGGGGGGGGGGGGATCTCCTCATCCACCACCAGTGTCCAGCATCCCCCTGGATGACACCACACACCATCCTGGGATTTTTAAAGACCACAGAGAGTCAGGACCTCAGTTTAACATCTCATCCAAAAGACAACACTCACTGAGCAGTATATAGTCTCCTTCATTATACTGGGGTGTTAGCACCCACACAGAGCGCAGGTTGAGTGCCCCCTGCTGGCCTCACTAACACCACTTCAGGTAGCAACCTGGCTTTTCCATGAGGTCTCCCATCCAGCTACTAACCAGGCGCAGCCCTGCTTAGCTTCACTGGGCGACCATGTAAAAGTTGCAAAGAGCTAGCTGACGGCTATTTTAAAGCAACAGTCAAAAAAGAAAGATTAATTCATTCATTCATTTTCGGCTTAGTCCCTTTATTAATCCAGGGTCGCCACAGCGGAATGAACCGCCAACTTATACAGCACATTTTTACGCAGCGGATGCCCTTCCAGCCGCAACCCATCCCTGGGAAACATCAAAACACTACACAAACTCATACACTACGGACAATTTAGCCGACCCAATTCACCTGTATCGCATGTCTTTTGATTGTGGGGGAAACCAGAGGACCTGGAGGAAACCCATGCGAATGCAGGGTGAACATGCAAACTCCACACAGAAACGCCAACTGACCCAGCCGAGGCTCGAACCAGTGACCTTCTTGCTGTGAGGCGACAGCACTACCTACTGCGCCGCCTAAAAAAGAAAGATGTACAAATGAAATTAAAAATACATTGCTGAGTTTGATGCATCTACTGATCAATATATGAAAATATTTTAGTAAAATATAAGGCCCACTTTTTATTTAGTCTTTAAAAATGTACTATTCCAGACATTAAAAAAAAATTAAAGATATAAATATATTAGACATTTTGGTAGCACTTTAGTTTAAGTACCAATTCTTGCTGACTTATTATCTGCCTAATATTAAGATATTGGCTGTTTATTTGTGTGTATAAAGTAGATATTCCGCACGATCTTATTCTACATCCGTAATCCTACCCAATATCTAAACCCAATTACTACCCAATAACTATTATTAAGCAGGAAAATATGAGTTCATTAAGTTTAAAGTCATAGTTTGTTAATAATGAGAATTGTCCAACTAAATGTGACTTTTTAATTTATTTAACATTCAAGAGTTCACACTAGATATGCTCGGTGTTGATAGCAGGTTTGGCATACTGTCCTGGGAGAGAACCCTGAGCTCAGAGATAATTGAGCCCAAGGCACCCGCCTGGTCAATAGGCATATAAAGGGGGTTAGAAAAGGGAAGGAAAAGGAGGAGATGGGGTGGAAGAGGGGATTCTTTCAAAATGAAGATAAGGCAGTAGGGTAAAATCAGTCTATTTATTGTAAACTTGGATCAATCTGATTGGACATCTACTGATTACGGATGAGAATCCAGCCGTGCTCAATCATATCATGTGCTCCTCTCGAAATTAGTTTCTGAAACTTCACATAATAATTATGTTGACACGGTGGCTCAGTGGTTAGCACTGTCACCTCACCGCAAGAAAGTTGCTGGTTCTAGCTCTGGCTGGGTCAGTTGGCATTTCTGTGTGGAGTTTGCATGTTCTTCCCGTGTTGGTGTTGGTGTGGGTTTTCCCCAGGTGCTCCGGTTTCCCCCACCATCCAAAGACATGCGCTATAGGTGAATTGGGTAAGCTAAATTGGCCATAGTGTATGTGTGTGAATAAGTGTGTTTGGATGTTTCCCAGTACTGAGTTGCAGCTGGAACTAACTAACTAACTAACTAACTAACTAACTAACTAACTAACTAACTAACTAACCAGTTGATAATAAGAACCTCCCACTGGTGGTTTCACTATTACATAAGTCCAAAAAAAAAAAAAAGAACTGTCATCTAAGTCCACTATCAAAAATCACATATGGCTGCATTCATCATAAACGGATCATTCATCAAAGTCATCCCCATTTATCACGAATGCACACACTAAGGGTGTATTTTACCACTAGTCCTAACTCAGTCTGAACCGCTAAATAAATCCAGATCGACTACAGCATTTCCACAGCAGCCTGACTCCCGGGAGTGATGTGCATCAGCTAGCCGTGTCTGTCGTCTGACTCTATTTACCTGCAGCCGAAAGAGAAACGCTGCCAGGTTCAGCTACAGTTCAGGGAGAAAGCCAACATGCTCAGTTCTGGATGACAGGCCTGGAATTGACTTGCACTAGCACGCAGCAGGAAGATGATAGCGGAGCTGTTGCAAGCATTGCTATGAGCTAATCTCCAGCAATTAAATGAAAACAAGGAGAAAATAACACAAGGCAGCTTGAATATATGGTTGGGGGGGGGATAATGCTCAGTGCTGCAAAATTAAATGGGAATTGGGAAAAACAAAAAGATCAAATGCAGCGTACCACTGCAGGATATGAGGAAGCTAAATCCTATCGTGGCTTTAATACGGGCCTCTTGAAGGGTTGCTGGTGTCGCGCTGATGCAGAGACACTTTCAAAGAGAGTGAATGCTGATGAGAACTTGTTTTAGTCATCGGGTTTAGGTAAACAGTGGGATCTGGCACAGCATGTAGGGGCCTAATTAAGCCTCGCTTATTCACACATCTCATTGGCCAATGCAGAAATCACCAAGCCACTCATTACATATGCATCACAAAGAGAATTTCTCGATCACTAAAGCATCGGGAGGTTTCGAAGGATACGGACGCTTTGGACAGCTGTGGTAATTCCTCCTGCCTGGCACTAAACTTGCTGCCAAAGCGGTGATGAATTCATTGAATGCTTGAATAACTTTAGATATGAAAGGAACCGCCTGAGATGTTCTGGCAACTTTTCATCCTGCACCAAAAAACCAGCTCAGATCTTTCAGTTCGCATGGAGCTCTGCCCAACTATTGAAGATTCATGCACAAAGTGCACTGGCACCATGTCATCCATAATCTCAGAACGGAGAGTGCTGTGAGCTCCTTCCAAGAAAGTAAAAGAAAAACTTGGCGCTGGATCCTTCTACATCCCATCTAAAAACATAGCCATCCAGAAGGGTAATTTAAAATCAAAAGTGATAGCATCTTTGCTAAAGGCGTCGTGGTCACATTCGCAGAGCTCAAATAACCCCAAACACTTTGAACAGAAGGCCGAGGACGGATTCTCTGTCACAACAACAGCTTGCTCTTGTTTGAGTTAACACCTTATAAACACCTCAAAAGAAGCAGATGCCCTTTTCGCCGAAAGTATCCCGAGATGCCATGTCAAAACATCCGATATACGGTTTTCTTTTCTTCTCCTCCTCCCCTCGTTATCTTTCCCGTAGAGTTGGTATTTGTGTACCGCAGTGTTAGGGGTGAAGAAAAAAATAACTTGATGGATTGCGAAGCACCTACAGTTGTGAGATGCCAGCCAGCAGCATCTAATCATGTCAGAGCTGAGCTAGCCTTTAATGAGGTCCTTGGATCAAGTAAGGACAAACTGCTCAATCCTAGCTTTTAGAGGTGAAATGGCTCATTTTTGGCATGAACATGAGCAGTGAAGAGAAGAAACAGTAACTGTTTCCAAACAGGTTTCCTGAACACTTCTCATGCTCCTGCAGTGGTTGGTTGAACACATTTGGAAGGATAGAAAGTAATGTCTTTATTGTATATATAAGTTATACTGTATATTTAAGTCTGCTGCCTCAAATAGTTTAGAATAAAATTGAAAATAAATGTAACTTTTTAAGTCATTTCAACTTATATTACACAGATTATATTACAGGGGCCTAGTCATCAATTCCAAAGCAGGGGGCCGAATGTGTAAAAGTCTTATACCTGTTTTTTTTTCTTTTTTATACCCAGATTTATTATTGCATAATATGCTTTTTCATTCATTCGTTCATTAATTTTCCTTCAGCTTAGTCCCTTAATATGATTTTTCATTAATAGTTTTTTCACCTTTAATGGGAAAGGAAATTGAGATTATAGACTGGAAAGTGTATGGGGAGCATAGAAAGAGGGAAAAGATCGGCAAAGAACTTTGAGCTTGGAACCAAATTTGGGTCACCGTGAACACTGTAATGTCTTGTGTTGATGCACTAACCACTAGGCTATTGATGCAGACATAATATGAATTTTATGATTAGAAACAAAAGGAAGAAAAAAAAATGAATATTTTATAGCTACTGTATTTTGCACATTGCACTTTACACTAAGAAAATAATGTGTAGACAATTTTTACGTTTATGTGTACAGCAGCACACAGCGAAAAACTCAGGCCTTAAAAATATATATTTTAACTAGTAAAAGGTTTGTAGTACTATCTAAATGTATAAGATGTCCTTTTAAGGGTAGCTGCCTCATTGGTAAGCTGTTGTTTTTCAAATTTTAATTTCTTTTTTTAAATTGTTAATTTTCTATTTAATTTTTGTCCAGAAAGCTTATATCAGTTCATTTTAATGCACATTTATTATAATATTTATGCAGTGTTTTATCAGTTTCAGTCGTTTTTCTTAAATATACTGTATAAAGTGTCTAAAAAGAATTTACAATAAAACGTCTTTTTAAAATAAGAAAACTAGCAACGTTCATGAAAACTAAAATAAAGAATTATACAACAGTAATAAAACATAATAGTTTTCTTCTGAATTATCAATCGCTCTGATCTGTTTGCTCTTAGATTTTTTTTATACATTTTCTATAGTAGTTTGCTAGCTAGCTCCTGATGTCATTTCATTTAGCCTAACGTTATATGGATGTGCAAATCTTTGAATTTGAAATAATTCAGCATTTATATATGCTGCTCTAAGGAAATCTAAACATATTGTGAACACAACTTTCTAATGTTACATTTTATTAAACATGGGGTGTGACTGGATATATCTCCCCTCCCTCCACATATTCTAAGCCCCATTTACATTAGAAAGCATTACAATTTTTCAACCTCACTTCTTTTAATAAATCTATTCTATACTATGTACAAAAAATAGTCATATTCAGGACCTTAAGTGAAAAAAGCCCCATTGAAATGTATTAAATTGCCTATTTTTCATCCTAGTGCCGTTTAAGCAAAAAGTCATGCATTCTTTGTTAAAAAGATTTTGAATCTCTATATAAAATAGCTAAATCTCAGCACTGCAGTGCAAAGAAACAATGTAATTATAAATATATTTAGTGTGGATCAGAGTTTCACATTGTATGTGCCAGTTTTTGCTGTCACAAAATTAATGTGGTTTCTGATCACTGATTTATCCAAGTCTGTAATGATCTTCTCCCATATAATATAAATCCACTGCTTACCCTTTAATGTAAAGAAAATAATATATTTAATATTTTTTTACAAACAGTAAAACACAAATACAATGGTTAAATACATGCACTGGCCACTTTTTTTGTTAGGTACAACTTACTAGTACCAGGCTGGACCCTTTTTGCCTTCAGAACTGTCTTAATCCTTCATGGCATAGATTTAATAAGGGACTGGAAATATTCCTCAGAGATTTTGGTCCATACTGACATGACAGCATCACGCAGTTGCTGCAGATTTGTCAGCTGAACATCTATGATGTGACTCTCCCGTTCCACCACATCCCAAATGTGCTCTATTGGATTGAGACCTGGTGACTGTGGAGGCCATTTGAGTACAGTGAACTCATTGTCATGTTCAAGAAACCAGTCTGAGACGATTCGTGCTTTATGACATGGCACGTTATCCTGCTGGAAGTAGCCATCAGAAGATGTGTACACTGTGTTCATAAAGGGATGGATATGGTTAGCAACAATACTCAGGTAGGCTGTGGTGTTGACATATTGCTCAATTTGTAATAATGGGCCCAAAGTCTGCTAAGAAAATATCTCCCACACCATTACGCCACCACAACCAGCCTGAACTGTTGATACAAGGCAGGATGGATCCATACTTTCATGTTGTTGGCGCCACATTCTCACTCTACCATCTGAATGGAACTGCAGCAGATCTTTGACCATGTCTGCATGCCTAAATGCATTGAGTTGCTGCCATGTGATTGGCTGATTAGAAATGACGAGCAGTTGGTACCTAATAAAGTGGCCGGAAAGTGTACATCAACAAAACATATTTACACACACAAAAAAATAACAATAATTAAAACTGGAAATGCAGCAAAAGCCCAAAATCTGTAAATAACCCCTGAAATATGCTTGATAATTCATTTATGCCAAATCACCCAGCCTCACACTATAAATCACGTCAGGATGCTAAAACAAATATATTAATATTTTGATAGCGCCGCGGTGTTTGTTTACACTTTATTGCTTATAATTGTCACTGCGTATTAAGCCGGGAAGGACAAAGCATTTTAACATCCAAAGCACACATCGCTTTTAAGTGGATCCGACAGCAATAATACCCGAGAAACCATGTAGACTACTAAAAACAGGCACATATATTTAGCACTAGCTTAGACCAAATGTTTTAGCGTTTGAAACTAATACAACCATTACAGAGGAGGTAAAAGCTACTCTCAAAATAACAGATAAAGGACAACATGGGTTAGATCTGCTTTACCAGGAGGTTTTATATATCCTGTAATGTTATCAAGAGGCACCATGTGTAACGTGACTAATTTTCTGGGCCTGTCTGAGTCATATTCTCGTGCAGTGCTGTGATAAATTACTCCAAAAGTGTCCCGTCTCGAGGTCCTGTCCTGAATCCTTTTCTCCTCTTCAATCATCTCTTGTCTCATCCTGAGCTGTCCTATCTAAATTAAATGAAAACCCACAGAAATAACACTACCGCTCAAATGGGCTATAAGAGGTCTCCTATGTGTACTCGTCATTTATTTATTTATTTATTTACTTACTTATTTACTTATTTATTTTTATTTACTCATCTATTTATTTATTTATTTATTTATTTTCTTAATTATTATCTTATCTTAATTATTTATTCATTCATTCATTTATTTATTTATTGTATAAATCACAATGCAAAAAAGCAGTCACAAGACAGTATAATACCAAAAACAAATAAACAAAATAACTAACAAACATGAAAAGGGTATATAAATAAAATATCTTACATTAAAGGAAGAGATTAAACAATTTACAAATTTCTGTTGTTTTTAAAGTCTATTTTGTAACAAAGTTAGAATAAGCAAAACATATTTAAAGAGGTTGCTGGTTTGTAAATTTACATTTATGTATATACAATTCTGTTACCAAAATAAGAGCTTTAAACAGAAACATTACCTTATTATTTAAAGGCTAATTCATAAAACTAAACAAAATAATTTCTGAATGTATAAGGAAAAATCTTTAACAATAATCTCACTTTTAATAGGGAAGTCTCTTATACCTGACAAAAGTCTTGTCACCTATCTAAGTTGTAGGAACAACAAATAATGACATGACTTCGAGTCAACGTGGCTTATATGAAAGACAAAGACCTCTAGATTATGGTTATTTTTACCAAAATAAAATATGATCATGCCTTGATTTTTAATTATTTAGTTAGGACAATAAGATCATGGTACAGTGGAAAAATAATTAATATTGTGTATGACTCCCATGAGCTTGGACGACTGCATCCACACATCTCTGACTCAGATAACTTATTAATAAAGTCATCTGGATTGGCAAAGAAAGCGTTCTTGCAGGACTCCCAGAGTACATTCATACTTAATGCAACCCCAAACCATAATTTTTCCTTCATCAAACATGACTGATTTCTGTGAATCTTGGGTCCATGCTGGTTCTAGTAGGTGAGCTTCAGTATTTGTTATGACTGGGATGCAGCTAAACAGATGATTCATCAGAAAAATCTGCCACTTTTCCAAATGATCAACAAGAAGTCAAGTTATTATTTGTTGCTCTTACAACTGGGATCGACGGCTTTTGTCAGGTAGTGTACATTTGCATTGAAAAAAATCCATTTGGTGTTTCCCTATGTACAAATTTATTAAAGTGTCTCTATTATTGCTTTTTGAAAATGATGTTTAATGTAGATGGGTAACAAAACTCTAAGTGAATATCTGTAAGTATCTGTAAATCTGAAAGTGCATCTTTTATAAAGTTACTGACTCTCAAAAAGAAAGCATCAACTCAGTCATTATATGAATTGCCATTCAAACAGATCTTTAGACATTTCATAGTGACTGAATGAAACATTGAACACCCAGTTTTTTACATGTGCAGACCCCCAAGAAATCTGAAATATGTATTTAGTTATGTAGGTTTTGTTCAATATGCATGGCTTCTAGCTCTCTGGCTATCTGACTAAAAGCAGCTTTCACACCAGGCATGGAAAGCACTGTGCTATGAAACCTATTAATTTTCATTTAAATGGCTTGAGCTGTGCCAACCAGAAACAACCCAGGCTTATTGTGGATATGTACCCAGGTCTACATTTCTAGGGACCACGAAATACATACCCAGGTACGTCTGCTTGCAAGTTTTTGCTTTCGCAAATTCACCAGGGGCCGCTGTGTATACTTTTAGATTATCTCAAATTTCTCTCTCCCTATCCCAGGTCTATTGGCCTACGCAGTGACCTACTGGGCACACTAGTAATATAGCAAAAGCCATCGATGTGAAGGTAATTGGTCAGCGGTACCGCAAAAAAGAACAGAAGCTATTGGAGGCATCATACTGCCCCATAGCGTTCCTTTCTCACACAAAATGCAGCCAGACGTAGCCCAAGGTAAATATTTATGGTTAGACATATTGTGTAGACTGTGGTATGTATCTACAATGAGCCTGTGTTGACCAGAACACATCAACAACAAGCTTGTGTACGTGTCATGGTCAAAGTCCAAAAATGCAATTGATACTGAATGTATGTTGTTGTTATTACTTGGAGTCATGATAAAAATTACAGCGATACTGTACACTGGTTTACATATTGAAGTACTTTATCAATATGTTCCTGTACTGGGCTCACACATATACTCTGTACCATGGTTGCTTATTGCTTCAACACAAGGTTGTAGATTCACTCTTGACATCGGTGGGGACATACATCCCTAGGGCGCATGCACAGCAGAAATTCTGTTTCGCGCTATTAAAACATGTAGTACCTAATACTATAAAATGAACACTTAATAATACAAATAAAAATCACGTCCCATGTTGCAAAAGTCAATTCACATGATTTTACTGCAGTCGAGCTTTAAGGAAGTATGAATGTAGAGAAATTTAAAGAGGTGTGTGAAGCAATTTTACTGTTGTTCCTGATTATTGTTTTTCATAATCATGGAGGCCAAAATTGAGACTGAATTTTGATTAATTGCACAGCCTTGGTTAATAGTATTACGAGTACCTCGTAGTGAATTTGACTTGGTGCACATGTAGGTTAAGAGTTAAAGGAACATTATTTTGAAGTCGATTAAATTATTAGTATGGGCATTTCAGTAAATGGTGGATATTGGTGGGGACACGTCCCCTCCGTCCATGCCAATTCTACGCCCTTCCTTCAACACTGTCTTGACAAGCCATGATAGACTTTCCATTTTCGACACTAGCTGCCTGCAGTTGACCAATAGCAACAGACTGGGTCACCAGACCAATCAGAGCAGATTAGCGTCACGGAAAGGAGATGTTTGGAAAAATTTATCACTTAACAAATAATATGGGAGTTGTTGGGATAATTAGGTAAAAACTAAATGCATATTATAAGACAATGAACGTGTTTTTGGCTGTTGTGGACACCCAAAACCAAACTATGACCTTTAATAATGTATATGGGCATGTTAAAACTTTAAAACATTTTGTCATGAAGTACTACATCACAGATCAGTCCACAAAAATTACGCTAAGAATTGTTTAGGAAAGTCCTAAAGGAAATATACTGACTTAGCAATGGTTTAGTGTAACCGATTTAACAGACTGAAACTCTCTCCTGTCATCCTGACACACAGCACCTGTGAATAGGTCATCTGCCACACAAGACACCCGGGGTGAAACCTCCGAAGAGACATAAGAAGATTATTTATTTATTTATTTTGTCCCTTCCTGCCCTTCCTCATTAACCCTGCAAGGCATCTTGATGAATGGCTGTGCAGAGTTTCGCAGGTGTCCAATTTGCTCTCCGTTTTTGCAGCAGCATTTTGAAGTGTCATTTCGGATTAGTTCATCACTCATTTACGCACCAAAACACCAGGCTCACACTCCATCAGTGCTCGCAATTAATAAAACACAAGAGAAACATTTCATCTACGGCACATTTAGAATATACAATTAACGGATAGAGCGTCGCCAGTGAACCATAGGGAAAGTTACGAGCAGCCAAATGAAATTGTGAAGTTCCAAAGTTGTGTACGGATACATCTTCCTGCTCATCTGCGCGTTTTTACCGCTACATTGGCTGTCTGACAGGAACCCAGGTCTTCTAAAATGACGAGCTGTCACTTGGCATTACATAACCGCTTGAAGTGTAGTGATTTTTTCAAGCGAGTACGCAGGAAGGGGGTCTGATGTATTTGAGACGTGGGTGGTATTTTTCAATATTGGCAGAAAGTACCGAAACTCATTAACATCTGAGAAAGGCATTAAAAGATGTCGGAAGGAGATGAGTTACACACTTCGCTGTGGCTTTAGCAGGAAATTACATGCTGGCGGTACATGATTTCTGGTGAGTGGCACATCCATTGGACTTTTTTTTTAAAAGACACGTTTCACTTTAAAGCCATAGATTTCTTTTTTAGATAAACTTACTAACACACAGCTGGTGGCTGCACCGGGACGATTCAGGAAAGAAAGCCTAGAATTAAGAGGCTCAAAGGGAAAGAACGTGTTTAGAATTCATTTGCACAATTACAAATTGATGAGAGCTTGTTAATTCCATCTGATAATGTTTAATTAGATTTGAATATGCAGAGACGCTGTTAAATATTGTACAAGGGTGCAGTCAGTCATTCGCAGATAAAAACATAAATCCGCACCGTGTGCCTTTTCTCATTCTTTCGGATGGAGTCGCCTGGGATGGATTATTCGCTCATCACGGAAGATGATGAGATGTATTACAGATTCGCAACTGAGAATTTGTGTTTTTGACAACAAGCAAGGCCAAAGCTCTCCTGAAGTCACATTATCACCGTGTAGTATGCAAATGTCTTGTGGGACCTAACTAGGAAAGTTGCGCGCACATTTGGACTGTGTTGCAGACTTACTGGGTTGAATCCCCTTTGGCGGCTCCATTGTGCCGCGCAATGAAAACTGCTGAGGGAGGCACGTTGGGTGGACTCAGGGGACTGTACCGGCTCTCTGTTCCTCCCTAGCCAGCCTGTCTGCTCACTTTAATGAGCACACATGTACACGCACACACACACGCGCGCGAACAGTTGCTTCACATCACAGAGCACTCTGATGATAACACAATCCATTAGAATTCAGCTAAGCCCGTAAGTTCTATTAGAACTTCAATGGAAGTTCAAAGAGAATGTATTCTTATTCCAGAACTATCTGAGAGAGAGGGGACAAGTCGTGTCAGGCTAGATGAAATCTCACCTGTGAACTTGGGTGGTAATGTTAAAGGAAATTAAAATGTAAATCCAGCCGTCATTTGCTCACCCTTGTCATGTTCTTTCTTCGGTGGAACATAAAACGAAAGATTTCCGAACAATGTTTGAATTAATCCTTTACATATAAACGAAAACAAATGAGGACTGGGGCCAACAAGATGTCTGAAATGACCCACAATCCACTGTAACTGTGTTTAGCATTTTCAGTCATCTGAAATCATGAAATAGTTTTGCATGATGAACAAGTCTTATTAGTTATTTGTACACTGTAAAATCAATTATAGCTATTTTATTTAATAAAAGAGAGTAAACCATTACCTTAAAAGCGACAAGTTGGGACTTTTATTTTGAAAACGCGAGCGCCAATTTGTAAATCCATTTACCCATCTCCACTCTGATCACTCAGCTCAACTGTCATCTGTTCATGCAGAGATTGATATTAATTCCTGGCTGTGTTCTTCAACCATAGCTTCAAAACACAATGCCAAACATCTCTATCTGTCTCTTTTGTCAACTTTAATTATAATTTAGCCTTTATCCACAACAGATCTTGTGAGCAAAATAGATTAACATTACTCGACACGAGCCATATATGGTCAATCATGGACCTTCTGATTCTATGATTATTTTATTTTTATTTTATTTAAGTACACTGTAAACCCGGATTTTGTGCTAATTAAACATTTTAAGTGATCATTACTAATTATTTATTGTTCTTTAAGAAATTGTGTCATTACTAAATCAAATTAGCTATTTGCACTAATCAGAAGAAAAAATGAGTGTACTGATCATGTTAAGCAGAGACAACTCCGTTCCTTATGTTTTTGTTAGGGAGGGGAGGGGCCTTGATTGGCTGAGGTGACGTGAGCAAAACGCTCAGTGAGTGCCTGCAGCTTTTAGGATGCTGGGTTACCGCGGATTTTTGAAATCAACATGAAACGGTAAGTGTGCAAAGAAGCTTTTATCAGTTTATATGTTCCTCTGACAAAAATGATAACTGAAAATCCACACTGATGCTGAATTCAAAATATGAGAATGAATATGTCAGTTAGCGCTATTTTCCCTGTCACTTCACAGTTAGTTTATACTATTATCATATACATTTGCCTTTTCTGTCTAGTCACCGTTTATAAAGTTAACGTTATCTACTGTTTCTCTGTATGTTCACTGTTTAAAGCATGTTCCCTGTAAACCGTGATCGGCTAATTATTACATGTCGTGTTGGTTCATAATAGCACGAGTCCATGCATGAGCACATGCTAGCGGCTAACGCTAAATATAATAAATCTTTAATAACGCTGAAAGTTTCACATGAGTGATTTTTTTTTTTTGTGTAAAGGGCGAGTTTACATTGCTACTTAAACTGTGTAGAAGTTGAGGTGACAAACGCTAGCAAAATTGATTTACTTTCACAGTAAAGGTACAATTATATTTGCAGCTTTTTCTGAACTTTTTTTTCTTAAACTTTTTTATTTGCCGTTTAAAGATGGACCTTATGTGTGCACTTAGAAAAAAGAAGTGGTGGAGTCTGATCCTGCAATAAGCCTGATCCTGCTACGCTGACCTGCACTTTATACAGTAGATCAGGTATGTTTAAGAATGTAATAACATTTATCTATTACTTTATCTCACTGTTAAGTGTTGCTTACAGTCTTTTGTGTCACTTTATTATTTCACATACTTATGGGACAACAAAGCTGTGCAAAACATGACCTATTTTTTATTTATTTGAAGTATCATTTTTTGCTATTAAGTGATTTAGTTTAGAAATATTAATATTCTGTATTTTCTCTTGTTTTGCAGGTGTTCTTAAAGTTCAGCAGAATAATGGAAAATAACCTCAAGCAGGAATTTGGTAACACTTTATAATAACTACACACTATGAACCATTTACTAAGCAATAGCAAATAATGAATTTATTATCTGTTAAGCATTAACTCTACATTAATAAGCGTTAGTAAGCAGTTTATAACTGCAGCTACAAATGCTGTATTCTTGACTTACAAACACATTTATAATGTGCTTAATAATTGTACTTCCATACATCGTAGTGATTTATTATTTTCAATACTAAATTAAGTATTGCATTATTTACAAAAGTTATTTTTATTTTTTAAGATAATTCAGAATGAGTTAGTAAATGATTAATAAACTATTGAAATTAACATTTATAATTCTTATTATTCAGGCATAATAGTTAATTTGTATGTTAATAAATGCTTTATTAACTCAACTTTATCCAGTTTTGTGACCTAATCTAAAGTGAGGACTATTTATGCTTTATAAATCCCTTATAAATGACAATTAGAGGCTCAGTTATATTCTAAACAGGAAAAAAGTACAGAAACAATATTATTTATTCTATTCGTTTGAAGATACATAAATGATACTGTACTTCAAATGAAAAAGTTGCATTAGTAAAGCATTTATTAACATACATAGTAACCATTACTACATGCCTGATTAATAAGATATATGAACGTTGATTTCAATAGTTTATTAATCATTTACTAACTCATTCTGAATGATCTTAAAACCCACCAACCACTCTTAAATAACTGGTTTGTAAATAATGCAATACTTAATTTAGTAATGAAATTTAGTTTTTTAACAAAGTATGAAAGTACAAGTATTAAGCACATTATAAATGTGGTTGTAAGTCAAGAATAGAGCATTTGCAGCTGTATTTATAAACTGCTTACTAACGTTTATTAATGTAGAGTTAATGCCTAACAAATAATAAATTCATTATTTGCTAATGCTTAGTAAATGATTCATAGTGTGTAGTTATAATAAAGTGTTACTGGAATGTTTTATCAACACAGTCTGTTTATTTGAGATCTTTCAATCAAAGAGGAGGAATGTTGGAGAGCTGTTGTCAGATCTTTTACAGCAAATCAAGGTTGGTTCATGTCCATTATACATTTGCATTCTTTTTTAACAGTTATATTATTGAAAATTTCCCAAGTGTTACTATATTGTTTGTCTAATACAATTGTTCAACTTTATTTATTTATTTATTAACAGACTCAAGAGCCTACGGATATTAGGTCCTAAAAGTGGTTTTGATTCTCCTGGAGGACAAGCCTGCAGACTTCTTTAAACCATGCTTTGTAAGTAACTTATTGTCTTAAAGGATATATTAAAGGACCACGAAAACATTCTTTCCATTAATGCATGGTCCTTATATTTTATGAAAGGTTCACACTTAGTTTAAAACTTTGAAACTTAAGAGTAGCAAAACATCTTTCCAAACTCTCTAACATGTCATCATATATTCAGCCCACAACATTGTTTATCTTCAGAACACAGTTTAAGTTATTTTTAATGATACCTGTGATTTTTGTGATTTTTATTTGAACTTCAATTTAAAGATAAATTGGCTTTGTGACTTTTAATTGAGGGAAAGTCTGATAGTTAAATTGGGAATGAGGGTCAATAATTAAATGCTAAATTTAACATTGTAGAATGAAATAAACCTTTTGCAGTGTAACTAAAGCAAACCAATTCACATATTGTCTTTTGTGTCTCTGTCATTAAAAAGTTATTTGTTTAACATTATTAATGATTATGTAATGAGAAACAAAACTGTTCTTCTCTGTTGGTAGGACTCTGATGATCCAGTCATTCCACCAACTTGAAATCCTACTTATCGCGGAAGAAGCCTCAGTTAAGATGATCATTGAGGGACAACTTGTGATGGACAGCATCAAAGACTTGCCAAAAGCTGTGCATTCTCTTTGGACTACTACAGTGGAATGAACCGCCAACTTATCCAGCATATGTTTTACGCAGCGGATGCGCTCCCAGCTGCAACCCATCACTGGGAAACACCCATACAAACTTATTCACACACATACACTACGGACAATTTTAGCTCACCCAATTCACCTATAGCGCATGTCTTTGGACTGTGGGGGAAACCGGAGCACCCGGAGGAAACCCACACGAACACAGGGAGAACATGCAAACTCCACACAGAAATGCCAACTGACCAAGCCGAGGCTCGAACCAGCGACTTTCTTGCTGTGAGGCAACAGCACTACCTACTGCGACATTGCGTTGCCCTCTGTAGAACTTCAACAAAAATAAAAATTAAAACAATTGAAAAGTTGTTTGATTCTTTGTGCTTAAAATTGTAAAATTTCAGTGGTATTATTTTTAATTATAATAGATTACCTAAATATAACAATTATCATTGCATAAAAGCATTTTTTTTATTAATATGATGTGTTCAATTTAATAGTCATTTTACAAAACATATTCTCTATAAAATTAGTAATGTGAACTAATGATTTTTAGTAAAGACTACTAATCCACATTTGATTTGTCTTCTACACCCACTAAAGATTTTCTTTTAATACAGCTTAACCTGTTTAGTTGAATATATGTAAAAACTAAACTTATTTCGTGCAACGGGTTTCCACGCAACAATCTAGTAAAGTCAACTAATCCGGGTTTACAGTGATAAATGAGCTTATAAAATCGTTTCTGGAGATTTTTTGAATTTACCGAAGCCATAAACCTATTAAATAGATATCAGAGAACAATTTAACTTATTAAACCTATGCAATATATGACACCTTTTAAGTAAAATCAACTAATGCTTTTTTACAGTGTAGTATTAGATTGTTATTTTATGTAAGTCTTTAAAGTTTTAAGACTTAAGATGAACCAATCAGACTTGGTTCTCTTCTTATGTTTGGCCCAAAGGAACAAAATACAGTGGGGGAAATAATTATTCAACACGTCACTGTTTTCTCAGAAAACATATTTCTAAAGGTGTTGTTGACTTGAAGTTTTTACCTTATGTTGATAACAACCAAAGAAATACATATATGCAAAGAAAACAAATCTAATTAGTTCACAAATGAAGTTATGTGTAATAAAATGAAATGATGCAGAAAAAAAGTATTGAACACATGAAGAAAGGGAGGTGTAGAAAGGCAGTGAAAGCCCAGACAGCAGCTGAAATCTCTCAGTAGTTATTCAGCAACCCTCTGCCCTTCGTCAATGTGAATTAATATTAATACTGCTTCAGTCGAACATCTACATTACCAGGATGATGAAGATGAAACCAGGTTTGGACATTTCAGCAAGACAATGATCCAAAACACAGCCAAGGAAACCCTCAAATGCTTTCAGAGAAAGAAAATAAAGCTGTAGAATGGCCCAGCCAATCACCTGACTTGAATCAAATAGAAATACAAAATAAACATCAGTTTGAATAGACGAGACCCACAGAACCATCAAGGTTTTTATACTCTGTTGAAGTCTGTGAAAGAAATCTCTCCTGAGCAATGCATGTGACTTCATTCTCCATATGAGAGCCATCTTTAAGCTGCTGAAGTACTACTGAGAGATTTCAGCTGCTGTCTGGGCTTTTACTGCCTTTCTACACCTCCCTTTCTTAATGTGTTCAATACTTTTTTCCTGTGTCATTTCATTTTATTGCACATAACTTCATTTGTTAACTAATTAGATTTGTTTTCTTTCCATATATGGTTTTCTTTGGTTGTTACCAACATCTGGTGAAAATTTCAAGTCAACAGCACCTTTAGAAACATGTTTTCTGAGAATAATGGTGACGTGTTCAATACTTGTTTCCCCCACTGTATATACATTTAGGTTTGGTTTGCGTAGTGTTTACACTGTAATTTTTACGAAAGAAACCAAATATCCCAAACAAGCAACACATCTTGCCATGGCCTCATGAAATAGAAATGTATCTAAGATGCACACCTGAAAATTTGAATGGTAAAAGGTAATCTTTCAGCAAGCTCACAAAATTGCTCTTAATGATTCATTCTCATTAGTGAAATAAAAGAATCTGGTTTAAAAGTTCAACTCTTTGATTCAATGATCAGAGTCACACAGTCACAGTCATTAAAAGAAAGTTCAACCAAAATCAAAAACAGATGTTAACTGTTGACTTTTTTCTTTAAAGTTTTAAGACTTTAAAATAAACCAGTTGATCACACTTTCAGAAAAATGCATATATATTTAGGATCCTTTCACACTAGCACTTTTGGTCCACACACAGGTTTGTTTGACATCAGAGTTTGGTACATTTAGCTAGTGTAAACGATGTCTTCTGAATTCGGATGCTTACCCGTGAACAGTATCTGAGTCCATTTTAAGAGGTCGTATGGGGTAAGGTTCGCACACAGGGTTTCTGCAGATATCATAATGTCAAATTTAAGACTTTTTAAGACCTTTTTAAGACCATTAAGTATTAAATTTAAGACCTGTATCACAATATAAAAACACGCGAGAGAAAATGCAAAATCATAAAATTAGTAATAAAATAAATGTATTTAAATTGAACTGTACTGAAGACAGGTTAGATGCACCACTGAACTACAAAAAAAAAAAAACATCTTAAGGCTGATTTATACTTTCGCTGGCGCTACATCGCACACCTCCGTTGACTGTGCGCACCTCATGAAACGGACGAGGCGTTTATACTTGATGCGTTCGCCGTTGTGATATTCTTTAAAACGACATGGGGCGGTCAAAAGAAACCTACCATAAAGTCAGACGGATGAACAGAGTTTCCTTTCCGGAACTACATCATATCATTAATATCGTTCAACTAATTTTTTTAAATAATTTTTAGAATTTATTATAATGATTCTAAAATTTTTTATAACCATTCAAGATTTTTTAAATCAAACTTTGATGCATCACTTGCTTTTGTTCATGTCTCGGACAGTTCTACCTATTAAAGTTAAATATCAATGACAAGAGAAAATGGGTTGCTCTACAACTATATTTTTTATTATGGTAGGAATAAAAGCAAAAAGAAAAAAACTTACTAAAAATACTGAAGTTTTTTTTTATTTTGCCCACTCAACAATTCACACATTATTGTCTGGCTAGTTTCTGTCCTATTAAGGCTAAAAAGGCAATAATGATCCAACATTCCTGACCATTATCACCAATAAAGCCGAGAATTTTGGCATCAGTATATTGTAAACTGATAGGTTTATATATTATTTTCCAGTTTTGAAAGACATAATTTGTCACTTAATTTTAGTTTGTAGCTATTAACCACACGGGTCTCCACTTTTGCCATGGCATCTTTTTTTTGTTTTAACAAACTTATCTCTCAGGTTTTTCCAAACTTTTACAAAAACTTTCCTCCTTTTCCACGGCTGTTGCAATTTCTAGCCAAGAATTATTGATCATCTGGTTATCTCTATGATGATCACGCATGAACAGATTGTTAAGATGTCTGTACAGTCGTACCTGTTTCAGACAAAATCTCTCCAAAGTGTTTCATATTAAACTCAAATCAAACGCGGCGCCGCATGAACTGTTCCCCCGAAATCTGTTCACTCTGCCAGCGATGACATCACATTCGCTGCGCACACTGGGCCCAATAACAGAAAGCTGATTAGCTATTGCATGCTGGGCTCATTTGTAGTTGTGATACCACAAATTACATTAGGACTAGTGAAGTAAAGGACTACAACACCACGAAAACCAAGCAACAGCAACAAAAAAGAATTTAAATGAGCATTAGATGTAGCGTTACATTGACATCGAAAAAATAAGACCTGTGCAAAAATATTTAGGCCTAGAACAGCGAATTTAAGACTTTTTAAGGACTTAAATTTCGATTTTTAAATTTTAGACCTTTTAAGACTTTTTAAGACCCGCGGAAACCCTGGCACAATATCTGGTTTGTTCACTTCTGATATGAATGCAATTGTACTAAATAACGTAAGTGAACCGCCAACTGTACAACAAACTTTAGTTTTCATAACGTTCACTCGTGTGTGTATGTCTGTGTGTCATGTACTGTACCTTGGTGACAAGCAGGACTAAACCAGGGCAAACACAGTGATAATGTCTGACAATCGAACCAAGTGTGAAAGCACCCTTAGTCTTGGTTGGCTTAGCGTCACACTGTCACTTAACATAAATAATGTACAGTATAAAATGTAAAGTCAAGGCGCAGTGAAAAAAGAATTAATATTGTGTATTTTGACTCCCATGAGCTTGGAGGACTGCATCCATACATCTCTGCAGTGATTCAAATAACTTATTAATAAAGTCATCTGGATTGGCAAGAAAAGCATTCTTGCAGGACTCCCAGAGTTCATCAAGATTCTTTGGATTCATTTTCAATGCCTCCTCCTTCATTTTACCCCAGACATCCTCAGTAATGTTCATGTCTGGTGACTGGGCTGGTCAATCCTGGAGCACCTTGACCTTCTTTGCTTTTAGGAACTTTGATGTGGAGGCTGAAGTATGAGAAGGAGCGCTATCCTGCTGAAGAATTTGCCCTCTCCTGTGGTTTGTAATATAATGGGCAGCACAAATGTCTCGATACCTCAGGCTGTTGATGTTGCCATCCACTGTGCAGATCTCTTGCATGCCCCCATACTGAATGTAACCCCAAACCAGGATTTTTCCTTCACCAAACTTGACTCATTTCTGTGACAATCTTGGGTCCATGCGGGTTCCAATAAGTCTTCTGCAGTATATTTGTGATGATTGGGATGCAGTTCAACAGATGATTCATCTAAAAATACCTTCTGCCACTTTTCCAAATGATCAACAAGAAGTTAAATTATTATACGTTGCTCTAACCACTGGGATCTACTTTTGTCAGGTAGTGTATGCTAAACCTAATGATATTTTATCAGCTAAGTGACAGTGAACAGAAACAGTTTTTAGGAGTCAAAAGAGCACTAGGAATTCCTCCTGCATACAGGAGACACATTTCAGATGCCCATGACTGTTACCATAAAACAGGTTGAGCATTTTGTCCTATCTATGGTCACATCTTCTGACGTCATGTCCTGTTTTTGTTTGTTTCGATGTCTCTGGTTTGTCTCACAATCTTTTTTCAGTCAAACTGCACCAGAGTTCATTTGGAAGTGGACTGAGACTCATCTTTTCAGAGGTCTCGTTCTGCTTGTTTGGTGCACGCCAGGGTTCAGATGGCAGCGTTCATGCTAATTATAATGAACTGCATTAAAATAGCAATCACACCAGAGTCTGTTTTAATGAAACCAAACCTAGCCAACGTGAACACAGCCTAATGCATAAATCCAGCTCCTTAATTCAGTGAGAACTGAATGTTCAAAATTGCATACTCCCATTATAAATAAGCAATTATTTCTTGATTAATTAAAAAAGTATGTGCGTGGTATAAACGTATCTGGACATATTACACTAATCATGTAGTCACCGTCAAGTTGCTTTACTGCTATTTATAAATCTTTGCCTGTGGCCTCGTAAAATAGATAAGTATACAAGATGCACACTTGAAATTCTCAATGGTAGAGGGTAATCTTTCAGCTCACAAAATTACTCTCAATGATTCATTCTCATTCGTGAAATAAAAGAATCTGGTTCAAGTGTTCAACTCTTTGATTCAATGATCAGAGTCACACGGTCACAGTCATTAAAGGAAAAGTTCAACCAAAATCAAAAGTAGGTGTTAATTTACTCACCTTCAGGCCATCCGAGGTGTAGGTGACTTTGTTTCTTCAGAAGAACATAGAAGATTTTTAGACGAATGGTGGTACTTGGTGATTTATAGAATTCATATCAACAATTAACATCCCTTTAAAGAGAAAAAAAAGTTTGATTAAATAAATAAAGTAATATAATCAATAAATACACTCACAAATAGTTTTTTGGTGATTTACGAGAACTCTCCACAGCCGTAAATGTGTTTATACTTTAAAAATCTCTTATTATATGGCCTTAAACGGTGGCCGAGAGAGCTTAATGTGCTGCAATTTAAGCAAACACATGCAATTACAAAAATGCCAGCAAATTGAGGAAAGATCTTCATCGATTTGACAGCACACGTGTTGCAAATTCTTACAATGCAAACAAATTTTTAAAAACGTGCTGCATTTTCTCACACCGCAAACAAATTAATAAAATGTGCTGCATTTTCTCACAACGCAAATAAATTACAAAACCATTCTCACAACACTTTCAAATAGCACGGATCACAACGGAAACATTTCAAGTGGACCCTAAAACGCGACAGACCCGGCTATTTAGGTTATGGTTATTTAGGCTAATAAACGTTTTCGTAAATTGTTTGTGTTGTGAAAAAATGCAGGCGCTTTCGTAAACTGTTTGGGTTGTGAGAAAATTCAGACGCTTTCGTAAATTGTTTGGTTGTAAGAAAACGCAGGAGTTTTTGTAAATTGTTTGCGTTGTGAGAACATGCAGGCATTTTTGTATATTGTTTGCGTTGTGAAAAATGCAGGCGTTTTCGTAAATTGTTTGTATTGTGAAAAAAATGCAGGCGTTTTCGTAAATTGTTTGTATGTGAGAACATGCAGGCGTTTTCATAAATTGTTTGTGTTGTGAAAAAATGCAGGCGTTTTCGTAAATTGTTTGGGTTGTGAGAAAATTCAGACGTTTTTGTAAATTGTTTGCGTTGTAAGAAATACAGGCGTTTTTGTAAATTGTTTGCGTTGTGAGAACATGCAGGCATTTTTGTAAATTGTTTGTGCTGTGAAAAAATGCAGGCGTTTTCGTAAATTGTTTGTGTTGTGAAAAAATGCAGGCGCTTTCGTAAATTATTTGGGTTGTGAGAAAATTCAGATGTTTTTCGTAAATTGTTTGCGTTGTAAGAAAATGCAGGCGTTTTTGTAAATTGTTTGCGTTGTGAGAAAATGCAGGCATTTTTGTAAATTGTTTACATTGTGAAAAATGCAGGCGTTTTGTAAATTGTTTGCGTTGTGAATACATGCAGGCATTTTCGTAAATTGTTTGTATTGTGAAAAAATGCAAGTGCTTTTGTAAATTGTTTGGGTTGTGAGAAAATTCAGACGTTTTCTTAAATTGTTTGCGTTGTAAGAAAACGCAGGCGTTTTTTAAAATTGTTTGCGTTCTGAGAAAATGCAGGCATTTTTGTAAATTGTTTGCATTGTGAAAAATGCAGGCGTTTTCGTAAATTGTTTGCATTGTGAAAAAAATGCAGGCGTTTTCATAAATTGTTTGCGATGTGAGAACATGCAGGCGTTTTTATAAATTGTGTTGTGAAAAAATGCAGGCGTTTTCATAAATTGTTTGTGTTGTAAACAAATGCAGGCACTTTCATAAATTGTTTGGGTTGTGAGAAAATTCAGACGTTTTCGTAAATTGTTTGCGTTGTAAGAAAACGCAGGCGTTTTTGTAAATTGTTTGCGTTGTGAGAACATGCAGGCGTTTTTGTAAATTGTTTGCATTGTGAGAACATGCAGGCGTTTTTGTAAATTGTTTGTGTTGTGAAAAAATGCAGGCGCTTTCGTAAATTGTTTGGGTTGTGAGAAAATTCAGATGTTTTTGTAAATTGTTTGCATTGTAAGAAAACACAGGCGTTTTTGTAAATTGTTTGCGTTGTGAGAAAATGCAGGCGTTTTCGTAAATTGTTTGTGTTGTGAAAAAATACAGGCATTTCGTAAATTGTTTGCATTGTAAAAAAAATGCAGGCGTTTTCATAAATTCTTTGCGTTGTGAGAACATGCAGGCGTTTTCGTAAATTGTTTGTGTTGTAAAAAAATGCAAGCGTTTTCGTAAATTGTTTGTGTTGTGAACAAATGCAGACGTTTTGGTAAATTGTTTGTGTTGTAAGAAAACGCAGGCGTTTTAGTAAATTGTTTGCGTTGTGAGAAAATGCAGGTATTTTTGTAAACTGTTTGCGTTGTGAGAAAATGCAGGTATTTTTGTAAATTGTTTGCGTTGTAAGAAAACGCAGGAGTTTTAGTAAATTGCGTTGTGAGAACATGCAGGCGTTTTTGTAAATTGTTTGGGTTGTAAGAAAACGCAGTCGTTTTGATAAATTGCTTGCGTTGTGTGAACATGCAGGCGTTTTCGTAAATTGTTTGTGTTGTGAGAACATGCAGGCGCTTTCGCTTTCTAGTATATTATTTCAGATATATTTCAGATTCTCATTTAACTTGTTTTCTTGTATTTTCTTTTACAATAAAACCAAAATCAAGTGTAGTAGTGGAACAAGATGTTTGTTTGATTTTTTTTAAACCAACAATGCTGTGTGTGTAAACCATTATTTAAAACAGTCATGCTTTAAATTATTTTAACAGTTATTATTTAAAACAGTCAAAATATGCTCAACCATTTGGTAGTGCAGGCAGTTAAAGGGTTCATTTGTTTGCATTGTGGAAAAATGCAGCGCGTTTATTTTGATGTGTTTGCGTTGTGAGGATTTGCAGCATGTATACTGTCAAATGGATGAAGATCTTTTCTCAATTTGCTCGTGTTTTTTATAATTGCAACACGTTAAGCTCTTTCAGCTAGCCTTACCCTAAGTTTAGCCCCAAACCCAAACCTCACAGGAAACCTGTGGCAAATTTTGAATAGGAAAAAACCCTGTTAAGTATGACTTTTAACAGTTTTAACTTACAAGGACACATGTCCTCAAAAACCACCTCAACATTGTAATAAATAGGTCATACTCATGTCATTATACAAATATGAGTTTGTATAATGCACATACAAACATGCACACACACAAAATTAAATGGCTACACTGTAAAAAATATATACTGTAGCTGTCTTAGATTTTGTAGTTGAATGAACTTTTCTGGTCACCTTAACATCAATCAATCTGACTAAATATGTCAAGTTAAATTTTGCAAAACTTTTAATTCAATTTAGCTGAAACCTGATTAACTTACTAAAATACTACAATTAAATACCTACACAACTACAATTATTAAAATAACTTATTAAAATAAGCTACATAAAAAAATATTTGTTGTCTTGATTTTTTTGTCAATACATTTTATACAGTGAATGGATGAAAGGTAAAATTGGTATAAATAACAAATATTTTTTGCACTGACAGATCGTTTCACTTCATAAGACCTCTTTTTATCGTCAAGAGCCACTGGTATTCATTTTGACTGGCATGTATTTGTTTTTTCGACAATAACAGATGACCACGGTTTCACCTAAGAAAATCTCCTTTAATGTTCTACTGAAGTAAAGTCAGCTTTTTCTTGTACAGCCTGAGGGTGAGTTTATTTTTGAGCAAACTGTCCCTTTAACGGTTTACTAAGGGGAGAGAATGAACGGTGTGTTAAATTTTAGTTTGCTCTTCGTGGCTTCAGAACACTTGGAATATATACAGGAGTAATATAAACTGCTTTTATGATACCTTTGCCTTAATTTGAAGCTTGAAAGCTGCAGGCCCTAAAAAGATTTTTGCTGCTTGTTCAAACTACTTACTTAAAATTAGCTGAAACAACACAATTGAGTTTTTTGGGAGAACTTAATTGTTTTATGTTCAATCCACTTAAATTAGTTTCCTTAATTGATTTGTGTTGGGGCAACATGAAGGAATTGTGTGGAGCCCTACATTTTTTTTACAGTGTATAACTGCAGGCAAATGAACTGCACTGTAAAAAAATGCTGGGTTCAACACAATTTCATGTTGTCCCAACACAAATTGATTAAGTTAACTTAATTATTTTCACAAATTAAAGTATATTGAACATAAAACAATTAAGTTGTCCCCAAAAAGAACTAAAGAATAGTGTTGTTTCAGCTTATTTTAAATAAGTAATTTGAATAAACAGCAAAAATATTATTTGAGTGCAGAATATCTCTGTTTTATTGCTCATAGAAAAAAAAGTCATCCATATTTTGAGCGCTATTTTGGCTGAACTAATCTTGAAGCGTACAGTACATGTTTTTTTTTTTTCCTTTTTTTCTTGAGCAGATCAAATGCCGGCCTGGCCAGACATCCAAATTATGCTGAAACTGACATTTTCCCTCTGGTCCCCACTGTGAAACATACAGAGGTCTGGCTTCATTGCACATTGCTTAGTAACCAGGCTGATATGAACCAATTACTCTTGTCTCCAAAGTTAGATCTGAGAAATGCATATATTGTGTAGGTGCAAAAGCCCGAGCTACTGTCAGTTTTTTCAGAATATTTTTAGAGACGATAAAACAAACACTCTTGATTCGCTGAAACAGAGGTGCAAACTCAGAGCCAGTTTTTCAAAATAGATTTGTGCAGCTTAGATAGTTTAACCTCAGATTTGTATGTTTTAAACAGTGCATAGATGATTATATTCAGTATATTATCTTTTGAGATATTATAGATACTGTTGTGTTGGTTTTTTTTTTTTTGGTTTAGATCACCTGGCAACAAGCACTTGGAAAACTGCCACCCACTGTTCAGAATCAGCTATTTTAATCAAAATCACGGTGTACTAATAATTCTTCTGTCTTAAACTGATTTAATCAATTGCCTGCCTCATATATGTACTCTATATGTTGGCCAAGGCACACTTGTGGCTTTTATGACAACTGACATCATGTGCTCAGAGCAAGTCCAAATGTGCTTAAAGGATGCCAGCTAATGCCAGGCATTCTTATGGCACCAGCTGTTCAAACCATACAGTGAATATTAAAATTAGATGACAATTTGTGAACATTTCATTTTTTTCTTCTTTTTTTTTAACAATAATATTTATCATTAAAATTTGAAGTAACTTTAGTTGTTGTTACCTTCCTAGTAGAATAGTTACAAAATGGCACAAATGCACTTTAACAAATACCTTAAAGGTCCAGTGAAATCAACATTTTCTAGATGTTAGTGTAACCCACCAGTCCTACTGCACCGAACCTGCTTTGAGCTGGGATCAAACTGGCGATTCTTTGTATGGGAGTCGGTTGCTCTAACAAGGAGGCTAAAGACCATGGTGTCTGTTGCTAGAGCACCTTTAGAGGTCAGAGGAGTGAGATTTACCTGCATAGCACTCCACTAACTGGCCTCTGTTACACTCACCCGCTAAAAACTTAATCACATCCTGGACGAGCCCCTACTTTTCACCCACCAGTCCTACTGCACCCAACCCGTTCTGAGCTGGGATCGAACCAGCAATTCTTTGTATGGGAGTCAGTTGCTCTAACAAGGAGGCTAAAGACCATGGTGTTTGTCGCTAGAGCACCTTTAGAGGTCAGAGGAGTGAGGTTTACCTGCATAGCACTTCACTAGCTGCCCTCTGTTACACTTACCCCTCTAAACTTCAGGGTTTCCGCTACATTCATTCTTCCATGGCGGGGCGCCACACCAAAATTCATCCCGCCACGGCTATAATACAGCTTCCCATTCAAAACATTCAGTCATTGTTGTTGTTGTTTTTAATAGCAGGTTATAATAGCACCAAAACGTATTAAAAGGTAAGTGAATTATAACAGCGAAAACTTTTCTTTAACCGTAGCAGTGCTGTGCGTTATTTGTTTAACCCTTTACGGTGACATACTGACTGACTGACAGGTGCGTGAGACGTGAGACCAGCAAACACGGCGTAGCTTTCAGTTAAGATGAACACAGTTTCCATAATTATACCGTATATATAAAGGTCTATGGTTCTGCATACAATGACTTTATCTGGCTGGAATTTATAGCGGTTTCACTTTACTTCAGGACTGTTCAGCTACTTCAGCTGTTTCACTTTACTTCAGGACGCATTAATGCCGCTCTGTAGGTCTACCGGAGACATTCATAAATATTCCTAGCAAATCTAATAAATGTTGGAGATGTACACGTCACATAAACGCACTAAATCGCACTTGAGCAGCGTATATTTCAGGGTGTAAAGTTGTGCACGAACAGAGGAAAACAGCGCGCAAGCAGAGATTCGCATGCTCGTATTACATAAATGCGCTCACAACATGTGTCATTGAAATAACACCCATAGGTAGTTGGTACATCCGTGTAAAAGTCCTGCCGCCACAGCTGGAAAAAATCCTAGAGGAAACACTGAACTTCACTCCCATTCCGGACGAGCCCCACCTTGTAACCGGTTCAATCCCAGCTCAGAGCTGGTTGGGTGCAGTAGGACCAGTGGGTAACAAGTGGGGGCTCGTCCGGGATGGGAATGAGGTTTACCTGCATAGCACTTCTCTAGCTGGCCTCTGTTAAACTTACCCCTCTAAACCTCACTCCCATGCCAGATGAGCTATCACTCCAATATGACTGTGGACACACTATACCTGCACACAGATCTGTTCAAACTGCTTACAAAAGTTGATTTTCATTATAGGCGCATAGGTTAAAATGACTATATAAAAGACATATTTTAACTGAGGAAAAGTAACGAATAATAATAATAATAAAGACTATAGTAGTATCTCACTGATAATAAAATGTAAAAATAAAATTTTAGATGTGTGGCACATCGTTACTCATTGCGTTCCTGAACTGACTGTTGGTTGTAACTCAAAGAACAAGCGCTTTTTTATTTTCTCTTTATTTCTCACTTCAAAATTAAGGTTAGTGTTTCCTATCCGAACAGCCTGAATTTGCCATAGATCAAGCAATCCGACTGCAAGTCTCTCACGCTGTGATGAATTTTTGATCAGTAAGCATAACCTGTGAGAAATCGGCCAATGCACATGAAATATGAAGTTGGAAGCATTCAAAATGTTGATAAGCGGAAATACTCCTGTGGCCTCTCATTGCCCGCTTTTATTTCCCTCCCTGTAGAAAGACAAAGACTCATTGGCGCTTTAGGAAATTGCTCCTCTGAGGAACAAGCAACTTTATTATTTGACTATTTCAAGGGGGAGCCTGTAAAGTCAACAGCCGTTGCCATCGTACATGATGATTTTTGTAATAATCCTGCTTTTATTAGTGGGAGTAGCAGGAGGCGGGCGCTCTGTTCTCATAAATGCACAATTCATGTTTGCACAAAAGCCAAACTGTACTCGCTGATACTGTACTGTCTGTTTCTGGTGGCCAGACACACATGTGCTCCTGGAAAAGTGGTTGTGGTTGTGTAATGTACACAGTATAAGGCATATGAGAGGGCACATGTGCGTGTGTGTTTGTGTTTTCAGCCAGCAGAACGGTGGATCTGTGGGGGTCTTTATGACCTGCTGTTTGCTTAAATAACCCATTCACAGATGATCTAGAGTTTCTGTCAGATTTTTCCACAAATTAAAAGGAGAAAACTTTCATACAGGGCATAATGTGGTTTGGCTAAGTAGGGGATGTTTGTAGATTAATGTCTATAGATTAGATCAGATCATATGCGATCAGATTTTTAAGAAATAGGCCAAGTGTGTATGTCTGCGGACAGCAAGAGAGAGGCGTAACATGAAGGGGCGTAACTTGTAGTAAGTTAGAGGCAAAACTTGCTGTTATCAAGATCCCATTGAACCATGCGAGATGTCACAACGAGATGTTGTTGGCAAGATGGTGGAAATATCTACCAGAGAACATTTTCACTAAATGTTTTCATGGGTTTTCACCAAATTTATCCACAACCAATTCATTTGATATATCATTAAACAACTCCACCATGCATCTTGCTGACTTCTTCATCCATTTTGTCATGACAGTTAACCTACCTGTGGTTGCAAACAGTACAATGGCAAGCACGTCAAGTATAAGCCTCTGCAACTTGCAGCTGTACATTAAAAACTATGATGGTTGGGTTTAAGGTTGGGGCAGGTGTGGATGTTAATAACTGTGATGGTTGTGTTTAGGGTTGGGGTAGGAGTAGGAGTAGACGTTAATAACTATGATAATTGGGTTTAGGTTTGGGGAAGGTGTAGACGTTAATAACTGTGATGGTTGGGTTTAGGTTGGAGAAGGTGTAGACGTTAATAACTGTGATGGTTGTGTTTAGGGTTGGGGTAGGAGTAGGAGTAGACGTTAATAACTATGATGGTTGGGTTTAGGTTTGGGGAAGGTGTAGACGTTAATAACTGTGATGGTTGGGTTTAAGGTTGGAGAAGGTGTAGACGTTAATAACTGTGATGGTTGGGTTTAGGTTTGGGGAAGGTGTAGACGTTAATAACTATGATGGTTGGGTTTAGGTTTGGGGAAGGTGTAGACGTTAATAACTGTGATGGTTGGTTTTAAGGTTGGAGAAGGTGTAGACGTTAATAACTGTGATGGTTGGGTTTAGGGAAGGTGTAGACGTTAATAACTGTGATGGTTGGGTTTAGGTTTGGGGAAGGTGTAGACGTTAATAACTGTGATGGTTGGGTTTAGGTTTGGGGAAGGTGTAGACGTTAATAACTGTGATGGTTGGTTTTAAGGTTGGAGAAGGTGTAGACGTTAATAACTGTGATGGTTGGGTTTAGGTTTGGGGAAGGTGTAGACGTTAATAACTGTGATGGTTGGGTTTAGGTTTGGGGAAGGTGTAGACGTTAATAACTGTGATGGTTGGTTTTGAGGTTGGAGAAGGTGTAGACGTTAATAACTGTGATGGTTGGGTTTAGGTTTGGGGAAGGTGTAGACGTTAATAGCTGTGATGGTTGGGTTTAAGGTTGGAGAAGGTGTAGACGTTAATAACTATGATGGTTGGGTTTAGGTTTGGGGAAGGTGTAGACGTTAATAACTATGATGGTTGGGTTTAGGTTTGGGGAAGGTGTAGACGTTAATAACTGTGATGGTTGGGTTTAGGGTTGGGGAAGGTGTAGACGTTAATAGCTGTGATGGTTGGGTTTAAGGTTGGAGAAGGTGTAGACGTTAATAACTATGATGGTTGGGTTTAGGTTTGGGGAAGGTGTAGACGTTAATAACTATGATGGTTGGGTTTAGGTTTGGGGAAGGTGTAGACATTAATAACTGTGATGGTTGGGTTTAAGGTTGGGGAAAGTGTAGACGTTAATAACTGTGATGGTTGGGTTTAGGTTTGGGGAAGGTGTAGACGTTAATAACTGTGATGGTTGGGTTTAAGGTTGGGCAAAAGTGTAGACGTTAATAACTGTGATGGTTGGGTTTAGGGTTGGGGAAGGTGTAGACATTAATAGCTATTATGGTTGCGTTTAGGTGTGGGGTAGGTGTAGATGTTATTAACTGATGGGCACAGCACCATTTTGCCGACAACATAGTTTTGACATATGGGTCTACTCAGATGGGTTGGTGGTTGAAGAATGTGTATATCGGCCTATTATGAAGTTAGTTTATGATTCATATCATAAAAAATATGTAATTTTTTTTTTTTTTTAGATATTTGCATACATTTCTGTGTGTGTGTGTGTGTGTGTGTGTGTGTGTGTGTGTGTATTCTGTAACTTCTCAGTACATTTGACATCATTGCAGCTACAATATTATGTGTTATGTGTTATATAATGTGACATTTATATATGCAGTTACAGGCATAATATTCATTCATTCATTCATTCATTCATTTTCTTTTCGGCTTAGTCCCTTTATTAATCCTGGGTCGCCACAGCAGAATGAACTGCCAACTTATCCAGCATGTTTTTACGCAACGGATGCCCTTCCAGCCGCAACCCATCTCTGGGAAACATCCACACACACTCATTCACACACATACACTACGGACAATTTAGCTTACCCAATTCACCTGTACCACATGTCTTTGGACTTGTGGGGGAAACCAGAGCACCCGGAGGAAACCCACGCAAATGCAGGGAGAACATGCAAACTCCACACAGAAACGCCAACTGACCCAGCCAGGCTCGAACCAGCGACCTTCTTGCTGTGAGGCGACAGCACTACCTACTGCGCCACTGCGTCGTTGTAAAATTTGGCCTTTTTATCTATATTTTAGAATATTATGTTATTGTACTTTATTATATTCTTTCAATAAGCATTTTTTTCTAGATAGGATTTTCTCCTTTTCGTGAGGCGTCACATGCATGGTATCGGTTGTCGTGAATTATGCAACATTACACGAGAAGAAACTTAAATCTTGTGTCACGACGCCCATTTGTCATTTACGAATCCCCACGACACCCTACATCAAGGAAATCATGACAAATTCATGTGATCTGACCAGGGCTTTAGAGCAACCAGTCGAAATTTTGGGTTTGCTCTAATTGTATTAGTTCAAGGTTTAGGGTGGAGTTATTTGATACTTGGCTTGACTTAAAATATAATAATAATAATAATAATAATAATAATAATAATAATAATAATTGACTTATCATCATTGTTGGGCACGTTCCTTTAAAAGAGTAATTAGTTATTTAGTTACTAGTTATTTCTCATAAATAGTAAGTTCCATATTTATAATTATAACTAATTACCAGGAAAAGTAACTATTGCGTTACTTAAAGTTGAGTTAGGACGGTTCTAAGGGCCCACGCCATTTTGGGATTATGGAAAGTCCTCTCAATATAATACTGACTGACTGTGCATGTGCTTCTGTGTGAACCCTCGCACTACTCTGCCTCTGATTGGCAAACGAGAGAAACTGACTTTATCTAAGCCAATCATCACGTTCTCGGTTACTCCACGTTCACAGACACACCAATCATCATCACTGGTTGGTTATGTGTCCCGCCCCAATCCCGAACACACACACACACCCCAGAGAAAGAGAGGTCCTATGACTGAGAGAGACGCTGCTTGCATGAAAACCTCTTCAGTGTTCTCAATTATAGTAACGCACATTTTAATGCCAGTAACGCTAATGGCATTGTAACGGGGGAACTAGTAATTAATTCGATTACTCGTTACTAAAAAAGTAGCACCATTAGTAATGCCATTTATTTATAGCGCCATTATTCCTATCATTGCTTATCATTGGTTTAAGAATGCTGTTTCAGAAAAAATTCAATAAAAACATTAATCCAGGGACATGACTAACTGGTCATGCAAGCACAAAGAAATATCCAACTGGAACTCATCCAACTAGTTAACCATAGAGGTTTATTGCAAATAATCTGGCTGGCTTTGAAGACGGAGATCCATTCTCCATATGAATATCAATTATGCTTTTAATTCCAGCAGGTCAGCAGAGACTCCTTTGACCTGCCGAGGTGGATGTTTAAAGACCACACAAATCTGAAGCTAAAAAGCCAACGTGGGAGGATTAATAAAATGAAAATGAATCTTTAAGAAGAACACCAAATGATGAAATTAAAATAAATGTTTGCTTCTCTTCTCAGACGAAATGAAAAGTGCGCTCCCAAACCATCGCGTCTCTTTAAATGACGTTTTTTTAAGCGGAGGATGGAAATGACTCTCAGGCCAATGGGTTCTTAGCAGACCTAGATGAATGCCGGCTGAACTTTCCAGAAATGAATAATTCGCCCTTTAGGACTATGTGCATGCCTATAGATTCCAGCAGACCCTGAATGCACAGCAGAACAGAGAGGTATTGATATGAAAGGCCAGTCGTGGGCATTGACAGTCTTGGTGAGGTTATCAAAGGCCAGGGCTATGCCGACAAAAGAGGTTTTTCGAAAAGTAGCAAGTACCATTAAAAAAAACCGCAAACAACTTACAATTTCCAGTATTTCAAGGTCACTGTCTAGACTTATTTTTAAGGGCTCCTATTATGCCCCTTTTACAAGAAAAAAAATGTCTTTGGTGTCTCCAGAATGTCTCAGTTTAAAACACCTATCAAATCTTTTAGTATACCCTGTTGAAAATGAGCTGTTTTGCATCTGTGCCTTTAAATGCAAATGAACTGGTTCTCCCCTCCCACTCTTCAGCTATTTCTGCTTCATAAGGATACAATAGCTATGTTTCCATCCACCCCACACAAAAATCAGTTGATTGAAACACCAAGATGCGCATACGTTCTGAAGAATCGCATTAAAAAAAGTATGCGCATAACTGAGTAGGATAAACTTTTTATTCGATAGGAAATGATGCGCATAAACTACGATGGAAACACTTTTACCACAAATTCCAGTATGCGCATTAAAAAAGGTCATGTGATTTTGTTATAAGAGATCATGTGATGATAAAAATGTGTATGGACAAACCAGCAGGCTGAGCACATTGTAAAGCATCTAAAATGCTGTTTTGGTCATTCTAAAACACCTTAACCATTTCAGTATTAGTGTTATTATATGATTAATTACCTCCAGAATCAAGAGCGTCTGTGCTCCACGTCCCATGGCTTCAAAAGCCACCGTACGTTCATTGTGTGTTGGCATCGTCTTCTGAGATACAAGTCATTTATTAAATAAGGAAAAGATTCATGCAGCTTCTCCTACTGCAGTAAATTCCGTTTTTACTCTTGATATTTGGCACCAGTTAATCAGGAAGTGACGATTTTGTTCTCTTTGACTTGTTGGATAGAAACGCTGCTTTATTTGCACGTCTTTTATGCAATTTTCCAGTTTTGCGCATAAAAACAATTAGCATTTTTTGGATGGAAATATAGTTATAGACATGCAACAACTTAAACACTGATGAAGCAAAAACCCACACTCACAAACAGCAAAGTTAAAACCCGGGAACCAGGAAGTCTCTGAGTGATTATTTAATGAAGTTGCTGTAGAGTTTATTTAGCCTTCTGTATGGATGAATAAGCCACACACAAATGCTGTTACAAAGTGGGTAAATGACTTCCATACATAATACATGTTAATACTGAGACATAGTAATATGCACCTGTCAATCAATATTGGGAATACAAGTTGTAACAAGAAACAAGTGATGTCTGTGAGAGACTACACTGTAAAAAAATGCTGGCCTCCACACATTTGTTTTGTGTTGAAACAACATGAAGAAATTAAGTTAACCTATTAGTTTTTAAACGTGTAAGTGGACTGAGCATAAACCAATTAAGTTGTCCCAAAAAACTCAAGAATTGTGTTGTTTCAGCTCATTTTAAATAAGTGGTTTGAACTAACAGCAAATGTTTTTTGTTGTTGAGTGTATTCTGTCACTGACTACGTTTACATGGACATCAGTAATCTAATAATTTGCCATAATCTGAATAAGACAATAATATGATTAAGGTGTTTACATGAATTGCTTTTTAAATATTTCTTTCATGATACCGTTTTACATGTTATAGCACATAATTCGATTAACGTCATTGCGTCACTGCGCCATCCACATTCCCTGTGGAGTTTCATGTAATTTCGGGTGTTTCATTCTTAATTTGTCGAGTTTAACTGCAATATATTTACAGAGAAACACAAAATTACAATTTTAAGTGATATTTTAAAAACTAATTTTGTGAGGAGCATGCGCAGATGTTTTGACAAGCATAATTAATTGTCAATTCATTGTCTTTAAATCCGATTCCTACTTAAATTGGAGCCGCTGAGGCCGGGCTATGCAATGCGTTCAGATCCTTGGCTCTGTTACCCGAATAACATCTGTCTTATCTTTAATTATGAACTCATTCATTTTCTTTTAGCTTACCCAATTCACCTATAGCATGTCTTTGGACTGTGGGGGAAACTGAAGCACCTGGAGGAATATTTGTGTATATCTAGTTTGTTGGTTTTACATTAGATAGCAAAATCTGTACCTTTTTAGCTTTTAAATCAAACTTTTGGTAAAAATGCACAAAGATAAATTTGAAAGCCACATTATTATAGACTTTCTGTGAAATTTTATTTTTTATTTCTTTTGCAAATACTGTAGTTCCCAAGTGATTTTTAAGAAAGAAATGACATTTTCAGTGTTTCCTTTTTTCTTCTGGAGAAAACTGTATTTCTTTTAGTTTAACTAGATAAAAATTACTTTTAAATGTATTATTATTTTTTTTAAATGAGTTTAATGATAAAATGATTATCCCTCATATGAGATCCTTTTTTTATTCCCAATAACTTTCCTAATTAACCAACCTTGCTTAGTTATCTAAATTAACCTAGTTAAGCTTTTAAATAGCACTTTAAGCTAAAAGAACTAAGGAACAAAGGAAAAATCTTTATTATAAAAACTAATATGTTTAAAAATGTTGACTTTTTTCATCTCTATTAAACAGCACTTGGAAAATATATGAAAAATGAATAAAATTTAAAAGTAGGGCTAATAATTTTGCTTTTAACCATATACTATTCATTATTTGTAAAAAACATTTATTTTCAAAAAGATTTCAATTTTATTAGATGTAGATTTTTTTAATTTTTGTTTGCGTTTCAGTCATTTTCTAAGTCAAAATTATTTATTAATAATAATAATAATAATAATAATAATATATATATATATATATATATATATATATATATATATATATATATATATATATATATATATATATATAATAAAAAAGACAACACATTTTAAAACATAATAATTTTAATAACTAATTTCTAATAACTAATTTAAAAAAAAAATTGTTTTTGCCATGATAACAGTACACAATATTTTACTTGTTATTTTGCTAGTAGATACTATTGAGTAAAAAAATGCAATTTAAAGGCTTAGCTTGGTTAACTTTGCAAGTTATTTGCAAGTTATTAAAAAGTGGTTTGTTCTGTAACTAAAATTAATTAAAATTAAATTAAAATGACTACAGTAAATAAAATTTAAGGGGGCATATATATATATATATATATACACACACATGTATATATAATTTTAATTAATTAAATAAATCATTTTCATCATATTATCATATATTTTATATATATAAATCCATGTTGCTTTTACTAAAGCCAAACTAAAACAAATAAGACTTTCTCCAAAAGAATAAAATATAGGAAATACTGTGAAAATGTCCTTGCTCCATTGAACGTCACTTAGAAAAAAAAAAAAAAATTCACAGCTAATAATTTAGCCTTTAATTAATACTATACTAATAGTACTTTTGTTCACAGAAATAAACAGAAAAGCATTTGTTCTTTGAGCTAGTTTTAGGGGAGTTTACGGGTGTTTTGCGTCCGTCTGGAACGGGGGTCCGGAGGGGAACAGGAGTTTGGGGGCAGGGTGTTTTGTGGCACTGCTGCATCAGCATGTGTGCAGTAATGCGATCGCAGGACTTGCCACACAAAGAAAAACACCACTGCTGAAACACTCCCATCTCTGGGGACCTGAAATGCGGGACTGTAGTAATTACACACTAAACCTGCCCTAAACCGGGTCCTGTCCACAGAGGTGAGAGAAAAAAGCTGGCAGACCCTCAGCTTCCCTCCAGATGTGTTTGAACTGGCAGCGTCTCACATGTTTTGGCTTCTGCTGTGTGCTAAAACATTGGAGAAACTTTCATCCTGCGCAGGTGAAAGCACTGACTATATTTTATAAAAGCTGGCCAATGATTTGCTTTATTTCCAAGCTGTTGAACTGGAGCGCAGTCAAAAGGTTGAATTTATTGCATAAACTATTGACATATTTAGGTTAATATCATACTAATAAAAATGTTAAATAAATGTGTCCACTGTATTTGATGTGGTAAAATTAAAAACAAAGACTCGAAACTTAAAAATGCACACAAAAGATACAATAAAAATAATAATAATAATAATAATAAAAATTATTAAATATATATACAGTTGAAGTCAAAATTATTAACCCCCCTTTGAAGAGTAAAAGCGGTTTTTAATTTTTTAAAAACCAATTTAGGGAAAAAATTATTAGCCCCTTTAAGCTAATTTTTCAGATAGTCTACAGAACAAACCATCATTATACAATAACTTGCCTAATTACCCTAACTTGCCTAGTTAACCTAATTAACCTAGTTAAGCCTTTAAATGTCACTTTAAGCTGTATAGAAGTGTCTTAAAAAATATCTTGTAAAATATTATTTACTGTCATCATGGAAAAGATAAAACAAATCAGTTATTGGAAATGAGTTATTAAAACTGGTATGTTTAGAAATGTGTTATAATTTAGGAAGGCTTATAATTCTGAGTTCATATATATATATATATATATATATATATATATATATATATATTAAACAATACATTTTTAAAAAATAAAAAAATAGAATAACATAAAAAGGGCAATTAATTTAGCTATGCTGACCTCTAATAAAGCAGGGACTAAGCCAAAAAAACTGAGTGAAAATAAAATAAAATAAAATATTTTTCTCAACTCCACAAAATGTACATTAAAATGATGCAAATTGACAAAAAGGGAAAAAAAATAATAAAAAAATTAAGGTGGTTCATTCTGCTGTTGCGACCCCTAGTAAGGTAAGCCAAAAAAAAAAAAAAAAAATGAAAACAAAATAAATAAATAAAATTTATAATAATTAAAATAATATAAATTAAATTAAATTAAATTAAAAGGGCAATTTATTTCGCCGTGTGGACCCCTAATAAAGCAAAACTAAAACTAAGCCAAAAAAAAAAAACTTATAATATAAGGAAATATAAGGAAAAAAATTAAAATAAAAAAAATAAAATAAAATAAATATTTTTAAATAATACATTTTAATTAAATTAAATTTAATTAAATTAAAGAAAAAGGGGGATTTCTTTTGCTGTGCACACCCATAATAAAGCAAAGCTAAAACTAAGCCAAATAAAATAAAAAGGGCAGTTCATTCCGCTGTGCGCACCCCTTATAAAGCAGGGACTGAGCCAAAAAGACTGAGTGAAAGTATAAAAATATAAAAAATAAAATTTAAATATTAAAAAAAAAAGGTGGTTTATGTTGTGACCCCTAATAAAGGTAAGCCATAAAACTGAAAATAAAATAAAATACATTTAAAATAATAAAAATAAAATTCGCAAAATGTACATCAAAATGAAACAGATTGAGAAAAAGTATAAAATAAGGTGGTTCATTCAGCTGTGGTGACCCCTAATTAAATAATAAATAAAAACTAAGCCACAACAAGTGAAAATAAAATAAAATAAATTTAAATAAATTTAAAAAACAATTTAATCTATACAGATTAACAAAAAGTGATAATAACACTAATAAGACAACAATATAAAATAAAACTGTAATTTCCAAAATTATATATTATAATTTTTTACAATAAATAGCACAACATTTATGTTACATTTTTACCCTATAAAACTGCAAACTGGAATAAACAAGAAAAAAAAATCATAAAATCATAATTGTACTAAAAACAAAAATGAAATAATCAGTAATCAACAAGTTTAACAAAAATGTAGTAAAATTAATCAACCAAGTAAGCAAGCAAGCAAGCATAAACTAAAGAAAGTAATAATGAACGAAACTTGTGGAAACAATCAAAACAACTGAGCTGTAGTTCTGCTCTCAGAGTTCAGTAAAGGCTCAAGTGTCACAAACACACAACAAAACCAACCGATTTTATCCGCAGTCTCTGAGGGACGAGGGGAAAGAGTGAGGCTTATTATCTAATCTATTCCATATGGGCCAGATTCAGTGGACATGTGACATAACACAGGTCACATGACTTGACCAGCAGAGCTTTCTTCTTCTCAGTGCAGTATAAGAGGAAACAGAAACCAATCAGATCTGAGGCTCCCACGTTATCGCCTCGAACCAGTTCTGTTCCATTACTTCAAACAGTCATGCTCTGTTTTTCACAGGGAAGAAACAATGAAAATGCGTGAAGATGAACATGAACAGGTGTGTGTGTGTGTGTAGCAGTGCTGCTGTGTCAAATCTGGATCTTCATAATAGCACTGCTACAATAAACCCCTCAAGTAAAAAAAAAATACAATTATAACTACAGTAAAGCCTTAAACGGACAGTGCACTCAAAATGTATGTCATCATGTATCACCCCACAAGCTTTCATCACCCTGTTTTAAATAATGCATGTTTTAAAGTATTGCATCAGAAAGCAAGAGATGGAAAAAGCATATTTTGGGTGGGCAAAGGAAAATAGTTAATGTGAGCAATGGTAGATGGAAATTGATTTGTCGACTAAATTCTGAGGTAGTAAATGCTACACCAACATGACTAAGGCTATGTTCACACTGCAGGCAAATGTGGCCGCTCATATGTGACTCAGGTCTTGACAGTGTGAACAGCCCAAACTGCATGGAATCTGATCTTTTCACTTCAGATTTGTGCCACTTTCACATGTAGTCTTAATTCAGACACAGATCTGATGTTTTGCAATGCGACCACAGTGTAAACGATTATGTCGGATTTCATGTGACTTTTACATAATTTTCGAGCGACATACGTCATCATTCTGTGCTGCAAACATCATCTACACCTCTGCAGCATAGTAGAGTAACACACAGGGCGATTACTTTAACACAGGAAGTCGGTTGTTCATTTTGAAAAAGATTTTGAAGGCAAAACTGGTGCTTGTTAACCACTCTGGTTAACGATCGGGGCACGGGATGATCGCAATGCTAAAGAGCGTCGGGGGTGTTCCGGAAAGGGGATCCGTGCACAAAGGAGAGGGCACTTTCATTTTAAGGACGAACATTATCTCCGAGCAAATAATAGGCAGGAGCTCAAGCACATCGCCCCCCATCTGCACGTGTCTGTTGTTTATAACAAAGTAAAATAAAATAACTGCAAACGGAGATAAACCAACTCCGCCTTCACAGTTCAGTCTGCGGCTGCTCATTAACCCTTGATGAGTTCACTACACCGGTGGTCAGACAGACGCACGCTGCGGTTGTCATAAATCACAAATGATCAGTGTTCTCAATCACAAGGGACTTATTTTAGGTTTCAAATGCCGAAATACACATTAGTAGTAGCAGAACAACCCTTTACAGTTCATGTAATACACCACGGTATTAAGCATAATCTGACAACGTGCTTCATACAGGATACACATTGTGTGCATAATTGGACATTTTGTGTCCGTAACTACACTTCTGCGCATGCGGGTCAGTTTACGACCCTGATCTGTTCACACTGCAAATCTCATATTGGCCACATTTATAACAACAGTGTGAACAGCTAGGCAAAAAAATCAGATCTGAGAAAAAATCAGATTTGAGCACTAAGCCTCGCAGTGTGAACGTAGCCTAATTGCCTGTTTCTTCAGTTGATGTCTTTCTGGTTGTCGTTGACTGCAGGATCTATACTATCCTGGGCTCTACATTTCTGCCATAAGGACATAACTTTGATGGTAATCCCTAAAAATCACATTACATAAAGCTACTTTGAAATCATATCTTCAAAATGGCTAATAAAATAATAGTTTTTAAAAAAGAGGAAGTGAAAAAATGTAGGAATATTCCATTCACCAACTAGAAACGATTAATTCACTCAAATTCACTCAAAAACGATTAATTCACTCAAAAACTGCTTGTAAATAATTGATACAACAGCAACAATTTATTCAATAGTCAATACAAAGCTAAACAAGCAAGCAAGCAAACAAACAAACATAAAAGCATTTTCAGTCACTAGTCGAGTTTCCACCTAAATGTGAAGTTCCAACGATATCTCATGGCAGTTCATAACTTTTTGATTTAGTGGCTAGTTTGTATTAATTCGTATCTCATTCATATAATATAGTATGATTTGCTCATCCCCCAATGACGGTTGAGTTTAGGGGTGGGGTTTGGTGCCACGCCTCCTTTTTAAAACTGAACGTGTACGAATTATTTATTAAACTGACAAAACGTAAAATAGTTACTCCTTGCGAGATCTGGCTGGGAGTTTGAATAAAAAAGAAGATCCCCAAATATGAATTAGGTGCATTTCCATCAAGCATAATGGAGACATCTGATTGGTCATGTGAGTGTATTGTTCATTATAAATCAGAGTTTATTCAGCAAATGTGATTCTGTATTCTGTTATTTGCAATAATTTATTTTCACTCAAAAATTGGTTGTAAACCATTTGTAAAAAAAAAAAAAAAAAAAAAAAAATTTGTCAATAGCTAATAAAAAGCAAAACAAACAATCAAACAAACAAACAAACATAAAAGCATTTTCAGTCACTAACCAAGTTCCCATCCTAATCCCAATTTTACGGCAATTCGTGACTTTTTGATTTATCGTCTAATTCGTATGAATTCGTACGATCTCATTTGTACAATTTAGTATTATTTGCTCATCCCCCAATGACGGTTGGGTTTAGGGGTGGGGTTTGGTGCCATGCCACCTTTAAAAATTTGTACATTTTCATACGACTGAACACGTACAAATTCATACAAATTAGCCACTAAACTGACAAAATGTAAAATAGTTAAGTTTTCTCGTGAGTTTAGGCTGGGAGTTTGAAAAAAAAAAGGAAAAATTCCAAATGCAAAATAGGTGCGTTTCCATTAAGTGTAATGGAAACATCTGATTGGTCAATTGGGTTGTAATGTTCATTGTAAATCAGAGTTTATTCAGCACACGTGTTTCTGTCTTCAACTATTCACAATAATTAATTTTCAATCAGAAATTGGTTGTAAATTATTTGTAAAAAAAACCCCCAATAAAACAACAACAATTATTATTATAAACAAATCAATAAAAAGCTAAACAAACAAACATAAACACATTTTGAGTCACTAGCCCAGTTTCCACTCTAATGTGAAGCGAATCTTTCCAAAGTTTGAATAAAATAGAAATATTCCAAATGCAAATTAGGTGCGTTTCCATTGAGTGTAATGGAGATATCTGATAGGTCACATGGGTGTAATGTTCACTAAAAATTAGAATTTATTCAGCAAATGCGTTTCCATCTCCCATTATTCACAATAATTCACTTTTTAAAAACAATATATATATATATATATATATATATATATATATATATATATATATATATATATATATATATATATATATACACACACACACACACACACACACACACACACACACACACACAAGTGAAGTAAGATTTATTAGCCCCCCTGTTAATTTTTTTCCCCAATTTCTGTTAATCGGAGAGCAGATTTATTCAACACATTTCTAAACATAAAAGTTTTAATAACTCATTTCTAATAACTGATTTATTTTATCTTTGTCATGATGACAGTAAATAATATTTGACTATATTTTCAAGACACTTCTATACAACTTATAGTGACATTTAAAGGCTTAACTAGGTTAATTAGGTTAACTAGGCAGGTTAGGGTAATTAGGCAAGTTATTGTATAACGATGGTTTGTTCTGTAGACTATCGAAAAAAACATTTAGCTTAAAGGGGCTAATAATTTTGACCCTAAAATGGTTCATAAAAAATTAAAAACTGCTTTTATTCTTGGCGAAATAAAACTTTCTCCAGAAGAAAAAAATATTATCAGACATACCTTGAAAATTTCCTTGCTCTGTTAATCATCATTTGGGAAATATTTAAAAAAGAAATATATATATATATATATATAATATATATATATATATATATATATATATATATATATATATATATATATATATATATATATTATATATATATCCTTTTTCATTTGATACTTCCAAATGTGCATTAACAGTATGGAAGCCCAGCTAGTGTTATTTTTATTGAAATTAATAATTTTAGTTTTTGACTTTAATCACCAGTAATAACCTTCACTCAATACACATTACAAAAAGACGTTTTGTTTTAAACATACACTGTTAATGATTTTAATAAATTACACAGTATTTATCTGTAATGTGAACTTTATTTTACTGTACGACGGTTATGCAGTATGTTACTGTATTTTAAAGTTGCATAGTGAACATTACTGTATATTTTACAGTAAATATACATAAATTGTGCTGTAAAGGTAATTACAGTATTTTTGCTGTAACTGATTTACTGAACTGCTGCCAGTAAGATACTGTAGATTCTACAGGAAATTGTTAACAGTGTATTATTATTAGTCCATACCCTACGTGATGTCACAAAACCAGAACGTCTGTGCAGCCCCTCACTGCTCTAACATCTTACACTGTTTTTTAATATGAAGTGACAGCAATGGCCTGGAGGAAGAGCACATGTTCAAAAGTGTGTTTAGAGGGATGTGATAGTGCAAAAAGATGGTTTCAGGGTACAGAGTCTCAGAGAGAGAGAGAGAGAGAGAGAGAGAGAGAGAGAGAGAGAGAGAGAGAGAGAGAGAGAGAGAGAGAGAGAGAGAGAGAGACTGCTGTGCTGGCTGCACTGCGGAGGGAGAAACACTGGGCTAATTGTTGAAATCCTGCAGCAGCAGACCAGCGACTGAAGCTGAACTGTGTTTTCATTTAGACTGCGCACATCTGGGCCTGGCAGTGCTCTCAGACTATGCCACTATATTAGAAATCATCCCAAAAAAACAAACCGAAATGAGAAAGACGGAGATGTGTTATCTAATAGCTTCTGAATGACTCCAGGCTGACTTGGGTTTTACGCATGGACTCTGTTTTCGTTTTCTCTTTCTTACTTAATAAGGCCGTTGTTGTTCTGAAGATCATGTGAAAACCCGTATGACCAGCCGCTGGGTGCTTGTGATGAGATCCTGGAAAATGTGTTGCTGTGTGCTTGTCTGGGTGTGAGAGAAATGTCTTATGTTAAATTCTTGATAATTAGCATATTTTAGGTTTCATGGATTAAAGTGATACTGATAGGATAGGGTCGATTCAGTAGGGGGTTTTATCTACAGAATCACAAAGATTAAATTACATGAAACTCAAAGGATATGTTCAGATTGGCCAGGATCCACTTTTTTGATTGTTTGCAATATGTATACTGTTTTTCAAAGTGATAAAAAGGAATATGAATATATAATTCAGCCTCTTTTTGTGCACTCTTAAAAATGAACATCTAGAGGTGTAGACTTTCTGCAGAGGCTTCTGTAGATGAAAAAAAAGTTCTTTTAGGAAACACTCACTGAAAGGATCTTTGGGTAATCAAAATGGTTTTTTTATAACACTCATGTTTTTATGAGTGTGAGCAAAACCTTGATGCGTCACAAAAGAAGACATTTTGGTGGTATTAGAGGTAGGCATTTTAGAGGTAGTAAAATAATAATAATAATAATAATAATAATAATAATAATAATAATAATAATAATAATAATAATAAAATATTAATAATAATAAAATTTTAATGAGACATTTTTAAAATATATTTGATTATATTTATATATATATATATATATATATATATATATATATATATATATATATATATATATATATATATGTCAAACAAGAAAGAAATGCATACAGGATGATTATAATATGGTATAAACTCACCAGCCACTTTATTAGGTACACCTTACTAGTACTGGGTTGGACCCCCTTTTGCCTTCAGAACTGTCTCAATCTTTCGTTGTATCAATTCGACAAGGTACTGGAAATATTCCTCAGAGGTCTATATTGACATGATAGCATCATGCAGTTGCTGCGGATTTGTCGACTGCACATCTATGATGTGAATCTCCCGTTTCAACACATCCCAAAGGTACTCTATTGGATTGAGTTCCGGTGACTGTGGAGGCCATTTGAGTACAGTGAACTTATTGTCATATTCAAGTAACCAGTCTGAGATGATTCGCGCTTTATGACATGGTGCGTTATCCTGCTGGAAGTAGCCATCAAAAGATGGGTACACTGTGGTCCAAAAGGACATGGTCAGCAACAATACTCCAGAGCCAGGTAGGCTGTGGTGTTGACACAATGAAGAGGTTATTTGAGTTACTGTTGTCTTTCTATCAGCTGGAACCAGTCTGGCCATTCATGGATATTTTCTCTTTTTTGGACCATTCTCTGTAAACCCTAGAGATGGTTGTGTGTGAAAATACCAGTAGATCAGCAGTTCCTGAAATAATTAGACCAGCACGTCTGGCACCAACAACCATGCCACATTTAAAGTCACTTAAATCACCTTTCATCCTTTTCAGTGAAAGGTTCACATCTATTGAATGCCATGCCTGTTGATTTAAAGTTACAATCAGAACTCCCAGTTTTTTCGGTAAAGCTGAAAGGATGGTTGAAATCTTTGCAGCAATGTGAACATTAAGTATTATTCTTTCAGGTTGGTCAGGTTTACATTTCTCTTTAGTATGCAGATTGACTTACATTTTATTTTTGTGGCTCTGTTTATGTTTGTGGCTCTATAGACTGTACATGGTTGTTGTATTGTATTTTCTGTAAAGCCTAACCAGGGACAAGGGCTACAAATTAGCTTTATGCTATATACGCTACATATGCGTCATTGGTTTTCTATGTATAACAATGTCAAATGGATTGTCCCTGTTAATTAAACAAGCAAATAAAATACATACACACACATATATATATATATATATATATATATATATATATATATATATATATATATATATATATATATATATATATTTGTAAATATTGACAGAGATGTATTGTGCTGTATTTTAAAGCTTTAAATAAATGTAAACAGTCAAGAATTAATATCAACCTCTGCAGAAACAGATGGCATTTAATAAAGTGCATTGCTTTCTTTTACTTCAGAAAAATAACAGTAAGAGCTAAGTGATAAGACACGATGCTTAAATGTGCATTAAACACAATACTCAGAAGTCTACATGTGTTTGTTACTTCAAATTACAATAACAAAATTACAAAAAATACAATTAAACATACCTTATGTCTCTTTCGGGTGTCAAAGCGTAAATTTTGCATCTGTATATCCTGCATTTTGCTTTTTGGAGAGCTCTAAAGTGTTGTTGTTAAATAGCGCATTAAAAAATATGAGAACATATGAAGAACATATGAGAATTTCACATAAGAACGAAAATACAATGTTGATTAAGGCTAACAGTATGGCCATTTCTATGTACTGAGCCTGATCTCATGAGGTCAGTCGTATGAAAATATGATACGATACAATACAATATGATACAATGCGATTTTTCACCCCTAAATTCCCTCATTGAGGGATAAGAAAATCGTATTAAATTGTAAGGATGAGATGGTACAATTTCATACAAATTAGCCACTGAATCAAAAAGTTACAAATGCCGTGAGATAGCTTTGATACAAACATAGCCAGATCTTCTTAATAGGGCACCTTTAAATGTTGATAAATTTGGAAGCTCCGTTGCTCTTCAGACCTCAATATAAGATTTTAGAATAATACATATTGTATTTAAGCACATTATTTCTTTGCGGAGAAAACAAGTTGAAGCTTAATTTTAGAAACAAATATCATATTTTCCTTTATTGTAAGGATAAAACATGTATCTGTAACCCTCCTACTGATTCATGAATATATGCAGAATATCAACATGCTATTCTTAACTGCCTGGATGCCATATTTCATGGTGTCTTTAGATTCATAACAGATTGTAAATCCTCAAATGTCATCATTATTTGTACAGTATATCAGAGTTACTTGGTCTTGAACTCCTCAAAGTGCAATGAGTTGGTACATACTAACATATAAAGATATCTCTTCCCTCCATAAATGCTTATTAAAATGTAACAATCTGTGCATATTTATTTATTGTATATATTTATTCTGCTAGAACTGAACTTAATAAATCAGCCTTTAAATATGCAGCTGTCTTGGATTGGAATTCTCTTCAAAAAACCCAAATAAGACTCAATAATTTGATATTTTCCAATCATTTTAAAATTGTTATCAGTGACCAGTGTTTACATCTCTAAATGCCATGAGTTCTGTGTGACTTTGATTGACCACTTCATTAATTACTGTATAACTGCTCAAATGTTCGCTAATGCAAATTTCCAATCAACCAGTCACATGGCAATAATTCAATGTGTTCAGGCAGGCAGATCTGCTGAAGGTAAAACAGAGCGTCAGACTGGAGAAGAAAAGGGATTTAAGTGAGTTTTTAGTGACAGGCTGGATGGAGTATTTAAAAAAACTGATGATCTACTGGAACTTTACACTCAACCATCTGTACTGTGGGGTTTACACTGAATGCTTCAAAAAAGAGAAAGTTGAGAGGCAGTACACTGAAAAATACTCACTTTGAACCAACTAATTTGTTACAACAATTTTTTTTAAATATAATTTAGCTTTGGTTCAAATTTCAAAACTAATTATTATGTTTAGGAAAATATTTACGTTCACACAAAGTAAAATATTGCTATATACTGTATATTATGGTGGCTGAGAGAGCTTAATGTGCTGCAATTTAAGAAAACACATGCAAATACAAAAAAACCGGCAGCAAGTTGAGAAAAAATCTTCGTCTGTTTGACAGCACACATGCTGCAAATTCTCACAATGCAAGCTCATTTAAAAAAACACGCTGCAATTTCTCACAACACTTTCAAATAGCACGGAACACAATGAAAATGGTTCATGGGGACCCTAAAACATGACAGACTAGGCTATTTAGGTTATGGTTATTTAGGCTAATAAAATAAAAAAGACAAGGGAATCAGGATGTTAAAAAAACAAACAAAAAACTCAAAAATACAGCAAGTTTGGTGGGAGGCGTGCGTTGATGTCCCACCAGTGACGATATACTGTACAGCCATATTGCACTGCTACTCGTATGATATTGCGTTTATACAACAGTTCAACGGCATAATCATGTATATAAAAAAGACAATCAAACATGGAGAGTCTAAAAACCCTTTTGTATGAGGAACTACTTTCTTCCGCCATTCATTCACATCTGCAGCTGACATCAGAACAGCAGAAACTGTTGATAATCCACCAACATCACTTTAGAGCTAGTGTTTGAATGATTCTCTAGCGTAATGTCTAAAGTGATGACAAAACAGGTTATTTTGCTCACATTTTAAGATTATGAGGCTGAACGGCATGAAATGCCATCATAATTAACCCCGAAAAAGCCAAACCAAAGCAAACCCTATTAGGAACACTATCAGACTATAAACACAGCACTACAACATACAAAAGAGAGAGATCGACTTAGTAAGGCACTTACCTGTTTAGTAATGATTTGATCAGCTGTAGTTTGACAATACGCTGATCTTTTCTCCTCTAAGGGTTTATTATGCGGACTATGTCACCATCGTGTGGCGGAACGTCAACCACCTTTGCTCTACTCAGTATGATGGCAGCCGACGTGTTGTCTTTCTGAAATTATAAATATTTTAAAATTGACACTGTCCTTAATAAACTGCATATAGTTGCAATCTAAACAACTACATTCTCGCCTAAAAAAAAGCCTCAAAAGTACATTATGTTGTCCAACAGCTGCAATATTTGTCAAACTGTAGTGAGTTTATTGATCTGCTGTTACTCTGGGTGGAGTAATACACAAGAGTGAAGAGGCTGTACTGTACGAGTGCTGTTATTGCAGAATCAGCCAATCAGATTCGAGAACTAGACAGAACTGCTCTGTATACATTTATTTTGGTACAAAAACTATATATTTTACCCTTAAGTCAAATTATTATTTAGCTTTGGGCTAACCTAAAAAATACTTAAATTTTTTTTTTTTTTTTTTAACTGTAAATTTGAATTTCCCTCAAATTATAGTTTTGTCTTTAAAATCAAAATATTTAATCTCCCAAAGGAAAAAAATACACTGATTCAAGGGTAAAATATTGTTTTAATAGACAATGAATTAACTAAATTACTTTAGTTCGACTTAAAACCAAAATTCAAGTATAGTTGTACTTTGGACTACACACACACATATACATATATACTGTATATATATATATATACATATATACATACATACATACATACACACACACATATATATATATATATATATATATATATATATATATATATATATATATATATATATATATATATATATATATATACACACATGTATATATATATATATATATATATATATATATATATATATATATATATATATATATATATATATATATATATATATATATATATATATATATATATATATATATATATAAAGTGTTTTTAAACTAAATATAGATTTTTATTTGGTTTGTACACGTACTTGCTGAATTATTTCAAGGATTAAATTGCAATATTTCACAAGTAATTAATTAAAGGAATTAAAACCACATTATTTCATTTACCAGAAACAAAAATACAACATTACACTGAATTCATTATTTTTTTTGTGTGCCACCCCAAGATTTGGTGTGGCACTCTTCCCTAAGAAAATTTTCTGGGGGCGCCACCGGTACCATACTGTACCACTCAGTGGAAACGGGCCAAAACAGTAGCCTTCATGTGGTCACATGAAATGAAAACTGCTGGTTTAAAAAAAATGCTACTTTGAGTAAAAGTAATGCATTTAATTTTATTGCTTTAAGGCAAATTGAACAAAACAGGTTAAAACCATAATTTTCCACTTAATCCAATATAAAAACGTACTTTCAATGAAAGTCACAGTAGTTCCCCTTTCAGTGTATACTGATTTCCTGAAAATAGAAAGTCAATACAATTTGCACCAAAAAATCAAATGTTTAACTGTACAGGGTGCCTTTGATGCTTCCAACAAAAGATATGAGATGCTTTAAAAACCTAATAAGCCCAAAAAGATCCATAATTACACGGTGAGTTGCATTTTATTATTTGCATTTAACATAGTTTCCCCCTGCTGTCCACGCTGCTTATTTCAATTCCTTCTCAGGGTTATAACCCATCAGTTGAAAACCATTATACTAGTATTCCATTCCAAACAGATCCATGCTCATGTTGTTTGCAATTTGGAGGATGTACGCGAACCGCAAGGCCGTGACACTGGCATAATTAGGCATTTAAAACAATTCCTGATACAAAATACGCGCTAAAACCCCAACTAAAAGCTCACTTCTGCCGTGAAAAAGAAGAGCTCTGAAAGGCTGACATGAAATAGGAGCCAGGGGAAGAGGTGCTGAGATAACTTTAACAACTATTACTGTATCCGTGCCAAGTCTGATAGGACAGCTGAACACAGATTAATTCTCAGGAGGTGTGCGTGCATGAGTGTGTGTGTGCGATCTTAGGTTTCTCTTAAGATGGCCAGGGGCTCACTTCCTCTGCATCTCATCTCGCCTGCTCTCAGCTCCGTCTGATAGGACTCCAGCCAGCGTTCAGATGGTGATATGCCTCGCGGTTTAGCAGATAAAAATGCTCCTCTCAGTAGGGCAGCCTGCCTAGCCATTTTTTTTTTTTTTTAATACACCCTAACATCAGAAAAGACGTGAAAAAGACTCACACAATGGAATGGAGGAGAAAGGAAAACCAGACAACAAAGCAGACACAAAAGGGAGAAGGATGTAAATATTTAATGGGCTTATTGCTGCATCAGTGTCCTACATAAAAAAAAAAAAAAGAAAACCTCTGCGGTAACTATTAGGGTTTGGTAAGCATTTTCCCCTCAGATGCAAACACACAGCACTAGACAAAAGTAGAGGTGTAGCTATTAACAAAAAACTATTTTTCAATACATTTCATATAAAAATAAATTAATAATATCAGGTCACACATCATGAAAACAACAATTATAATAATGATATTATTATACACTCTTTAGAAATAAAGGTACAAAATCAGTTATTTTTCAAAAGGTATACTTTTGTCCCATACAGATGATACTGGAAAAATCAGACAATGCAATGATTTGATGCCAGATGACTTGAATGTATAGAAACTTGATATACACATAAACAGTTAGGCGGCGCGGTGGCGCAGTGGGTAGCAAGATCGCCTCACAGCAAGAAGGTCGCTTGTTTGAGCCCTGGCTGGGTCAGTTGGCGTTTCTGTGTGGAGTTTGCATGTTCTCCTCGTGTTCGTGTGGGTTTCCTCCACAAGTCCAAAGACATGTAACATAGGTGAATTGAATAAGCTAAATTAGTGTATGCCGTAGTGTATGTGTGTGAATGCAAGAGTGTATGGATGTTTCCCAGTGATAGGTTGCGGCTAGTGGTGGAAAGAGTACTGAAAAAAATCATACTTGTGTACCATTACTTGCCTAAAACGTAGTGCAAGTAAAGTATCTGTTGTAAATATTACTCAAAGTAGGAGCAAAAAGTAGCCCTTTTAATAGTACTCAAGAGTAGTGAGTATTACACTGGGAAAGATTGATGCGTTTACAAGTAATTTGTGTGTGTGTGTGTGTGTGTGTGTGTGCGTGTGTGTGTGAGAAAACCTAACATTCAGTAGTGCCTTTAGTTATTGCCCAGCAGGCACACAACGTCATAAGACGATATTATTAGGTTAGATTTAGGTTTTGATGTCAGGTGACCAAAATTCAATGTCTAACCAGCATCTAAAGACAACGTTATTTTGATATCCAAAAATGACATCAATCAACGTTGATATTTGGTTGATTTTAGGTTGTGTTAGAAAGTGACCAAAATCCAACGTGGAGCCAACATCTTAAACCAACGCCATATTGACGTCAAATACTGACATTTATTCGGCAGGTATGGCAACTAAAATCCTCTTGTCTGATAAACGTCTTAGAGGTACTTTGGTACTCAGAACTTTGGGTTCTGATGTCAACCCGAACAAAATGCAACATCCCCACAATGTTGGGGTACAACATCAATCTAACGTCATCTTGACGTCTTGTGCCTGCGGGGTGTTTAAGGCCATTTCAGTCATCATACAGTAAACATCCGTCATCTTCTCATCAGTGACATGCATCTAAACCAGGGGTGTCCAAACTCGGTCCTACTCGGTTTAGCTCCAACTTCCTTCAACACACCTACCTGAAGTTTCTAGTATACCTAGAAAGAGCTTGATTAGCTGGTTCACGTGTGTTTAATTGGGGTTGGAACTAAAATATGCAGGACACCGGCCCTCCAGGACCAAGTTTGGACACCCCTGATCTAAACAGTCTCTGGGTCAATGTGTGTAAAGATTGTAATCATCTTCTTTTGGACACTTCTAATGCTTCCAAACAGTTTGCTGTAATTTTAAATCGCCCATGTTTTGAGGTTGCTCATTATGATGAGATTTACCTTCTATTTGCGATTTGATTAGACAGGAATCACAGCACTGATTTTTCTAATCCCCATAGACAAGAAAAAATAAAGTAGTGACTGCAGGTTGAAGGAAAGTAGTGGAGTAAAAGTACAGATACTGCACTAAAATGTACTCAAGGAAAAGTAAAAGTGCACATTTTTAAAACTACTTAGTAAATTACAATTTCTGAGAAAAACTACTCAATTACAGTAATTTGAGTTTTTGTAACTTTTTACTTTACACCACTGGTTGTGGCTTGAAGGGAATCCGCTGCGTAAAAACATATGCTGGATAAATTGGCGGTTCATTCCACTGTGGCAACCCTAGAATAATAAAGGGACTACCCTGAAAAGAAAATGAATGAATGAACGAGTATAAACCGTTGAACAATCAAATGCAAGCAAAAAAAAAAAAGTTAAATGCAATACAATTTCATTGTTATAATTTATTGTACACAATTTTTTAAAGGCCTTAAAAACAAATCAAACAGGCACTTTCACTCTTTAAAGGTTAAACTTCACCATCAATCAACAATATAGGTCCTTGAAAGCTATAATTCCACTCAAATTTCCTGAGGGATGAATAAACTGAAGTTGAATTTGACATTGCGAATTGTGCGATGTGATTATTGGGAATGATCACATTGTGATATTGATGCTGAAACAATATATTGTGCAGCCCTACAGGTGACATTAGCAGCTTTAGGGTACAGTTTTATACCTTTAGGGTTCACTTTTGTACCTTTACTTTTGTACCTTTTATAAAAATCCTTATAAGGCACTGTGAAGTACACATTTATACTTTTTAGGTTTTAATATGTACCTTTAAAGGATCTGTTAGGAACAAAAATAAACGTTTTAAAAAGGTACCTAAATTACATAATGTATATATATATATGTGTATGTATGTATGTATGTATGTATGCATGTATGTACAGTATATGTATATATGTACAGTATATGTATATATACATACATACATACATACATACATACATACATACATACATACATACATACATACATACATACATACATACATACATACATACATACATACATACATACATACATACATACATACATACATACAGGTATGTGCCAAAAAATGAGAATTATTTTTATAATTTATTTTAATAATTTGTTTAAAAAAGTCAAACTTGTGTTATATTAGTTCACTTCAAACAAAGTGATTATGGATTACACATGAAAAAAAAAAAACTCAAATTCAGTATTTCACAAAATAAGAATATTATGACAAAGTTCAAAATTATAGGCTCTCAGTGTCTCAATCTAAACCACTAATTAATGCAAAGCTTTGAAATTTTCTCAGTCTGGCCTAGTAGGCTTCAGAATCAACAGCAAGACTTCTAACTTGCTGGTTGTGCAGAAGACCATCATTGGAACCCTCCATAAGGAGGGAAAGTCTCAAAAGGCAATTGCAAAAGAAGCTGGATGCTCATAGAGTGCAGTAGCTAAGTATATTAATAGAGTGTTTAGAAGGAAGAGAAAATATGGCTGGAAAAGGTGCACAATTATGTCCCCATCAATATACTGGGGCGTTAGGACCCACACAGACCACAGGTTGAGCGGCCTCTGCTGGTCTCACTAACACCACTTCTGGCAGCAACCGGGCACAGGCCTGCTTAGCTTCAGTGGGCAACCATGTAAGAGTTGCAGAGAGCTGCCGGCTGCCATTAGAATGGCCATGTAAACGTTGTGTACTGCCATCGATCTAGTTAATTAAATAATCTAAATGTAATCCAAAAGTAGTCTGAATATATTAACTAAAGTAATCTAGATTTCATTACTGACAACAATTTGTATTGTGTAATTTGTAAGTAACAATTTGTAGGTACAGTAACACAGTTCTGATCATTGACGATAAATATCACACACTCCTATAATGTCTGGCCAGAAAAACCTTTGCCTCTTCATTCAAGCATGTTTATGTTATGTTGATCCAAACATTTGAATGTGCTCCATATTTCAATTGTTTGATTTTGAGATAACAAGAGTATAATTTTTGCATCTTACCTTTATATTGTTCTATGTATATTCTTTTTGACAAACTGCAACTGCAGGAATCCAAATAATTTAGCCAGTTAAATATTCTAATCAGGTTAAGAGTGTATTCCTCTTGCCAATATCCTACAATCCTTATATTTGATGGTTTCAATACACTTGTGTTATTTGGCCACAACTGTGCAAAGTTTTAATGTAAAAATGAAGTGGCTCGGTGAAAAAAGGCTTTGCTCATTCATGGCATTAAGGAACTTTTATTAAAGTATGACCTTTGCTTCAGATATTTCTCTCAAATATCCTCAGGAGAAATAAAAATAGGAACAAATGAGACAAATGTTGACATAATAAAAAGCACAGAGCTCATATACTTTGGTTTTGTAAGAACTGAGTGAAAAAATATTTGAGCTCATATTGAAATTTCATTATAGTTTGAGAAATGATTTGCTTAAACGAAATTAAATAAACCTTTTTCTCTATTGTACACGTACCGGTGATTCTCCCTGCCACAGATTACTGAGCCCTGCTTTACAGCAATGATTCCCAAGCAATGAGGTAACTTGGGGAAAATGACATTACAACTTTTCAGAAAGTTCTAAAACACATAAAAGACAAAATCCATTGCTTTAAAGGAGATTAGTTGACTTTACTTTAAAAAAGTGGGTAAACACACTGCCTTAAAATGATAATGTAAATGAACTATTAGCATAATTATGAAATTGAAGTCAACTTAACAGTTCCAGTTTCAACTGATTTACTCACATAAGTGAAGACAACTTGTCACTTTTAAGGCAACATGTTTACTCACTTTTTTAAGTAACTAATCATTATTTAGTCTAGAGCGCAATGAAATTATCACATAAATTATTTATTGTTTATTATTAGCCCCCGTTTATTTTTGTCCCCAATTTCTGTCTAACCGAGAGAAGATTTTTTTCAACACATTTCCAAACATAATAGTTTTAATAACTCATTTCTAATTACTGATTTATTTTATCTTTGCCATGATGACAGTAAATAATATTTGACTAGACATTTTTCAAGACACTTCTATACAGCTTAAAGTGCAACTCAAGGTATTTGCGCCCACAGAACAGCCGCTCAATGGATATTTTCTCCTTTTCCTGCCCATTCTCTGTAAACCCTAGTTGTGCATGGAAATCCCAGTAGATCAGCAGTTTCTGAAATACTCGGACCAGCTCGTCTGGCACCAACAACCATGCCACCATCAAAGTCACTTAAATCACCTTTCTTCCCCATTCTGATGCTTGGTATGAACTGGAGCAGATAGTCTTGACATGCCTAAATGCATTGAGTTGCTGCCATGTAATTTACTGATTAGAAATTTGGGTTAATAAACAGTTGGACAGATGTACCTAATAAAGTGGCAGATGAGTGTGTGTGTGAGTGTGTGTGTATATATATATATATATATATATATATATATATATATATATATATATATATATATATATATACAGTGTATAGAGATAGATAGATAGATAGATAGATAGATAGATAGATAGATAGATAGATAGATAGATAGATAGATAGATAGATAGATAGATAGATAGATAGATAGATAAATAGATAGATAGATAGATAGATAGATAGATAGAGGTGCTTATTATAAACAATGTATCTTTTAACTTCATAATCTTTAATTAAATACCATTACCTTCACTACACCCTCGAAATTACTTTTCATCACTTCTAGTCACATGAAAGCCTTTAGGGCAGGGTTATCAGTGCTTTTGGATGGGGCCATTAGTGGCCTCGTTTCTGCCCTGCTTTCGTCCATTTGTCAATCATTCTTCATTTTGTTAGCAACGCCTTTCTTTCAACAATCCAATTGTTCCCAAAAAACAAAATCATGCACCACCCTACATTTTTTGCAGGACCATTTCAATTTGATGTACGTCATATGGGGGAAAAAAGACGATTTCAGGCCAACTTGGTTATCAGTTACCGACTGTTTCATGCTGATTTTAACTTTAAGAATGAGAAGAAATGTTGTTTTGAGCATGATCGGCATATGCGGATCATTTCAAACTGAAGAGAAAGTATTTGAGCCTTTACCTGTGGCAGTGACAAAGGAAAGCTGGAAAATTGTGATTTTTTTCACTAGAAACATCTGATCTGAGAGAAATTTACTCTCCACTAACTCTCAATGCTGCCTGGAGGAACAATTGAAACATTAAAGAGCTCAATTTTTTGGTTATTTCTTTTCCTATGGGAAAGCAGTATGAAAAGATAAAGAAAGAACTTTAGGATTTGATGCCCGTCACGTGCAGTGAAGGAATTGAGATCTTATTACCACCAGTTGCAGCATCATCCACCCCGTCAATCCTTGTTTAAGCCCTAAGCAGACACTGGCGCAATCCATCTCTCTCTCTTTTCTTCATCTGCCCCCTAATGTTTCTTTTCTGAGTCTGTCTTTCTCCCCCCCTCAGTCGTTCATTGTCCAGAAAGAGTCTGGTGTGGACAGACAAGGGCCAGCTGTCCACTGCGCCCCCCCAATGGGACGGTAAACCCCCCTTTCTGTTTTCCACCAGCCTCCAGTAACATCTGCTGCGTCCACTCACAATATCCCACAAATGAATGGACGGACGTTTATGGAAAGAGAAGCCAAACTGATGTGGATGAAAATTTAACATGACTTCCTGTGGTCCTGCAGTCTCAGCGGTGGGATGGTTGGTGAATGAGTCTCTGTTCTGTTAAAGCTGTTGTCCAGTTCCCCCCTCCTGCTCTCTACCTCTGTTTAACCCACGTCTGATGCCCAATGCTGTTCTCCTACGTGCCATTACACAGCATAAAGGCCTATTCACACTATTAGTACATTTACAGCAGTGATCCCCAAGCCCCAGGCTGCAGACCAGTACCGGTCTATGGATCAATTGGCATTGGGCTGCACAAGAAAACATGAATTATTCAATCATTCATTTTCCTTCAGCTTAGTTCCTTTATTAATCCGGGGTCGCCAACTTATCCAGCATATGTTTTACACAGCAGATGCCCTTTCAGCTGTAATCCATCACTGGGAACCCCCCATACACACTACGGCCAATTTAGTTTACCCAATTCACCTATAGCGCATGTCTTTGGACTTGTGGGGAAAACCGGAGCACCAGGAGGAAAACCGGGCCAACACGGAGAGAACATGCAAACTCGACCCATGCCAACTGACCCAGCCAAGGCTTGAACCAGCAACCTTCTTGATGTAAGGCAATCGTGCTGTGCCACCGTGTCGCCCAAATTTTACCCACAAGCTAGCAAAATGAGTAAGAAAAAGACATCTTTGGAAAGTTTCTTTGCAAAGGGGAAAAGGTCCAGTGAAGGACCCACAAACTGCCAAGGAATAGATCTGCAATTCATTTGACAACAAATACTAGTGAATCCAGCATGTCTGTGCAAGAAAAAGATCAACTGCTTGTGGACGCAAATGACAGAGGCCTTTTAGTGCTGTTCACATATCGCGTCTTTCCCTCAGATACATTTGCGCCTTCAAGGGCACTTCAGAATGCCGCAAATGCACCGTGAGTCACATGACAAGAACAGACCAATCAGCTTCATATAACTTTGTATGGAATATACACATTTTGGTAGACTAATTATCTCAAACAAACACAGAACAACCAAACACTGCAGTCCTTTTCTCCATAAATGTAATGTGTATTTATATAGCACATATATTGTGTAATAATGGGGGCGGGGGTCTCTTCACACCACCATCAGTGTGCAGCATCCACTTGGATGATGCGATGGCAGCCACAAGACAATGCCGCCAGTGCATGCACCACACACCAGCTATTGGTGAAGTGGAGAGACACAGCCAATTTGGTGGATGGGGATGTTTGGGAGGCCATGATCGGTAGGGGTCGATGGAGGGAATATGGCCAGGACACCGGAGTTACACCCCTACTCTTTACGAGAAGTGCCATGGGATTTTTAATGACCACAGAGTGTCAGGACCTTGGTTTAACGTCTCATTCAAAAGACGATGCTCACTGACAGTATAGTGTCCCTGTCACTTTGCTGGGGCATTAGATTGAGATTGCCCTGCTGGCCTCGCTAACACCACTTCCAACAGCAACCTAGTTTTCCCATATGGTCTCCCATCCGGGTACTAACCAGGCTCAGCCTTGCTTAGCTTCAGTGAGTAACCAGTCTTGGACTGCAGAGTGCTATGGCTTTGGCTTTTAAGTTTAAATAAAACTTGTATCAGAGTTACAGCAGTGTTTCGTCAGCTTGTCATCCTCTGAGAAAACGGTTGATGGTCGCATAGCAATCTATGTACCACTCACCCCTGGGCTGCAGTAAAATTGTCAAGCATTGATAAAAAGGTTGGGGACCACTGATCTGCAGTACAACACTTTTTTTGTAGTTGATTTGACAAGCATTTAAAATTGTAATGTAATGTAATGGACAGGAGCTTAGTTTACAGTCATAGCATAAGGGATTTTTATATATGTAATGTAATGTGTATTTATAAAGCGCATTTATTGTGTATGACCATACACCCAAAGCGCTTCACAATCATGAGGGGAGTCTCTCCACACCACCACCAGTGTGTAGCATCCACTTGGAAGATGCGACGACAGCCACAGGACAACGGCGCCACTGTGCTCACCACACACCAGCTATTGGTGGAGTGAAGAGACAGTGATGGAGCCAATTCGGTGGATGGGGATGGTTAGGAGGCCATGATGGGTAAGTGCCAATTGAGGGACTTTGGCCAGGACACCGGAGTTACACCCCTACTCTTTGCCAGAAGTGTCATGGGATTTTAATGAGTCAGGAAGGATTTTAATGAGTCAGGACCTCGGTTTAACCTCTCACTCGAAAGACGGTACCCACTGACAGTGTTGTGTCCCCTTCACTTTTACTGGGGCATTAGGACTCACACAGACCACAGGTTGAGGGCCCCCTGCTGGCCTCTCTAACACCAATTCCAACAGCAACCTAATTTTTCCATGTGATCTCCCATCCAGGTACTAACCAGGCTCAGCCCTGCTTAGCTTCAGTGAGTAACCGGTCTTGGGCTGCTGGCTGATATGGCTATGGCTGTGGCATTGAACAATGCATCACTTCTAGTCACAGGCCAATTTTTTAAACATTTTATTTTTGCTGTGCTTGTTGTTGAGTTTTCTGTACGGTCAATGACCTTAAAAGCCACTGACCTATTAAGATATGTACGTTTTTGGGTCATGTGTCTGAAACCGGCAGACTGCCTACTTTTCTTTAAAAAAGGAGCAAAAATAAGAGCATTTGAAGTGTTTTATATTTAGGTCAAAGATGGTTCAGGGATGGTCCAAGATGATAACAATAAAAGTGTTACAATTTACGATCAACAACCATACAGAATACATTTTACTGTTATTTTATATTGTAAGACACCAACTTATATATCATTTAATGTAAGTTTATATTCCAAAGTCAAACAGAAATCATCCTCTATATCACTGGTCTAACCTGATATCATAAATATTTAAGCTTAAGTATGAGTTTATAGTGAACTGGGATAACCCCAAAAAGTAACCATTAAATTTCATACATCCAATCAGTGGGGTTTAAACAAACTGCATGCTAAAAAGTAAATGAAAGTGTACAAATCTATATGGATTGGCCACCAATTTGGGAAAATGTGAAATACCTAATACACATAGCTATGCAGGTGTGTTTCATTGGACTCCCAATAACAGCATATTAACATCACTCAACTCAAAACATAATAATAATTATTCACTGATCCCACTACAAATTCACCTGTGATTGGCATACAAACTTATTAATCTTTAAAACGCTGCAGACTAAAGGCTTCCTTATTATTTGAATGAATTCTGTATGTTTGAAGTTTTTCCAGTGACAAGCCTTTCAGTCAAAACAAGGCATCGTCACATTAGAAGATTTAGTAGACACTTCTTTGAAGTTTTTTCATAAACTTGGCTTTTATTCATGAGTTGAAATAAACACGGCAGCAAGATCTAAGCTTTCAGACATTAAGCTTTTATCACAAGGCCTGAAAAAAATGCACCAAAATTACCATCATCCACTTTTTTATGCTATTTTCATTCACAGTTTGACCTTTCTGGCACAAATTTTAATTTCATAAAACTTTTAGGTCAAAATAATTTAGTCTAGTTGGTCTCCATATAAATGGTAATTCATTTCAGGGATAATTTGACAAGATGACAAGGACACTTACAAAAAAATTGTACAACTTGTACTTTTTCTAACATTAATTTCGAAGACCTAAATTTCTAAAAGCACAATTTTTAAAGCCTATTTCAACTTCAATTTTTTATAAAAGCTCATAACCTCTCCAGTTTTTATGAAGCAAGATTCGAACTAGCAATTCAGGGATAGGAAGCAGGCATACTGAAAAGGACACTAAAGATGGAAGTCTCTGCTGCTAATGTGCCTCTTGAGATAAGCGAGTGAGGTTTATTACACAGCTCTCTTTAATTGACATATGTTACACCTATACGGTACATGCAAAAAATCCCTTCACATCAAAGTACATCTCCTGCTGTGTAGTCAAGGTTTTTATGTTTATTAGGTAAATAATCTCACAAAGCACTTAAGTCATTACATGTTGATGATAACAACACTGATGTTGATATCTCGGGTCCCTGAGTAAATAATAATTCATACCAACGGCAACATGACATGATTCAATGACTAATTGCTCAATGAAAATGACAAGAATAATTGCATCAAAAAGGCTAATTGACTTAGAAATGGTTTAGAAAGTCTTATATTAATTAATTCAATAACAGAATCAATTAGGATCAAAACAAACAGCTACAAACACAATATTGTGTGTAAAATATGGCACACTTCTTTGATGAAATGTTCTAATGCACAATTTTGTCATATTTGAGATATTTCGTCATTTAAATACAGTTAGGTCCATAAATATTTGGACACCGACACAATTCTAACATTTTTGGCTCTATACACCAACACAATCAATTTGAAACAAACAAGCTTCATCAGGAGACTGTCAGCTTTAATTTGAGGGTATTTACTTCCAAATCAGGTAAACGCTGTAGGAATTACAACAGTTTGCATATGTGCCTCCCACTTGTTAAGGGTCCAACAGTAATTAGACAATCGACTTCTAAGCTGTTCCATGGCCAGGTGTGTGTTATTCCCCATTATCCCAATTACAATGAGCAGATAAAAGGTCAAGAGTTCACTTCAAATGTGTTATTTGCATTTGGAATCTGTTACTGTCAACTCAAGCTGAGATCCAAAGCGCTGTCACTATCAGTCAAGCAAGCCATCATTAGGCTGAAAAAACAAAACAAACCCACCAGGGGTGCGTTTCCCAAACAACGACGTAACTCGCGACTGAACTATCATAGTGTGATGCATCGTTTGGCAAAAAAACATGTAGTGACGAGTGTTTCCCAAAACCCGTAGTTTCTCTGTCGCAGATCCATCACTTGAACCACGTTAGTTATAACGTAAAACACCCATAATGATGCTCTAAACGGGGTGGAGTAACTTCTTTAGAGAAGAACCCCATCATTTCTTTGCGCAAATTATATTGTTTTACACGCACATGCATTTAAAATAAAATTCAATATTAGTTTTGGTAAAAACATGCACTCATTTTCCATATTATTTAAAATATAAGTAAATGGCACATATAGAGCCAATGTTTGCTTTACTAATATTATTGAAAAGTTGAACATTACATATTCTATTCTAAAACATAAAATCACTTACAAAAGCCTGACAAATTTCCATTGTGGTCTGTGCATATCTATATTTGCATATGTTGTGAGAAATTGGATGTGCATGTGTTGTCAAACTGAAGAAATAGAGGGTCTCAAATTGTTAGTATTTTTCTATATGCATGTTTATTCTTGGGATGGTTCACCCAAAAATAATACTGTCATCAATTACTCTCCCTTCAAAACTTTATTGAGAAGACATTTGAGAAATGTTAATACCTGGAACCCATTACCTTCCATTGTAATTTCTTTCCTACTGAAGAAGTCGATGGATGCTAGCAACCAGCATTCTTCAAAATGTCTTCTATTGTGTAGAAAGGAACAAAGAAATGTTTAAAACCAAACAAGGGAGAATAAACGATGAGGTGATTTTCATTTTTGGGTGAACTAACCCTTTAACTTGCAGTGCTTTTCTGCATTTGCATGTGTTGTGAGAATGTGTGTGCATGCGTGTTGTCAAACTGATGAAGATGTTATCTCTAATGGTTAGTGTGTTTCTATTTTGCCTGTTTTCTTAACTCACAGAAAATTTGAGCTCTGTCAGCCCCTGTAAAACCAGCAGAACCTGATGAACCAGGTGAGATACTTTACCAGTAGTGGAAAGAGTACTGAAAAATCATACTGAAGTAAAAGTAACATTACATGCCTAAAAAAGTAGTGCAAGTAGAGTAAAAGTATCTGTTTTAAATATTACTCAAGATATGAGCAAAACTTAGCCATTTTAGAAGTACTCAAGAGTAGTGAGCAGTGAGTATTAAGCTGTGAAAAGCTGATGGATTAAATTTGTGGATGTGTGTAAACGTAACATTCTGTAGTGCATTTAGTTATTGCCCAGCATGCACACAATGTCATAAGATGATAATATTAGGTTAGATTTAGTGATGTGCGGATGGATACTAAAATGTAGATATCTTCGACACCAGCTTTGTATGTTCTAGAATCGATTATCTTATCAAAATATCAATATTTCAGTCATTTGGAGCAAATACGTATTTTATTGGAAATAGAAATACAGTGGAAAGTAACCACAATTACCCTAGTTTATCTGAATAATGTAAACTTAGTCGGAACTACTTGTTCTTCCGCCTGCCAAGTCATGTGCGTAATATGGCACTGTACAACTGTAGAGCACGCTAGCTAGCCACTCAGTCCGCTGGCTTGGCACATGTTGTTCAGTCACGCTGTCATTGGATATGGGTGACCGAATGCGAAGTTTTGTGTGGAGCTACTTTACTTACAACGATGCAATTTGTGACACATGTAACAAAACAGTGAGGTACTGTGGTAATACCAACAAACCTAATCAAACACCTACATATAAATCACAGGACAGAATATGACTACGTCATGATTAGGTGGTCAGAAGAGAAGGAAAGGTGAGGCACAGGTGCTGCTGGGGCTAGACATACATCGCTTTCAGAGTCCTTAGGTCAGGGATGTCCAAACTCGGTCCTGGAGGGCCGGTGTCCTGCTGAGTTTAGCTCCAACTTCCTTCAACACACCTGCCAGGAAGTTTTTAGTATATCTAGTAAGAGATTGATTAGCTGGTTCAGGTGTGTTTGATTAGGGTTGGAGCTAAACTCTCCAGGACACCGGCCCTCCAGGACCGAGTGTGGACACCCCTGCCTTAGGTGCAGCAGGCAGGCACTATTTAGGTACAGAGGGTGAAAATGTGGCAATGTGGCTGTATTTTGGGGGCTTGGGTTTTTGTGACAATGATAAAACAAAAGAAAAAGTTTAAAAATTTTCAAGGGGACCGGATTAACATTGTTTTATGTTAAGATGTTTAGGCAGGTGTTTTAAGATATACATGCTCAGATGCTGTCAATAAATATGTAAGTTGGCTCTTTTTTTGTATGATAATTCTTCATCAATAAACAAGAATAACTCATAATATGTCTCGTATTCAGTATAAAGTGACACTTTAAAGTACACTACTTGTTACTTTAATTTCCCAAACAGTAATTTTTAGGCAAAGTATCGGTATCGGATCGGTATCGCCGATACTCGCCTTTATTTTACTTGGTATCGGATCGGATAAGAAACCAGTGGCATCGCACATCACTAGTTAGATTTAGGTTGTGGTGTGAGATGACTAAAATTCAATGTCTAGCCAGCGTCTATGCACAACACTATTTTGATGTCCAATAATGATGTCAAATGAGTCGATATTTGGTTGGTTTTAGGTTGTGTTGAAAAGTGACCAAAATCCAACATTGAGCCAATCTTAAACCAACGTCATATTGACGTCAAATACTGACATTTATTCGTCAGGTATGGCAACCAAAAACATCTGATAGACGTCATAGTGGTAACCTCCACACAACGTCAAGCTGTAACATCATTTGACGTTGATATTTAATTGATTTTTGGTTAGGTGTTGGACATTGACGTCGGCCTGACGTGGAGTTCTGACGTTTACCTGATTTTCATTTCCAAACAAAATGCAACATCCTCACAACGTTGGGGCACAACGTCAGACTGACATCTAGAATGTTGACGTCTTGTGCCTGCTGGGTGTTTAAGGGCATTTCAGTCATCATACAGTAAACATCCACCCTCTTCTCATCAGTGACATGCATCTAAACAGTCTCTGGATCATTGCGTGTGATGATTTTGGACATCTTCTTGGACACTTTACATGCTTCCAAACAGTTTGCTGCAATTATAAATCGCCCATGTTTTGAGGTAGTTCAGTATGATGCGATTTACCTTCTGTGCGATTTGATTGGACAGGAATCACAGCACTGATTTTTCTAATCCCATAGACAAGAAGAAAAAGTAGCGAATGCTGGTTGAAGGAAAGCAATGGAGTAAAAGTATGGATACTGCACTAAAAATGTACTCAAGGGAAAGTAAAAGTACACATTTTTTAACTACTTAGTAAATTACAATTCCTGAGAAAACTACTCAATTACAATAATTTGAGTATTTGTAATTTGTTACTTTACACCACTGTACTTTACTAATAAATATCTCTGCCATTATAGCAGCTTCAGAACAAAAACAGCTTCAGAACAATTATATCTGCTCTCTCTGTATCATATGAGTGAACCTTTAAGTTTGCTCATGTGCATTAATATGAGTGCAAATGATCTAAAGAGCGCTGAGTTTACAGACGTATCTGGAATAATGTAGATGTGGCCTGAGACACGCAAGAATGCAGAGCGTTCAAACTCAGACGCAAGCAAACACACACGATCCCACACTCTGACCTCCAGTCTTTCACCTCATTTTACACTGGAATCTCAGCGGCTCACGCGGCATTCAAAACACACTGCGCTGATTCACAGCCACTTCAGTTCTGTAGGAAGAAAATAACTCGTGTATCAGCATTCAAGTCGCCAAACCCGCCTCTTCTCGCTGTCCTCCCCTCATTTTCCCTTCTTTCTATTCAGTGTGTGCGTGTTATCTTGTGTGTCGTCAGGCTCACGGTTGAACTACTGGAGGTGCTGATGTTGTGTGGTTGGGGAGCTCAGGAAGGGCAGGGCTCCTGTCACAATGGCCCCCTGTTTTAAACACCTCACCTCTCCAGGGAGCACCGGGTCCCTCTCGGAAGGCACTCGTGCGGAGCTGAGGTATGGCTTGCCGGCAGCACACACACACATAGAGTTCACACATACATCCATCGGAGTTGCTAATCTTCCATTCACACTTTCATGGCAAAAGTATTCCTCTGTGCGCGCCCACACACGCACACACTTTTGCTCTCATGTCTGGCAGTCTCAGATGTTTGGGCATCAGGGAGAGGCTGATGTTATGAGTGTATAAACTGCCTCAGGTGACCAACACATAGTGGTGAAGGAGAAACTAAAGAGGACAGAGAGTCTGCTGGCCCACACACACATACGCACAGCAACGTCACACAATAAAGCTTTCTGTATCATGGAGAAAGTTTAAGATTCCAACAGTTTTTTTTCTGAATATGAACTTTAGTGATGTGATGCTGCATAGACTGTTGGTGTGGTGAAACTGTACAGCAAACAAAATGTTACACTATCCATCCAATTATCATCCATCCATCCGATAGCTTTGTCTTTCAATTCATTAATCCATCAATTCTATTCCTTTCATCCATCCATCCCTCCATCCATACATACACCCAAGTGCCTGTTTTTCCCTTTGCCTTTCATTTATCGATTCATCAGTTCTATTAGTCTGTCTTCTACCTATATCATGCTGTCTTTCCAACCAACCAACCAACCAACCAACCAAATAAATCAATTATTCAAATCAATCAATTCATCCATCCATAAATCTATCCATCATCCATCCATCCATAGATCTCTTCCGTTTTAGTCATCTCTCTTTTAAAAATTCTGTCATTCTATCTATCTATAAACCCATCCATCCATCCATCTCTCTTTCAAAAAGTCTATCTATCTATCTATCTATCTATCTATCTATCTATCTATCTATCTATCTATCTATCTATCTATCTATCTATCTATCTATCTATCTATCTATCTATCTATCTATCTTCCATTCCATCCATCTCTCTATCAAAAATTCTGCCATTCTATCTACTATAAATCCATCCATCCATCATTCTGCTGTTCTGTCACTCATTCTATCCATCCATACATCCATCCATCCGCCATTCCATCCATCCATCCATCCATCCATCCATCCATCCATCCATCCATCCATTCAGTAGCTGTTATTCCCTTTGTCTTTCAATTAATCAATCCATCAACTCTATCACTCTGTCTTCTACCTATATCATGCAGTCTTTCCATTCATCCATCCATTCATCCAGTAGCTGTTATTCCCTTTGTCTTTCAATTCATCGATCCATCAATTCTATAAGTCTGTCTTCTACCTATATAATGCAGTCTTTCCATCCATCCATCCATCCATCCATCCATCCATCCATCCATCCATCATTCAATCATTTAATCAATCCATCCACCATCCTCTATTCCTAGATCTATCTTCCATTCTAGCCATATATATTTTTTTAAATTATATCATTCCATTTATAAAACCACCCATCCATCATCCATCCATCTCTTTTTCAAAAATTCTGTCATTCCATTTATCTATGAATCTATCCATCCATAGATCAATCTTCCATTCCATCCGTCTCTCCATCAAACATTCTGCCATTCTATCTATCTATAAATCCATCCACTCATTCCAATCATCTCTCTATCAAAAATTCTGTCATTCTATGTATAAATCCACCCACCCATCCATCCATCCATCCATAGATCGATCTATCTATCTATCTATCTATCTATCTATCTATCTATCTATCTATCTATCTATCTATCTATCTATCTATCTATCTATCTATCTATCTATCTATCTATCTATCTATCTATGATACATCTTCAACCTTGAAATTTAGGGATGCATCGAATTTTCGGCTGCCAAACATTATTGGCTGAAAATTGCATTTTTGGTTTTCGGCTGAAAGAGAAAAACAGTCTAAAATATGAGCCAAAAAAAGTCTGTCCAGATGTACTGTCCAGATGTATTCAGCGCAATTGTTTCACTTTCCCTCCAACTGTAGTCCTCACGCAAAGTGAAGTGGCTTTCTTACTGGATGCGGAAGGTGCTGCGTTATGAAACCCATTCATTTTAATGCGCTATGCAAATCCTGGTTTGTTGGTGCATTGACCAAAGCTCAAGAGCAGCGGATGTCTAGGTCACACAAGGAAGACAAAGATGGTTATATCTTTAAGGGTATTTATTAGTGCAAAGTAACAGATGCTGAGAGATAAAGTAGGCAAGTGGTGTAGCAGAGGGAGAGCGATCTCACACACAGTTCATATGGCAAGTATCAGATCTTTAGTCACACACCAGTAAAGCTTAGTTACTTCCCTTAAGCAGTTGTGTTTGCATCCACAGGAGAAGAAAGACATCCATGGAAGAATACGAGAGGAAGAGGGGAGAGTCGATGAGGTGAACCATCTAACGTCGATTTCAGTCCGTGAGTGAGTGAAGGAGGTGAGTATTTATGGTGTGTTGTGATTGTGGGTGCAGGTAATCAGTATTCTGGGGATTGTCCACAGGTGTGGTGAGAGGTGGATGGAGAGGGAGAACAGTGATTGGAGCAGCAGGAATGAGCCGAGGGTGTGACAGTGGAGCGTATGCGGTCATGCAGTCAAAGTTCAAAATAGCATAATATTTCGCTCTGTGAAAATTCCATTCATAATCTCGTATCTATGCTTCAATACGCAAATACTCACTGGAAAACCAAAATTTGCTATAATAACACGCTGACAGGTCTGTTCTATGTATACTTGCTTCCTGATGCTGCAAAAGCGCTACTGTGCTGTCATAGTAATGCTGGTACTGTAAAAGCTCTCCATTAATGGCTTGTGTGGAGGAAAAAATAATTTTAATAGTCTCGAATGCCTATGAAATATTGTGTTTCTATCTAAATATATACAGTAGTAGCCCTACACTCTCGGAAATAAAGGTACGCGAGCTGTCACTGGGGTGGTACCTTTTTAAAAGGTACAAATTTGTACCTAAAAGGTCTATATTAATACATCAAGGGTACATATTAGTACCTAAAAAGTACAAAAGTGTTCCTTTTAAAATTTGTAGGTACTAATATATACTTTTGAGGTACCAATATGGACCCTTCAAGTACAAATGTGTACCTTTTGAAAAGGTACCACCCCAGAGACAGCTCGCGTACCTTTATTTCTGAGAGTGTAGCATAAGTGCTATGATGTCTTTGAATATTTTTGTTAATTTCTGTCTTGTGTGGAAAAATACAGCAGGTCTGTAATGTAACCTTGAAAAACTGATATAAGAGGCAGAAAGACCTCTCTTCCCTGTCACACTCTGCAGCGACCTGTGTTTCTGTGTGATGCTCTTGCAAGAAAATATATTAATCTTATATTATCATTGAACATGTTTGCCTCTTAGTCAGTGACGGAATTTTAAAACTGCCAAGACAGCTTGTGTTATTGAGTTAAATTTAAAAGCAAAGTTTGTTCGTTCATTCGTTCGTTCGTTCATTCGTTCATTCGTTCATTCATTCATTCATTCGGAATGCCACACAAAAAATGTTTGGTGCAGACGGCATGTTGATTGTTGCATTTCATTTTAATTCTGTCCCATGTGCTCTGTAAAAAAAAATGTGTGTACAGCATACAAGTAGATGAGTTTTGCTATCTGCTGTGCTTCTTTAGAACTGAGAACTTACAGAGACGAGAGAGAAACAAGGAGTGTGTGTCTCACTTTTTTTGAAAGCATGAGAATGACTGACAAAACTGTTTGTGTGTCTCGTCAAACTGCAGGCGGTCACTGCAGCAGAAGAGTGAGGTGTGTTTGCGCAGGAGAAAGAAAAGACTGAAAGGTTTGAGTGAGGATCAGCGTGTGTTTGCATAATTCTGGGAAGAATCCACTCTCTGTCACTTCACTCTCTGAAGTGTGTCATGGCACAGGAGAGCCGAGGAGATCAACAAAGAAGAGAGGAGAGACGAGACTAGAAGAAATTAGAGGAAAAACATGATGTCATACAGGAGAAGTGAGGAGATCAGCATAGAGTGGAAAAGAGATCCAAGGAGCAGCATTACACTACGGACAATTTAGCCTACCCAATTCACCTATACCACGTCTTTGGACTGTGGGGGAAACAGCAGCACCCGGAGGAAACCTACGTGAATGCAGGGAGAACATGCAAACTCCACACAGAAACGCCAACTGACCCAGCTCGAATCAGCAACCTTCTTGCTGTGGGGCAACAGCACTACCTACTGCTCCACTGCGTCGCTCTATTATTATTATTATTATTATTTAAAAACAGAAACAGTATGAACAATGTACAATACATAGAGCTTCTTATGGTACTGGCAATAACAATCAATTATTAACAATAAACAATAAATAAATAAATACAATGTAGACGTACATCATAGCTAAATATTGTTGTTTAATTAGAAAAGCTGGCGCAGCGCATATACTACTTCAAACTGTTCTCGCGCTCCGCCATCTCACGATATAAATAAATATGTAAACAAATAAACTCTGCTTGCTGTAGTTTACACAGGACTGGAGGGAAATATGCATTAATACAGCTTTATTATATATGGTATGTGGTTTATTTTGATAGGTTAACTGTTTTTGTGGTGAATATCGCTCCTCAGCGAGTTCAGAGAGAGAGAGATCACATCACATATATCGTTCTTCAACTTGCCTCTTCCGGTGGATTTTTCCCTAGTTTTTGTTCTCCTTTTCAATTCAAATATGGTTTCCCAGCGTCCCTCAAAGCCTTCCTTACTCTGTCCTTCCATTTGTTCATGTCGGCTCTCTTACTTATTTTGTCGAGGATTTGTCATTTAATGTCCGAAGCGGACATAACAGCAAGCAGTATCTCCATTCTTCTTAGTCTGCATGAACCGAAAGCATTTTTTTTTTATATTGTGACGCAGTTCCTAGAGAAACTGAATATTAAATGAGAAAACAGTGGGTGATTTTTCTACTGCGAGCTGATTGGATGTAGTAAAATTGGGGTCCCACTTTATGTGTTGCTTATACCTGTGAACTTACATGGTAATTAGATGTGTAAGTAGTATGTAACTACAGTGTATGTACACACATTTACATAGTATTTACTTTTGTATTACTGGTGTAACTACACTCATGTAACAACCCACTGAATAGTATGTGTAAGTACAAATGTGTAACAGGACATTGGTAACAACAGTAGGAAAGTACACATCTGTAACAAGAATTATGTAAGTGCATTGTGTAACAACAATATGTACTTGCAGATGTTTTCCCACTTCCACACCTGTTTGCAGATCATGCACTTGTGAACACTGTATGGCAGAACTAATGCTGCATTAGAAGGTTTCACCTTGTGATACCAGTGTACTTACATGGTAACTCCACAGGAACTGTCCACTTAATATAAAGTGTAAAATGGTCACAAATTACTGTGTAACTTGTAGAAATATCTTCTATGCAACACTTTAATAACAGTGTAGTTACATGGTAACTCCACAGGAACAGTCCACAATATAAAGTTTAAAATAAAATTCATTTTCGTTTCGGCCTAGTCCCTTTATTAATCTGGGGTCGCCACAGCGGAATGAACCGCCAACTTATCCAGCATATGTTTTACACAGTGAATGCCCTTCCAGCTGCAACCCATCTAAGCCGAAAAGAAAATGAATGAATGTATGAACAGTAATTTGTGACCATTTTACACTTCATATTGAGTGGATCCTGTGGATTTACCATGCAAGTACACTTGTATCACAAGGTGAAACCTTCTAATGCAGCCATACAGTGTTCACAAGTGCATGATCTGCAAACAGGTGTGGAAGTGGGAAAACATCTGCAAGTACATATTGTTGTTACACAATGCACTTACATAATTCTTGTTACAGATGTGTACTTTCCTAGTGTTGTTACCAATGTCCTGTTACACATTTGTACTTACACATACTATTCAGTTGGTTGTTACATGAGTGTAGTTACACCAGTATACACAAGTAAATACTCTGTACCAGTGTGTACATATCCTGTAGTTACATACTACTTACACATCTAATTACCATGTAAGTTCACAGGTATAAGCGACACAATATAAAGTGGGACCAAAATTGGCTTTTCATTCAGAAAGATGGGGAAAATTAGGGAGAGTTATTACCTAACAGACATCTCCTCCTCACCCTTTCTGTTTGTTGTCATAGCGTGCTGTCAGAACTGACAGTTGGACGGATGTGGTTAAGTATGTTAGCCACACCCAATTCCTCAGACAGACGTAGTCTGAGAATTTAAATGAAAACAAACAGGAAGTTCATTTTCAGATTTTAATTTTAGATTACAAGGACAAAGGCTGCATCCAAAATCGCATACTTCCATCCTATATAGTACGCTAAAAACAGTATGTGAGCCGAGTAGTATGTCCAAATTCATAGAATTCAAAAAACAGTATGCGAGAACTACCCAGATGACCTACTACTTCTGGTGAGCTTCTGAAGTGCGCATCTAATAAATGGGAGTGTAAATAAAAGCGCCTACTACCTAGTAGGTACTGCATTTGAATTTAAATGTACTACTCGACCGTTAGAAAAGTACGTCCTATACAGTACGAATGTGAGTAGTATGAATGGAACTCAGAGGTAGATCCACCATTTTGTCATGATCACATGACCTACCCACGTCAGTTGCGACGCTTCACTCCTATTCATGAATTCTGTCGCAGAGCATCATAAGATAGCATTGCTTGCATCAGATGCGCACTTCAGAATCTCACCGGAAGTAGTAGGTCATGCGGGAACTTCTCGTATACTGTTTTTCGAATTCAATGAATTTGGACATACTACTCAGCTTGCATATACTGTTTTTAGCATACTATATAGTATGGAAGTATGTGATTTCAGATGCAGTCTTTCTCTTCTTTGTGGCATTTTTGCATTTTCTGCATGAGAGCGTCCTCTGCTTCTTCGTCGGAGATTTACTACTGATGACAGAGCAGTGCTCCCCTGAAAAGATGTGCATAACAATCGCAGCTTTTGCAGGATTTCATCTTCATTTCGATGTATCGTGAAGCCCTTATATGAGCACATACAGAGATGGCAGAACAAGCTAGAGCTAAGCCAAATACATAGAGTTTGTGTTAAAGAACTAAAAGTCATGACTACAAATGTTTTTGCGTTACTTTAACTCTTTCATGCGTGAGTTTTGTATACTCCAGCTGAGCCTCCTGTGTGCGTTCTTTTTTGTGGCCATTACTTAAAATACATTGCGTTCTTGTTCCTATGGCGACGTGTCAAGTTTATCACTTGACTCACCAGCCCCATTGATCTATGTAAATATTGACATGTTCCAATTATACTGTGAAATAGCTGATTTTCAAATATGTGATAGAACAAATATTTTGTCTTTTAAACAGCTTAATAATCATCATATTAATTGTTATATGATGGGTAATACGCACTGCCATTGTTGCAAGAAGGGATACAGCTGCAAATCAAATTACGCATTAATTGTATTTTATTAGCTAGATGGAATACAGCTGAGGATACTCACATAAATTTAGCATAATTTCTGTGACAATATACAACAAATAATATTTTTGCTTTACCGTGAGGGTTGGTTTTAGGGGTGAGGAAGGGGTAGACACAAAAAAATACAGTTAATTTGTAATTTAATAAACAATATTAATACTTCTCAATAACTTCTGATCGCAGCTGTATCCCTTCAAGCAACAACAGCAGGAGAGATCCCAGATGCTGTATTTATGTCATGTTTATTCACAATTTTCTGTTGAAATACAGGAAGGTACACAACTGTTTATCTGGGAGAGGAAGAGAGAAAATATTCTAGTAACATAAATAGTTTGTATCTTTTTGCCGTCTCCATAGACATCCACATGTGTTTTACAAACCTTAAATGGTATGTTTTGCTTGTAGTTATGTGTATTTGAATGTCTGAAACTTAAAATAAATGTTAATTGTGTGAAAGCACGGATAAATCGTGATTTATGACATGTGCTGTGCACCTCTTTTTGTGCCTCAGTGCACGCCGTCAGATTTAAATTTTAGCTGTTGATGACGTGCGCTCTAAACGTTCTAATCACACCGGTGTGATTGTAGGCTTCAGGGACCATCGAAGGCTGATCACACCGGTGTGATCCTATGTATGAAGGGGTTAACTTGTTTAAATAAGTTAATCAGGTTTCAACTAGGAAGTTATTAAATATTAACTTAATATTTTAGTCGGTTGATGACTAGAGAAAATAATTTGATCAACTAAAAAAATTAAGGATTTTAGGATTGAGTAGTAGAACATTGCACTTTTCACTTTTTACAATCAAACTCAGGTGACTGTTAAATCCCACTTCAACAATGCATTCAGTAATGTTTATGATTTAGCAAAATAAGCAGAGTAGGTGTTCTTTTGTGGCTGTTCAGACCTATTGAACCACATGAGCGTTTATGAAAGCAATCTCGGCAAATGAGTTTTCAACTACCTCTGGAAGTGACTGAAAGTGGAAAAGCTTAAGACCTCCGTTAACATCCGTATTTAGCGCCATCCACTTGAGATCAGACCAGCAAAAAAGCAACTTAATAACAGGGTGTAAACAGGAACAGAAAATCTAAAAAGGAGACCTTCAAAAACAAAAGCATAAACACGATCAAAATAGAAGGGAAAAACTAAATAAATAAACAGGAAGAAAAAAGATCAATGGAGAGAAAATCAAAACCTTTTTCATATTAAAAAAAAAAAAAAAAACGTAAGTATAAAGCTTCACCAAAATCTCCTCACTAAACCTACCCTTAAAATTAAACATTAAGCAAAATGTACAATAATACATCAATAAGATTATACAAATTCACACAAATTATCTTCTTATTGACCAAAACATAGTTATGAACTGCCATGGGAGCTTGTTGGGAAATCAACAGAAGAGCAGAGAAGAGTTTAAGAGAGATGAAAGTAGGAAAACACAGATGAAAGGAGATAAAGAGAGAGGAAAAGAGAGGAGATCAAGGCAAACAAGACAAAAGATCAACAAAAACGTAGAGCAGAGCAACGCATACTGTAGGAGGAGTAGTAGAGATGAGATCAAGAGAGAAGAAAAGATCAACACAGAGGAGAGGAGATCAAGAGAGATTGCTGAGGAGATCAGTGAGAGGAGAAAAGAGAGAGAGAGGGAGGCCTTAACGTGTCCTACTCACGTATCCAATGAAGAGAGGGATTAGAACACAGCAAAGTAGGTTGAAGGAAAAGGGCTGAATTAGAACAGGACCCTTGAGAAGCAGATCAAGAAGAGGATGGGGAGAGTGAGGGAGTGGTTAAGAGGCGAGATGGAGGGATAGAGAAGAACTGAATTGGAGACTGAAAACATGTTAAGAGAGAGTAAAAGATAGAGAGATAGAAAGAGAGAGAGCACTATCACAACATTAGATCTACACACTTCTCCAATATATCTTTAAAAAACACCATTCTGATCTCACAAGGAAACGTAACCATTTCATGGTTTGTCAGTTTAGTGACTAGTTTGTATGAATTCCTATGATCTACGTCAGATAAAAATGTACAATTTTTTAAAATACGTGACACCAAACCCAACTGCCATTGGGGAATGAACAAGTTGTACTAAAATGTACAAATGAGATCGTACAAGTTCACAAAACATCATACAATTAAACCAAAAGGTTACAAATTTACATGAGATAGGATTGCAAATAAAAGAAAAATAAAGCCATATCCTGGGAGTGAACTCCAGGCTGTTACCAATAGCAGTAAATGTCATACACTACCTGATAAAAGTCTTGTCATTAAGGCCAATTGTAAGAGCAACAAATAATAACTTGACTTCTAGTTAATCATTTGGAAAAGTGGCGGAGGGTAGATTTTTCTGATAAATCATCTGTTGAACTGCATCCCAATCATCACAAACACTGCAGAAGACCTATTGGAACCCGCATGGACCCAAGATTTACACTGAAATCAGTCAAGTTTGGTGAAAAAGAAATCATGATTTGTAGTTACATTCAGTATGGGGGCGTGCGAGAGATCTGCAGAGTGGATAGCAACATTAACAGCCTGAGGTATTAAGACATTTGTGTTGTCCATTACATTACAAACCACAGGAGAGGGCAAATTCATCAGCAGGACAGCACTCCTTATGACTCGTTTCCACTGAGTGGTACAGTACGGTACAGGTCGGTATGGGTCACCTTTATCAGGCTTGCGTTTCCACTACCAAGGGTACCCTTTTGGTGGGCGTGGTGTACGACAAAGTTTAAGTCAACGTCATTCTCGCTCAAATAAATGTCTACAGTAAAGCTGTACAGGTCGTTCACATCATATGAGAAGCACTTCTCACAAAACAGATGCTTTAAACATAAAAATACTTATTTATAAATGTTTATTACTAACTTTTCTATGAACATGGGTTGATTATAGCTGCAGATCAATGACAGTGCGAAATAGCCTACGGTAACGTCTGCAATTACATAAAATAAATAAATAAATGCAACATATATGAACACACACATACCCTTACAGTCTCCAATATGTTACAAGTTACAGATAAATTACCCAGGATTGACCAGCCCAATCACCAGATATGAACATTATTGAGCATGTCTGGGGTAAGATGGAGGAGGCATTGAAGAAGAATCCAAAGAATCTTGTTGAACTCTGGGAGTCCTGCATGAACGCTTTCTTTGTCATTCCAGATGACTTTATTAATGAGTTATTTGAGTCATTGCAGAGATGTATAGATGCAGTCCTCCAAGCTCATGGGAGTCATAAACAATATTAATTCTTTTTCCACTGCAGCATGACTTTATATTCTATACTGTACATTATTTCTGTTAAGTGATGAGACTTTTGTCTAAGCAAAGTCAGACCTTACTGTCTTAATTAAATAATAAAAAAATCAAGGCATGATCATATTTTATTTTGGTAAAATAAGCGTAATCTAGAGGCCTTTGCCTTTCATATAAGCCACTTCTGATACCAAATGATAAACTAGAAGTCAAGTTATTATTTGCTCTTCTTAACACTTGAATAGGCGACAAGACTTTTGTCAGGTAGTGTAGAGTTTGACCATACGAAATTCTGTCATACAGTGAAACGAAAAAGGGGTAGGATAAAACAAGTTGATTAGACATCTTTAGACATCTCCTTTGACATCTTTCCCATTGCTTACATTCATATTTTACATTTCTGTACAGAGAGCTCATGTTTTGATCTTCTGTAGGTTCCATGCAATTATGTGATGCAATTTCACAGGTCAGAGTTCACCAAGTTTGAACTTTGGAACACAGCGACATGCAAAACTTGTTGCACAAGCTTGTGTTTCTGGTCTGCCGAATTCGCATGCATATGAATGGAAGTCTATTGGGCGAAAAGTGCAGAGTGAACGCAGCTTTAGCCTGCCATGAACACAGAGTCAGAAAACTAGTCAGAAACATCATCACAAACCATCCGAATGAATGTTCATTATCTTTTTAATAATCTTATTAGTCTTTACATTGTCTTGTTTTTTTGTGAGTATGTTGTTGTATACTGCACTGTCTGTATTTTGCACTTTCTGTATCCTGCACTGTCTGTATTTTTGCACTGTCGTTGTATTTGCACTGTCTGTATTTTGCACGGTCGTTGTATTTACACTGTCTGTATGTTGCACTGTCTGGAGCCAGCACCTAAGCTTTTTACTCATCATAGCATACGTGCTGCTGATGATGTGACAATAAAAGTGATTTGATTTGATTTGATTTTTTTCTTATTTCTGTATGTATTTCTAATCATTTTAATGTATGTATACAGTATATGTTGTTACACCTGGCTCAAAGATGAAACATTAAGGTAGATGACACGTTGAAATAAAGTCAAAAATAATATTTAGGCCCAACCCCAATACTACCCCTTGACCCTTCCTCTTACCCCTACACCTCGTTGTGCGCATTCACATGAAGAGGTAGGGGTGTTACCAAGTCACTTTACCTTAAAGGCGTAGAGGTAAGAGGAAGAAGACCTAGATAGCCCTTCAAATGGAGATTTTTCAGGACCCCACTCGAAACCAACGGCTAAGAAAATTTCCCAGAATACACCATCTACAGCGGTAGCATGGCTGCACACGGAAGTCAGAAGATGCACAGATCAGTATTTTTTGTCATTATTAAGAATTTTTACAACAAACAAGCACATGTTTTAATATATTAATAATCGCACTCGTGTTTTACTGTCATTCTTTAAAAAAAAACAAAAAAAAACGCTAAAATAAAAACCACTAAATTATGCTATTTATAATCCATAATAATAACTCCTGTACAGCAGTCCCACAACATTCTGACACTCGATGACCATCGAATCTCCTGTCACAAAAGTCTAGTGGCTGGGAATGATCTTTTACAGTGTCTGCTATACAGTAATGTTAATGTTGTTGTTTTTTTGTGTTTACATAGATAGATATGACCGCTGTGTAAATGCACAGTACAGTTACAATCTTATTGCCACATTATATCATTGTGATAACATGATATCGTTGACATCAGTGATTTCCTGAAGATAAATACAAACAAATAACTGAACTGGAATAACTACAGCAGTCGCCATCATCGATCTCATATGAAGCAATAGATTGCGATGACATATGATGACGTGTGCAGGTGTTGTAGTGCTGTCCCATTTCTTAAGGGTCAATTTTGAAGCCCTTCCCCTTTACACTCCGTTTCAAGGGTCAAGGGGATGGGGAAGGGGTACAAAAGTAGAATTGGGATTGGGCCTTATTTTAACAGAATTGAAAATAACATTATCAAATTATCAGTATCAGTATGTTCAATCAGTGTAAAAAGCAAGTGAATGGATGCGGTGTTGTCAGTACTAGTGTATGGATGCAAAACAAAACAAAGCCCAAATTGGAGCACAGCTCTGGTCAACTGCCTACACAATGAATGAACAGCGGCCTCAAAAAAATAAATGATAACATATATACATATAGGAGTAGGTCAGATTTGTCACAAGTCATTGTCACATTGTCATTTGGCGATCAAAATACCACCTCATCACTCCACCACAGGGGCTTGTGGTGTCCATAAAAACATTCTTAATTTCCTTAATGTGTATAATCGTCAAGTTGTATAGCTGTCGGAAGAGGATTCATCGCATAAAACATTGACTCAGACTATGCAATGAGTGAAGAAATGTCAAAGGATTGTGATCCAAAAAATAACCAGGGACCCTCCTCCCACATATACATCACAATGTTGAAGTGCCAATGTATTATATAATCACAATGCTTTTTTTTTCTTTGTTTATGTAATGCACAATGCTCTCCAAATGAGTTTTTTGCCGCTTGTTCAACCTACTTATTTAAAATGAGCTGAAACAACAATTTACAACAACAATTTAATTGTTTTGTGTTCAATCCACTTACATATGTTAGTTTAAAATAGTTAACCTAATTGATTTGTGTTGGGACAACATGAATAAATTGTGTGAAACCCAGGATTATTTAAAGTGTAGTTTGGCAATGCTTAGCAAGTAAATGCCATTAAAACTCATTTGAATTGGACTTCACTTGGATTGGATTGGATTGGATTGGATTGAACTGGACTGGACTGGACTGGACTAGACTAGACTGGACTGGACTGGACTGGACTGGACTGGACTGGATTGGATTGGATTGGATTGGATTGGATTGGATTGGATTGGATTGGATTGGGATTGGGATTTGGACTGGACTAGACTAGACTAGGATTAGATTTGGATTAGATTAGATTACATTAGATTTGATTTGATTTGATTTGATTTGATTTGATTTGATTTGGATTGGATTGGATTGGGTTGGATTGGAATGGATTGGATTTGACTTGATTTGAATTGGATTGGATTTGGATTGGAATGGAATGGAATGGATTGGATTTGGATTGGATTGGATTTGACTTAATTTGGATTGAATTTGGATTGGATTTAGGTTTGGATTGGATTGGGACTGGATTTGGATTGGATTGGATTGGAATGGAATGGATTGGATTGGATTGGATTTGGATTGGATTGGATTTGACTTGATTTGAATTTGGATTGGATTTGGATTGGATTGTGACTGGATTTGGATTGGATTTTGATATGATATGATATGATATATGATATGATTTGATTTGGATCTGATTTGATTTGATTTGGATTTGATTTGGTTTGGGTTTGATTTGGGTTTGGATTAGATTAGATTTGATTTGGTTTTGATTTGATATGGATTGGATTTTAATTGAATTGAATTGAACTGAATTGAATTTGAACTAAGAGAGAGAGAGAGAGAGAGAGAGAGAGAGAGAGATAAGAGAGAGAGAAAGAGAGAGTGGGAGAACATACGGCACAACAGTAGCCTGGAGCCAGAGATGGAGAGTCTGTTTGCCTACACATTTGTCTGTGCGTACGTGTGTATGTGTGTGTGTGTGCCTGCATACAAAAGTACTTCACTACCCTACTTGATGGCCTAATCATTACTGAACCATTTTTCGACATCGTGAACGCTGCCCCCCTGCCCCATTATCTCAAAGGTAATGACAAGGTCAGATTTAAATGCATCGCAACAAGTATGAAGTACATCGTGTGCTCGTTTCCTGGGTGAATTAGTGTGTGTATTCAAGTGCGATTCTTTGCGTATCATCATGAGAGGCTGCAGCCTTCTAATGTGCTCCAGGAATATCATTGTCGATTGACCTAGAATGATGATTCACACGTTTCTCATTCTCAAGATCAACTCAAGGATTTGGCCCTCGAGGCATTCGAGAGATGCTACAAACCCGGCATAGTAAAACTCCTAGTAAAAGTTACAGCAGATCTGATGGATTTCACAGATACATGATTGATAGCCAAAGGCTCCGCGGATTTCAAACAACATCTCCATCATTTTTATGTTAATAAGATATGTGGGATTTCACCCAAAGATCTTATTCTTTCTTTTTATGTTAATATCTCGACGCCACACCAAGAAATCTGGAAATGTCTTTCTTGGTGATCCGGACTCTCCATTCCTGTCATCGCATGTTTCGTGATGACAGCTGGGAAGTGAGGCAATCTCACGGTGGAATTGAACGGATTGGGCTCTGATTGGTTCCTTTGAAGTGTCAGGATAACATTCGGCAAAGCAGCACTTTTCGCTCTGTAATGTCTATTCATAGATCTTAGGTTTTATTTCTGCCTGCGCACTCAAATAGCAGAGTTGCTTTTCGAATCATCTGTCGACTCAGAAGGAATGGTGAACTTGTGTTTTCAGCTTTTAAAGTGGAAGCTGTGAATTAAAGCATCGGTGCACTTTTATGTTCCTCTGTCAGTTTTACATAATGCAGACTTGGGAGAAGTGCTCTCCAGCTCAGACGCTACGCCCCTGGACCATTCACACTGTCTCTCATGCTTACTGCACACCAAATGACATGAATGAGTTTTCTCTAAACTGCAAGCTCCAATCGGATTGACTGACTTTATGCGAGTCAAAAAGACTCAAAGAGGAAAAAAAGCCATCTGATTTCCTTTAAAACTCTGAAAACACACCAGGTTTTGGATATTTTTTGTATAAACCCTATTGATATCTTGGCATGAATACATTAAATGCACTTGCAATTATATTAACCAGCATAATTATAATGTGCCACAATCATTCATTCATTCATTTTACTTCAGCTTAAGCCCCAGTCAGATCACACGATTTTGTCAAGATTTCGGCATGATTTCCTTGACGTCGTGTGTCATGGGGAGTTGTAAACGACAAATGGGTGTCGTGACACAGGATTCAATAATTTCTTCTTGTGTAATGTGGCATAGTTCATGACAACCAATACCATGTCTGTGACACCTCATGACACTATCCCAGAAAGTCTAGCATGTTTAATTTTCTTTCCCATTTCATCACACGGGTGACACTTTTTTACAGCCATATCACCCTGCAGCCCAAGACCGGTTACTCACTGAAGCTAAGCAGGGCTGAGCCTGGTCAGTACCTGGATGGGAGACCACATGGGAAAACTAGGTTGCTGTTGGAAGTGGTGTTGGAGAGGCCAGCAGGGGGCGCTTAACCTGTGGTCTGTGTGAGTCCTAATGCCCCAGTAAAAGTGAAGGGGACACTACACTGTCTGTGGGCGCCGTCTTTCGGATGAGACGTTAAACCGAGGTCCTGACTCTCTGTGGTCATTAAAAATCCCATGACACTTCTCGTAAATAGTAGGGGTGTAACCCCGGTGTCCTGGCCAAAGTCCCTCAATCGGCCCTTACCCATCATGGCCTCCTAATCATCCCCATCCACCGAATTGGCTCTATCACTGTCTCTTCACTCCACCAATAGCTGGTGTGTGGTGAGCGCACTGGCGCCGTTGTCCTGTGGCTGCCGTCACATCATCCAAGTGGATGCTACACACTGGTGGTGGTGTGGAGAGACCCCCCTCATGATCGTGAAGCGCTTTGTTGTGTATGGCCATACACAATAAATGCGCTATATAAATACACATTACATTACATTACATTACTGGGCATAGGAGTGCATAATTTCTCAGTTATATCTGCGGTAATGCCGTTAATCTGTTGGTCAGGTAATCAAAGAATAGGCTGCATATTTAGCCTACTTATGGGTGGGTCTCCGGTGGATAAGATCAATCATTGGTTATGCCAGGGGTGTCCAAACTACTTGATTAAACTAATTAATTTGAAACTCACAGGCAATTGATGATTTTGTCATTTAATATAGGTTTCTCTGAAACTGTAAATATTTCACTTGAATTTTATTTAGTCTAGTTTTATTTTTATTTAACAAACCAGTTTGTTCTTTGGCGCTGAAACATATAGCGAACTGGCTTTGAAGCACTTCACCTCAGATGTTATTCGTTATTCCTGTTTATCTAGTAGATAACTGACCAACAAAAAAAGTACATAAAAATTAAGATACAAATTATACCAATACAATATTTTTTGTTTGTGCCCGTCCACACAACTGTGCGGGTGGATGATTTGTTTCACTGGAAAATAAGGATTTAATTACAGTTCCATTGTAATTGTTGTATCACAAACCTCATATATTTGTCATATAATGTCATTATTTTAAAGATTTTGTCTTAAGCATCTGATTTTTCCTTGGTGCTGATGGACTTTCATTTTCTGAGTTTAATATGCAATCCATGGCTGGAAAATATACATTAGATTTAAAAAATATATATCCTAATATTACAAAGGAAATATACATTTGACTTTATCAATGTTGTAACGAATGCCCTTAAATAATGTAGCCTAGTTGTGAGCAAGCATCAGTGTTTATTGAGATTGACATAACATTTTAAAAAATTTAAATTGAGATAAATATTGTTATAGCAACACTTGTGACTGCTTTGGGCAATAACACTCACTGTAGACGTCATGGGATGACTGATCATGAAGGAACGTGTAGTCTGGCACATTTGTTACCTATGACAAGTCAAGATTTCATCAAGACAAACATAGCATAATCTGACATGACTTTTGTAACCGACAATAAAAATTATCTGACTTTAGTCTCTATTTCAGAGATCACCAAAGTCAAATGAACTGCCAACTATTCCAGCATATATGTTTTACGCAGCGAATGCCCTTCTAGCTGCAAACCAGTACCCACACACTCATACACTACGGCCAATTTAGTTTATCAATTCACCTATAGCGCATGTCTTGGGACTGTGGGGGGAAACCGGAGCACCCAGAGAAAACCCACACGAACACGGGGAGAACATACAAACTCCACACAGAAATGCCAACTGACCCAGCCGGGACTCTAACCAGCAACCTACTTGTTGTGAGGCGATAATCCAGACCACTGAGTCACCATGCCACCTTTATGTATTTAATTAAAGATTTTAAAGACAGTGTAATACTTCTATGGTTTTACTGATTGATTGTCAACTAAAGGGATAGTTTCTCTGATTATTTGCTTTCCATGTTATTCCAAATATAATGTGATACAGGGAAAGCTAAAGGGGAGCGAAGTTGTTTTGGACCACATTTACTTTTATAACATGAACAAGATACAACATTCTTCAAAACTATTGTTTTGTGTTCATCTACACTAAGTAAATTAAAATGATACAGGTTTCAACAGTTCGCATTTAGATATTGTTTGACAAATGTTAGCTGGTTTGGCATGCTGTCCCGGGAGAGAACCCTGAGCTCGGAGATAGTTGAGCCCAGGGCTCCCGCCTGGTGGATGGAGCATATAAGGGGAGTACGAGATCAGGTGGTTCTCTAGAGCTCCCCGTTATAAAGGAAGAAAAGAGGGGGGAGAAGGGGTGGATGGGGGGTTTCTTCGAAAATGAAGATAAGGGAGTGATTTTTTCTAGGCTACTTATAGTGAGTTTGGATTGATCTGATTGGCTAGCTAATGATTGTAGATGAGAGATCAGCTGCGGTCAATCATATCACGTGTTCCTCTCGAAATTTGTTTGTGAAACTTCACTTAGAGCAACATGGGTAAATAATAACAGATTTTACTTTTACCTTTTGGATGGAACTGTCACTTTAAGGTAACCAAATAACAGAGCATTTAAAACACACTTTGGAGATTGTTTATGTATTAGCTGTAGTAATATAATCTGATTTCATAATTTTGTTTTGCATATAATACTATTTTTATAGTTTGTTATTGCTTAGTGCAAAGTCATCACAAAACGTGACCCATGGGTTTATTTTTTGGCAATAGTCAAAACATTTTATATATTAAAAAATACATTTTATGGGTCAAAATGATAGATTTTATGATTGTCAATATATTCTTGTACAATTCCTACTGCAAATACATCAAAACTCAATTTTCGATGAGTAACATGCATTGCTACGAACATACGTTGGTCAACTTTAAAGGCTATGTTCACAGTATTTACACTTTTTTGAAACCTCATATTTCAGATATTCAAATAGTTGCATTTTCAGACCAATATTGTCTATCTTAATAAAACATACCTCAAAGCTTATATATTCAGCTTTTGTGTGATTTATAAATCAAAATGTACAAAAAAACACACACTTGATCAAGGGTTACAAATAGGGAGTTTTTCAGAATTTAGTCCCCACGTTTCTGAGCAGATTTGAGGTCACTTTACACACACAGAAACTTTAATGTGTGGTTTATGGGGATTCTTCATATTAGACAATAGCTATGTTTCCATCCAAAAATGCGAATGAACTTTATGCGCAAAACTGGATTATCGCATAAAAGACGTGTGAATAAAGCTGCGTCCATCCAACGAGTCAAAGTGAACAAAATCGTCACTTCCTGATTAACTGGCGCTAAATATCAACAGTAAAAACTGAATTTGCTGTGATAAGAGAAGCTGCGTCAATCTTTTCTTCATTTAATAAATGACTTGCGCCTCAGAAGGCAATCCTGACACACAGTGAACGCGCAGTGGCGTTTGAAGGTGTCAGACGCGGAGCACAGGCGCTCTTGATTCTGGATGTCATTAATAATTTAATAACACTAATACTGAAACGGTAAGGCGTTTTAGAATGACAAAAACAAAATTTCAGATGGTTTATAATGTGCTCAGCATGCTGGTTTGTCCATTTACATACATTTTTATCATAACATGATCTCTCAAAACAAAATCACATGACCTTTTTTAATGCGCACACTGTAATTTGTTCAGTAAAAGTGTTTCCATCGTAGTTTATGCGCATCTTTTCTTATCGAATAAAAGGTTTTTCCTACTCAGTTATGCGCATTTGTTTTTTATGCGCATTTTCAAAATTGATGCGCATCATGGTGTTTCCATCAACCGTTTTTTTATGCGCATTACCAAAATGTGCATAAAAATAGGTGGATGGAAACATAGCTAGTGATTTATTTTTTTATCCTGTATATTCCATCCCCTATCCTTAACCCTACTAGTAGACACATAGGCCTATGTACTACTGATGAAAAAGGTTAAAAAGGGGTCATTAAATTGATAGTTCACCCAAAACTAAACATTCTGCCATTATTTACTCTCCCTTTACTTGTTCCAAACCTGTTAGTCTTAATTTCCCCCGTTGAACACAAAAGAAGATATTTTGAAGAAAGCTTAAAAAAAAAAACCTATAACCATTGACTTCCATACTATTTGTTTATCCTTCCATGGAAGTCAATGGTTACAGGTTTTCATCTTTCTTTAAAATGTCTTAGTGCTTAACAGAATAAAGAAACTCATAACAATTTGGAACCACTCGAGGGTGAATAAAAATTAAAAAAAAATCAGCACATTTTTGAGTGAACTATCCCTTAAATTTTGATTGATAGACTAATTATTTAAAAGGTTAAATTGATACAATAATTTTCCCAGTACTGGGTTGCAGCTGCATCCGCTGTGTAAAATATATGCTGGATAAGTTGGCGGTTCATTCCGCTTTGGTGACCCCTGATGAATAAAGGGACTAAGCCGAAGGAAAATGAATGAATGATATGATAATAATAATAATAATAGTATTATTATACATTTATTTACTGTTTTTATTACATTTGTATTATTTATTGTATTTATTGAGTACAGAAGTTTGCAAATCAGTCAGATCAATTTTATTTCCCTTTGTCTAATTGGGTGGTTGTTGTCCGTAATAGAAACAATGTGTTGCCAGACGCAGTTATGCTGACAGTCAAACGTCTAGCTTCGTCAGAGTGGGTGTTTAATGAGTGGGTGCACTTATCCAGTCCTGAATTAACTCAATGCCAAATAGCCGTGCAGCAATACACGGACATGACCACGCTGAAATTAGTGTTCATCGAGCACTGAATTAGTGTGATTTGTTAATGAATCAGTGCGAGTTCAAGTGAAGGCTCTTCATATGGCACGGCTTTTTACACCCACTCCCCGTGCGCGAGCGGGACATGGTGGGTGTACGACGGGGAGCACCAGCTCGCATTTAACGAAGACAAACGGTTCCCGTTCAGCAGGGGGTATTTACCGATCCTGGGATCAGTCTGGCTGGGGAGAGACGGCGACAGCAGGAGCTTCAGCGGATGATTACACACCTCTAAGCCAAGTGAGGAGCAGGACCGAGGCCAGACAGAGAGAGAGAGAGAGAGAGAGACAGAGACAGATGGGAAGAGAGATGAGATACTAATGCACATATACAGAGGGGGAGGGAACGACAGGACAGAGAAATAATCTTTCATTGTATTGCATGTTGACAAATGCCCACAAGTGTCCCCACAAAGTGTCAGTGATTTCACACAGCCGCGCAGAAGACAGGAATTTAGCTACAGACCAGTGGAGAGAGTGAAAGACTGAATAACACTACCAGCGGAGCTACAGATGCATGCTCGTGTTTGTTTGTTTTTTATTCTGAGACGTGCGAAGAGAACTTCGACTTTTTCATTACCAACACAAATTCATCAATGTCATAAGCTTCTGATGCGCACATTATTTCAGGGGAAAACATGGAATGTCTCATGCGTTATTATGAAACAGTTAGTTACGGCTGTCTAATCTGATAGGAAAAGCAGTGATCTAAATAGGGTTGCCTGCCATTCAGAATTAAAACTAAATTCCTGACAGAGTACAGACAGGTTTGAGATGGATCAACGGATGGATGTATAGATACAATAGAAGGATAGAAAGATGGATGGATGGATGCATCCACAATCAAAGAGACAGATGGACTGATAGATAGTTAGTTAATGGATGGAATAAACAGATAGACAGAGATGGACAAATAAATTGATTATGGACTGAGGGATGATGAATGAAAATAATCATTATTTGATGATGGATTGAGGGATGGATGGATTGAGGGACGGATGAATGAACAGGATAAACAATTTATGGAATGAGACATGGATGGATGGATGCATTGAGAGATAGATGAATGAACAGAATAATTAATTGATGATGGAATGAGGGATGGATGGATGGATGGATGGATGGATGGATGGATGGATGGATGGATGGATGGATGGATGGATGGATGGATGGATGGATGGATGGATGGATGGATGGATGGATGGATGGATGGATGGATGGATGGATGGATGGATGGATGGATGGATGGATGGATGGATGGATGGATGGATGGATGGATGGATGGATGGATGGATGGATGGATGGATGGATGGATGGATGGATGGATGGATGATAGATTGATTGAGGGAAGGATGAATGAACAGGATAATTAATTGATGGAATAAGGGGTGGATGGATGGATGGAATGAGGGATGGATGAGGGATGGAATCAGGGATAAATGAATGGAATGAGAGATAAGTTGATGGATGGAATTAGGAATGGAATGAGGGATGGATGAAATAAACTATGGATGGATGGAATGAGGGATGGAATGATGGATGGAATGATGGATGGACTGATGGGCGGATAGATGGAATGATGGAATGAGGGATGGAATGATGGATGGATGGAATGAAGGACGGATGGAATGAGGGATAAAATGATTGATGAATGGAATTATGGAACGAGGGATGGATGGAATGATAGATGGATGGATGGAATGATGGATGGATGGAATGAGGGATGGAATGTCGGATGTATGGAATGATGCAATGAGGGATGAATGGAATGATGGATGGATGGATGGGGATGAGGAGATGGATGAAATGAGGGACGGATGAATGAACAGGATAATTAATTTATGATGAAATGAGGGATGGATTGATGGATGGATGGATGGATGGATGAATGGATGGATGGATTGATTGAGGGAAGGTTGAATGAACAGGATAATTAATTGATAGAATGAGGGATGGATGGATGGATGGATGGATGGATGGATGAAGGATGGAATGAGGGATAGATGAATGGAATGAGATATGGAATGAGGGATAAGTGGATGGATGGAATTAGGAATGGAATAAGGGATGGATGAAATAAACTATGGATGGAGGAATGAGGGATGAAATGATGGATGGATAGTTGGATGGATGGATGGAATGATGGATGGAGTGATGGGCGGATAGATGGAATGATGGAATGAGGGATGGAATGATGGATGGATGGAATGGGGGATGGATGGAATTATGGAATGAGGGATGGATGGAATAAAAGATGGATGGCTGGAATGATAGACTGAGGGATGGATGGAATGATGGAATGAGGGATGAATGGAATGATGGATGAATGGATAGATGGGGATGAGGGGATGGATGGAATGAGGGATGGATGGATTGAGAGAGGGATGAATGAACAGGATAATTAATTTATGATGGAATGAGGGATGAATGGATGGATTGATTGATGGATTGATAGATGGATTGATGGATTGATTTAGGGAAGGATGAATAAACAGGATAATTAATTGATGGAAAGAGGGATGGAATGAGGGATAAGTGGATAGATGGAATTAGGAATGGAATGAGGGATGAATGAAAAACTATGGATGGATGGAATGAGGGATAAGTGGATGGATGGAATTAGGAATGGAATGAGGGATGGATGAAAAACTATGGATGGATGGAATGAGGGATAAGTGGATGGATGGAATTAGGAATAGAATGAGGGATGGATGAAAAACTATGGATGGATGGAATAATGGATGGGATGAGGGATGGATGAATGGAATGAGGGATGGACTGATGGGCGGATGGAAGGATGGATGGAATGATGGAATCAGGGATGGAATGATGGATGGATGGAATGAAGGACGGATGGAATGAGGGATTAAATGATTGATGAATGGAATTATGGTATGAGGGACTGATGGAATGATAGATGGATGGATGGAATGATGGATGGATGGAATGAGGGATAGAATGTGGAATGTATGGAATGATGGAATGAGGGATGAATGGAATGATGGATGGATAGGGATAAGGGGATGGATGGAATAAGGGATGGATGGATTTAGAGATGGATGATTAAAGCAGATGGATGGATGAACAGATTAATGAATAGATGATGGATTGTGGGATGGATGGATGGATGGATGATTAAATCATTGACCAAACAGAACCGATAGATTATTAGTGGGATTATGGATTGATAGATAGATACACAGGTAGTCAGTGATAGATCTAAATGATAGATAAAAAAAAAAGTTGGTGACAGACAGAGAGACAAACAGACAGAACAAAAAGTCTGTTGAACGGATGGACAGAGAAATGGATGGATTTAAATACAGAGGGAGACAGACAAATAATTAAGACTGCGGCTGTGGCCAATTTATTCAAATTCACATTCATAACTAGAACAGGAGCCAATTCTTCAGTTGTGAGTTTTGCACTACCCTGGTTTGTGAGTGTGCTGGCACCATTCCTGTATGCATCACTCCAGTTTTATGTATTCCAGACAGGCTGTCGGTCTGTGAGATGCTCTACAACACAATAGTTGATTCTGCTTTGGCTTCTTTTGGAACTGCTTTCATTGCCAGGAAGAAAAAAATGTCCGTATTGTTTCTAAAGTGCAAGTTACTCAATATTAAATTGCTTTCTGAACTGCTGTACAAAAGCCTGCAGCCTCAGGCCTTCAGCCAAATCACAGTGGCCCTGATCTTCAATACAAGAGTTCATGTGCTATTATTTAAATACCAAAAAGGAAACAAACACATTAGCTAAATTAATAAGTTGTTCGGGAAGCTTCAATATGCCATTCTTCACAATATTTCTTGACACAATAGTTATTTCTTCCCTTTGTAAAAGAAAATAAGCTGCCATCACATTCATTGCAGACGGTTTACCGGAGCGTCCTTGCATCTTTTAATACAACTAGTGGAGCTTCAGATTTCAGATTGATTTTAAACTATGAATTATGTAGACTGGAAAATGGCATTTACATTTAAAAAAAATTATATACACTCACCGGCCACTTTATTAGGTACACCTGTCTTACTGCTCATAAACGCAAAATTTCTAATCAGGCAATCACATGGCGGCAACTCAATGCATTTAGGCATGTAAACATAGTCAAGAGGATCTGCTGCAGTTCAAACAGAGCATCAGAACGGGAAAGAAAGGTGATTTAAGTGACTTTGAACGTGGCATGGTTGCTGGTGCCAGACTGGGTTGATCTGAGTATTTCAGAAACAGCTGATCTACTGGGATTTTTACGCACAACCATCTCTAGGGTTTATAGAGATTGGTCCGAAAAAGAGAAAATACTTAGTGAGTGGCAGTTCTGTGGGCGCAAATGCCTTGTTGATGCCAGAGTTCAGAGGAGAATGGCCAGACTGGCTCGAGATTATAGAAAGGCAACAGTAACTAAAATAACCACTTGTTACAACTGAGGTATGCAGAAGAGCATCTCTGAACACACAACATGTCCAACCTTGTGGCGGATGAGCTACAGCAGCAGAAGACCACACCGGATGCCACTCCTGTCAGCTAAGAACAGGAAACTGAGGCTACAATTCACACAGGCTCACCAAAATTGGACAATAGATTATTGGAAAAACGTTGCCTGGTATGATGAGTCTCAATTTCTTCTGCGACATTCGGATGGTAGAGTCAGAATTTGGCATCAATAACATGAAAGCATGGATCCATCTTGCCTTGCATCATGGCAACGCCACAGCCTACCTGAGTATTGTTGCTGACCACGTCCATCCCTTATGACTAGGCCCACACGGAATCTGTGCTCGCACAATTACGCAGATTTTCCGCAGATTTTTAGCCCATCATTAATTCTGTTTGTTTACTTACAGTTAACTATTTACAGTTAATCTAATTGGATTTGCATTTATTATAAATATTAAAAAGATATAATTTTTTATTTAACATATTAAGGTTTTAGTTATGATACTCCTAAAATAATTCCACAGAAATCCGCAGATTTTTACCAAAATTCTCTGCAGAAATAGCAAAAAACGTCCGCAGATTCCATCTGGTCCTACTTATGACTAGGGCCAGACGGAATCTGCGGACGTTTTTTGCTATTTCTGCTGAGAATTTTGGTAAAAATCTGCAGATTTCTGTGGAATTATTTTGGGAGTATCATAACTAAAACCTTAATATGTGAAATATGTGTAATTTAAAAACTGAATAATTTCAGATTTACACACATTTACTCAAGTAAATAAACAGAATTAATGATGGGCTAAAAATCTGCGGAATTCTGCAGAAAATCTGCGGAATTCTGCGACCGCAGATTCCGTGTGGGCCTACTTATGACCACAGTGTACCCATCTCTGATGGCTACTTCCAGCAGGATAATGCACCACATCATAAAGCGTGAATCATCTCAGGCTGGTTTCTTGAACATGACAATGAGTTCACTGTACTCAAACAGCCTCCACAGTCACTAGATCCCAAATGTGCTCTATTGGATTGAGATGTGGTGGAACGGGAGATTCTCAACATGGATGTGTGCAGCCATCAAATCTGCAGAAACTGTGTGATGCTATCATGTCAATATGGACCAAAATCTCTGAGGAATATTTCCAGTACCTTGTTAAATCTATGCCACAAAGGATTAAGGTGGTTTTAAAGGCAAAAAGGGGTCCAACCTGGCATTAGTAAGGTGTACCTTACTAGTAAGTCTTTAAAATTATGATTACAGTACGTTGAGGGAGGTGTATACCGCGGAAGTGTTGCTGCTCAAGATTTTGTTAATGCTTCATCAGTGTGAATTTACTTCACATTACAACCAACAGTGGAGACGCATCTTAATGCACAGCAACGTATGCATACACATCACTGCAGAGCTGCCCATGACACATCATCATCACTTTCTTACTATGAGGTGACAGTGCCAAATTACTAGCCTGAGTGTTGTTTCACATAAAGAACAAACTTTTCTGTTTTAGGCTACATCATTGTCGTGTAAATGTAGCCTCAGCTGTTTGAAAACAGAGGTGCAGTTCTCCGTAATTGCTCTTTCACTGGCCGCCCGGAATATTATGTATCGTTACCTGATTCGTCAAGGCTCAGGTAACGACAAAATATGCTTGTAAACAGTGAGTGTGAATGATCACATATCATACGTTTTAGGCTGTATAGTGTGGACAGAGATAGTTTTTCTGTAACTTAAAAACACCAGTCTGGACGAGAAGCATTTAAAATGTTGTTCTTATAGTACAACTTCTTACTAATGCCCGCTTTTTACATTTGTGGGTCTCATTGCTCGGTTTTGCTGTCTTGTTGGTGCTGTAGTCAGAGAAAACTCTCATACCCCTTTGTTTGTAGCATGGTTCTGAAAAATTTCAATTTTTCAGAGGCTTACCCCTACGCCTCCAAATTAAAGATAATTAGTTTCTACCCCTTCACGGGAACGTAGGGGTGTCCCAATTAAGTAAGGAAAAGGGTTAAGGGGTAGAATTGAGATTGAGCCTTAGACTCTTTTACATATTTTATAACTTCCTCACAAGGTCTTAACTGATAAAAATTACTATTATTAATCAAAGCATACCTCAAATACCCCTTATTGGTTCAGTCTTAAACCTGACAGTGTGAATGTTAAGAAAACCAGGAATAAATGCATCATTTTCTTTTTTTCAGTTTGAACACATCCTAAAAAAACTCTCTGGGCTCTATTTTAATGATCTAGGCGCAAAGTCTAAAGAGCATGGTGCAAAAGCATTAAGGGCATGTCCGAATCCACTTTTGCTATTTTAAGGATAGACAAATAATCTCTGCGCCCTGGCACATGGTCTAACGGGGTTGTGCTTATCCTCTTAATGAGTTATGGGTGTGTTTTGAACATAATGTGCATTAAACCAATCACAGACTCATCTCACATTCCCTTTAAGAGTCAGTTGTGTCGCACCATGGTGCATTTGCTATTTACATGGCAGACTTTGTAAGAGGAAAAACTGAATGCTTCACTAGTGAGAAAACAGTTAAACAAACCATCTGCAGCGCGAGGATAAAGAACGAGCCTCCTCTATTTGGCCTCTTTACTTTCTCTTTACTTTTACTCCTTTACTTTCGTGGATAAGGAAACGGTGCTGTACGCACTCTACTGAAGACATCCATTAGCCAACATATTTAATTTTGTTTGTTAAGGCAAAGATTTGTTTCAAAACTATTTCTAAATTCAGTTCTAATCTCAAGCAAATGAATAAATGAACAATAATAACAAAATGTGGTCAAAAAACTTAATGTGGTCAAAAAATCCAAACACGCATCCTATTCTTATGCCCCATATGGTGACGCACATGTCTACAAAACCCGACAGGTAGACAAATCTAAACTTGTTTTTATTAAAACAAATTTAAATATGCATATAATAAATAATACTGCTAATAATAATAACATTATACAAATGCAAATTGTCATGAGTAAACTGAAAAAAGCCCCCCGACATGAAGGCATGAAGGCAGTGGTTTTTATATTTATGTAAAAAATAATAATTTTTGTAACATTTTAATCCTTTGATTTGTGTAAATGTATGTAAAGATATTTGTGTAACGCTGTACATCCTGTGTGTATTAAGCAATGTGTAAGTGTTTGGACCTACATAGGCACATAACTAATGCAATCTGTGCTGGACTTTAGTCCAGGTTTTAGTTGGTCAATGAAGCGGTCTATTTCAGTTCTTCAAAATAGCAACGTGCCAACAATGCACCTTAACACACTACCTTTTTAGATCAGAACACCAATGAGTCCACCAAGTGGCACAAATGGATTTGCGATTTAAACAACTCGGTGCAAAACGTGAAAATTAGGATTGCGCTGGTCTGAAAAGAGCAACAAATCGTGCCAAACACATCTTGCTCCTTATTGCGCCGGGTGTATGATAGGGCCCTCTGTCTCAAATTAAGCTGAGATTTGTCTGGCATTCTACATTTTCAATAAGAACTCACTGAATCTTTCATCATTATTTAATAGATCTTTATCATCTTATATACTTTTGCTCCATTTTTCCTTTCCATAAGAAAACTCAAATTAAGCTTAAACAGAAACTTTAACAAATCATCAAGTTAACTATGAAGAACAACTTTGAACAATAACTTTTTTTCTTCTTCCTCTGTGCATTCTGTATTCCCCACACTCAACTATTGCTTGCATCTTCTATCAAGCTGTGAAATATTCCAGATCGCTAACCCATTTTCTTTGCACTGCCTGAATGACAGAAACAGCTGAAGCACTTAATCAACGTTTTTAATGCTTTAACTAAAGCTTCAGAAGGCTGCAGCCAATTGAGCTCGCGGTAAAATAGAACGCCAGTGTTGACCGAAACAAAAGGCGTAAAAAGTGAGCAAGCTGGCACCGGGTGGGAGGGCTGCGTGCCAGCGACAGACAGACTGTGCCATTTCAAAAGGTTACGGCAGACTGCGAGGCACTTACGTCGGGAGACAGACAGAAAATAGAGATGCAACAAACACATATGCATATGCACGCACGAGAGCTACATGTGGGAAAAGTGCAACTGGTGCCGTGCCGTTGGAAGGCAGCCTACTCTGACCCTTTACAGTGTAGTTTCCTCCAGTTTCTGTCTCTCTCTGGCTTGGCAGGACCCTCCCTGCGTGGTCCCTAATGGAGCGATGATTGTGCTGACCTTCAGTTCAGTTTGGAGATAGACGGAGGAAAAGGGTGGGGGGGGCAGAGAGTGATGGAACGCAATGTTGAGAAAGTCAAGCTGGGAGACTGAGATATCAGAGGAAGGACATTAAATAACCGCAGAAGGAGAGTGAATGAGGGAGATCAAATGGGGGGAGAAAAAAAATCGTAAAATTAATGGTTTGATGTGATAGTGCAAAATTATGGTTTAAAGTGATAGTTTAAAAGTAAAAAGGCCATAATTTGCTCATGCTTCATATCCATATAACTATATAAATATATTTCTTTTGCAGAGATTTCTAATGACCTAATGACATTTTGGGCTCCTCAAAGAACTTTTCAGTTTCCGAAACTGAGACTTATACATCACCATCTGAAAGCTGAATAAATAGCTGAATAATTTACATTGATGTATGGTTTGTTATAGGACAATAGTTGGCAGAGATAAAACTATTAGAAAATCAGAATTATGAAAGTTTAAAAAGTGCCTTTAAATTTGTCTTAGTAATTATTATTACTAAACAAAAAATCTGTTGATATATTTACATTAAGAAATTTACAAGATATCTTAATTAATTTAATATTGTAATGATTTTTGACATTAAAATAAAATCAGTCATTTTGACCGATACAATGTGTTTTAAACACCTAGATTTGATTTCTAGGGTCACATTTTTCATATTTGTTAGTGCAGAGTATAGTGTTATTTCATATTACTTAGTAACTCTTGTAATCTATGTATCTATTTATTTAGTATAAGACAATGTTATTTTAGAAAACATGATATTTTAGGTAACAAAGAATATTTCAGTTTTATGGTTTTATTAAATCTGATAACCCCAGATGTGGCAACCCAGTGGCGCAGTAGGTAGTGCTGTTGCCTCACAGCAAGAACGTCGCTGGGTCGCAGGTTCGAACCTCGGCTGGGCTGGGTCAGTTGGCGTTTCTGTGTGGAGTTTGCATGTTCTCCCTGGGTTCGCGTGGGTTTCCTCCGGGTGCTCCGGTTTCCCCCACAGTCCAAAGACATGCAGTACAGGTGAATTTGGTAAGCTAAATTGTCCATAGTGTATGAGTGTGAATGTGTGTGTGGAAGTTCCCAGAGATGGGTTGCGGCTGGAAGGGCATCCGCTGCGTAAAATCGTGCTGGATAAGTTGGCGGTTCATTCCGCTCTGGCGACCCCGCAAGGGACAAAGCCGACAAGAAAATGAATGAATGAATGAATGAATGAACCCCAGATGTTGCAATACACCCTGGTGTCAAAAAGAAGCTATTAAAAAAATAACTCGTGCAATAATTTTACAATACAAACATTTATTCATTCATTCATTCATTCATTTTCTTTTCGGCTTAGTCCCTTTATTAATCTGGGGTCACCACAGCAGAATGAACCGCCAACTTATCCAGCAAATGTTTTACGCAGCGGATGCCCTTCACACATATACACTATGGGCAATTTTTAGCTTACCAAATTCACCTGTACAACATGTCTTTGGACTTGTGAGGGAAACAGGAGCACCCGGAGGAAACCCACGTGAACGCAGGGAGAACATGCAAACTCCACACAGAAATGCCAACTGACCCATCCGAGGTTCGAACCAGTGACCATCTTGCTGTGAGGCAACAGCACTACCTACTGCGCCACCGCATCGCCCACAATACAAATATGACATACTTAAATTTTATTGAATTTTAATTAAGTATTGAAAAAATATATATATATATAGTCTTTTAATGTTTAAGGAATTATATTTACTTGTGTAGAAAACAATTACATTACTTATAAATATGGTAAATATGTTATATTTTTATTTTAGTCTGCTTGTAATTCTTTAATATATACGTATAAATATAGACTCTCATGAGGTTGGAGGACTGCATCAATACATCTCTGCAATGACTGAAATAACTTATTAGTAAAGCCATCTGGAATGGCAAAGAAAGCGTTCTTGCAGGACTCCCAGACTTCACAAAGATAATTTGGATTCATCTTCAATGCCTCCTCCATCTTACCCCAGCACAAATGTCTTAATACCTCAGGCTGCTGATGTTGCCATCCACTCTGCAGATCTCTCGCACGCCCCCATACTGAATGTAGCCCCAAACCATGATTTTTCCATCACCAAACTTGACTGATTTCTATAAGAATTTTGGGTTCATGTGGGCTCCAATAGGTCTTCCGCAGTATTTGTGATGATTGGGATGCAGCTCAACAGATGATTCATTGGAAAAATCTACTTTCTGCCACTTTTCCAAATGATCAACTAGAAGTCAAGTTATTATTTGTTGCTCTTACAACTGGGATCGACAACAAGACTTTTGTCAGATAGTGTATAAAACTCTACATTTAATCAATATTACTTGTTCTTATTTGTACTGTATAAATAACTTTTAATTTTAGGATGCTAAAGGTTATTTATGAAACCAGATACCAATGAACAACATGTTTTTTATAGTGTGTGGTATATATTGATATTCTTAAAAAATACTTTATGCTGCAGGGTTTGTAAATAATTTGAAGTTTCAAATGATCTATTCTATTCATACTGTATGCTGATATCAGAACATATCGTATTCCTGAGTGAAAGAAGAGCCTGCTGAATGGACAGCAGAGATGTACAGTACTGCTGACATTCACAGCAAAGATAACGCACAGAAAATGAGACGAAGTGCTATGAAAAAACAATAATATCTAGCAGCCTGTAAATATAGAAGCAATCACCTGAGGCTGAAGCGGACAGAAGAGAAAACAGACGGAGGGAGAAGGAGAAATACGCACAACTTTATTTAATGAAACATTTCACAGCAGGGAGCTTATCACAATATCTGTGAAGCCTTTCACATAACGCACGCACACGCGCTTGCACACAAACAGATTGAAAGAGCAGGACTAAAAGAAAATGATGGAGAAAGAGAGAAAAGTAAAAGCAATCAGTGTTGGAGAAGCTCATCATGGTGACTGAGAGGAGAAATCAGCAGAGGAGATGCAGTCCTGAGTGGAATCGGAGCAGACATTTACCTAATGTAATGCAATTCAATTTGCAACTGTGCCTCAGGTGATCATTCATTTCAGAAGAAACTGTTTTGATCATCCAAAGTTTTACAAAAAAATGTACACAGAGGAAGAGTTTGAATCTTCAAAAGTGAAAACTGAAACTACAAATTGCCAAACATCTCTAACAAAAGTGATGGGGAAATTAAACTTAATGGGGCCTAATAAATCATTGCATTTGACAGCCAGGATTACTTTTATTTCCCACCAACTTTATGAGGTGCATCCTGAGATCCTTTAAAACAGTACAAAATGAGTAATGTGTGTAGGACAGACTAAACGTTTTATTTTTTTTGGTACAAGGTAACAAATACTGCATATTACATTATTATTTAATAATAAAAAATAAGTAACATCATGTGCAGTATTGTCATTTTATGCATATTTGACATTAAAGTGCTCCAATCCAAAGTTGTAAATCTACTTCATGTGGAAAATTAGTTTAAAAAAAGGTTCTATTTTTTTGCCCCTTTAAATTATTTAAAGTTGCCATATACAATGATACAATACATTTAATTGTTTTCTTTTTGCTATCTACATAGAATGTATCTGGCTTAGGGAACTGCAAAACAAACACACAAACCCGAAATTAGCCATGATATGATATATTTTGCGGCGATGCGGTGGTGCAGTAGTTAGTGCTGTCGCCTCACAGCAAGAAGGTCACTGGTTCAAGCCTCGGCTGGGTCAGCTGGCGTTTCTGTGTGGAGATTGCATGTTCTCCCCGCGTTCGCGTGGGTTTCCCCCGGGTGCTCCGGTTTCCCCCACAGTCCAAAGACATGCGGTACAGGTATATTTAGAAGGGTTGTGAACATTAATCAGCACATGTCAGTGCCTGACTGGCACACACACACCAACCAAACAAGATTTAAGCTACAATTCTTGAAATGTTGTTTATAATTATGAATTATGGCCATTCCCCCCTGCCAATTTTAAAGGTGCAGTAGGTGATTGTCTTTAGAAACATTTTTTGCTGTGCTAGTTGAAAGTCTCTTCACATTCTAATAGTAATGATTAAACTAAATGATCTTAATGTATTTATTTGTATTTTTATATTCTGGGTTATATAAGTTATAAGACTAAAAAATGTTCATCCAATTAAAATTTGTCAGGTCCAAAATTCCCATAATTCTGATAAGTAGCCCAAACTGTCTGTCAACTTAAGTAGATTTGTGCATCTGCAGCTGTTCACGCAGATCTGCCGTCCGCCGCACGTTCATGTGCAGACGAGACAGTCACAGCAGTAAAAACAAATGCTGAATCAAAACTTTTTAAAATCCTGAATCAATATTGGAGTTACTTTCGCACGCTGGAGGAAGGATGACACCATGGCTGAAGTGTTTCTTTTAGACAGGTAATGTTATGAATGGGTTATATGCACTGAAGTGTTGTTCAGCCACTGAAATCGTCCGGTGAAAGATTGATGTGACTATTTTCAGTTTCATAAAGGACCTTTTACAGCATCGATAATGTAGATTTTTATTCAGTTTAACAACAAAACATAAGTAAATAGTGCTATTCTGCCTAGCCTGCTTTACTGAGGTGAAGTTGGTTTTATATTCACATTGGTTCATTTTTGAACAATGACAACCTGTGACGTGCTCCCTATATTGTTAACCAAGCTACTGTCAATATTCGCTCTGAAATAGCATGTAAGTATGGCTTAGTAATAGGTGTATTTTTTGCACGCTGCGCACCAAGCACTATACTCTATAGTAGTTGCTGTAGCACAAAGCGCATGAGAGAGTAAGACCAGGGATCCTTGCATGCATGAAATATTCCACATCATGAAAAGTTTTGCTTGCTACACAACTGAAAACGAAAACGTGCTAGATATAATACAAATTTTCCTTTGGAATTGTATTATTACAAAGTACTGTAAAAAGGTCACACTTTATTTTGATGGTCCGTTTGTTGAATTTAAGTTACATTGCAACTAATTATCATTAGATTATAAGTAGACTGTTAGGTTGGGGTTAGGGTTGGGGTAAGGGTTAGGGTTAGTGTAAGTTGACATGTACTTGCAAAGTTTCTTATAGTCAGTTAAATGTCTGTTGAAGGACTGTTAAATGTCAGTGTCAACAGATATTAAGCAGACAGTCTACAAATGCTCAAATGGACCATCAAAATAAAGTGTTACCCTGTAAAATGTTCTAACTGGCGAATGACATGATCTAGCAGGTCTCTGTCAACTTTAACAAACCAAAGAACCAACCAACAATTCAACCAACAGACCAACCAACAAATCAACCAACAAACCAACCAACGAACGAACCAAACAACCCACCAACCAACCAGCCAACCTATCAACCAACAGAGACGTATAGTAACGAAGTAGAACGACTTCACTACTGTACTAAAGTACTAAAAGGCTGTATCTGTACTCTACTGGAGTATTGTTTTTTTTCTCCTACTTCTACTTTTACTTCAGTACATATTTTCGATGAGTTTAATATTTTTACTCCAGTAGATTTTTTATTTGCTGCATAGTTACTTGTTACAATTATAAAAATGTTACGAATCATTCCAAACCCACATTATTACTGCCAGAGCAGCAGATGGCTCTGTCACAGGTTTGAATAAGCTGGCTCGTCATCATTCAGACAATCAAAGAAGACAGCGCTGCCGGCCTGTAGCACTTTAGTTTGTTTTCGACATGTAAAACCCAGAAATTCCACCTTCAACTCCTTCACTTTCAACTGTTCGTGGCGATGAGGAAAAAGACCACCCGTGGCCCTATTTAGAGTTCATGTTTGCATTTGTCGGACTGAAAGACAGATCATATAGAATAAAGTGTACACTCTGCCTCCCAAAAGATTGCGAATTAATGGCCCTCAAAAATTCACCGTCGAATTTGAAGAAACATATCAAGTTAAGTTAAAAATAATGTAATACACAAAACACAGCAGTTTGAGCTATCCGTAAGAGCTAGATAAGTTAACTAACGTTAGCTACCCCGGTTCATAACATGCTGCAATGTTCACTTAACGTTTTATTTATTTATGTTATAAAGCGTAAACCACGTTTCTTTTTGTTCTGCTTAATCACATGCCCCAAAAAAGATATTTAAAATAAACAAAACAATATGATGTCTTTTGACTGCTTTTTTAAATAACTACATAACGCAATACTTGTACTTTTACTTTCAGTATTTGATGAAAAATGTTGAATACTTTAGTACTTCCACTTAAGTATGGTGCTTAAAAAGCACTTCAATTTCTGCTCAAGTCACTTTTTTGATAGAGCTCTTGTACTTTTACTTAAGTCTGGGTCTCTAGTAAATTATACATCTCTGCCAGCCAACCAACCACCAACCGACAAACTGACCAACCAAACCAAAGAACCAACCAAAGAACCAACCAACAAATTAACCAACGAACCAACCAAACAACCACCAACCGACAAACTGACCGACCAACCAACCAATTGACCAGCTGGCCAAACAACTGACCTACCCCCCGACCAACCAACCAACCAACCCACCCACCAACCAATCTAGGTATATCCAGATTTTCATTACATGGCTTTCTGAAACCAGACTGTTTTTTTTTTTTTCTGAAACCCACTGACCAACCAGCTGACCGTCCAACTGACCAATCTACACACTAATCTACTAACTAGCCAACAAACCAACCAATCAACCCACCCACAAACTGACCCCCAACCATCCGACCGACCAACCAACCCACCGACCAACCAACTAACCAACCACCAACCGACAAGCTGACAAACTAACTAACCAACCAACCAACCAACCAACCAACCAATCTAGATATATCCAGATTTTCATTACATGGCTTTCTGAAACCAGACTGTTTTTATCAACTGAAAAAAAAAATATAATAATAAAATATGTCGACTACAACATTTGAATTGCACTTATCACTGTTAGAGGGATAAGATACAATTATTACACAGCAGTTGTCTTCATTTGTACCTGTAATTATTCTAATAATAAAAAAAATAATAAAATACAAAATGAAAGTAATCATGATTAACAAATTTTGAGCAACATAATCAAGCTTATTATTTTCACTACGACCATGCACACATAACTGGTGGTGCTTGAACCTTTTAACAACAGGTTAATTTAAGTTAATTCAGGATAATTGGGTCATCAGTCGCGAGATGACTGGGGTAAATGGTCCCAATTTACCTGAACTCCCCTTCTACTGACACAAAAGTGTGGCATCCTTGAAATCTCATCATCTAGTCTCAAGTTAATAAAAGCGAAGTGTCTTTGTGGGGAAAAAGAAAGAGCAGTGAGGCAAATGGAGAGAGGAAAGACAGATAAAGCATGCTCTTTCTTGCTGAACGGAGAAGGATCACAGAAGAAGAGAGCAGGGGGAGGTGAGGCTAAGACAGAGAGAAAGAAAAAAATAACAAGGAGAAAGGAAGAAGGAGGAAAGATGGAGAGGGGAGGTCTAAGGGAGCAAAATGACTAATGGTCGACACAGCGCTTGGTTCTGCCTGTTAAACAGTGCTGTCAAGGAGGTTTGGATTTGGGTATAACATTTTAAAAGAAAAAAGAGAGGAAAGACGAGAGAGAGAGAGAGAGAGAGAGAGAGAGAGAGAGAGAGAGAGAGAGAGAGAGAGAGAGAGAGAGAACAGAAGGGTTGTTATACATTTTTCATTAAGGATCCAGGCCCAAAACCACATCAAAGAGTTTAGGAGGGAGAGAGAGGGAGAGAGAAAGAGAGCGATGGCAGGAAGTGGGTACAGTATGTTCTGCTTAACCTCAGAGTCATATGCTGCCCTGTGGACGTGTGAGTGTGTTTGCCTTGCCTACTGTCTGTAGCTTGTAAAATCATCACCCTTGACTTTATTGCAGCTCAGAAAACCTTATTTGAAACATTTGTACAAGTAGTGGAACGTAAACATTAATGAAATAATGTTATTCATAAATGTAAAATTATCAAAGTTTGTTACATAACATATAATACGCATTAACTAAAATCTAAAAGTACATTTAAAATGTGTTTTCGTTTAGGCAGTTGCCAGGAAAGTATTATTCAGAATATGTTTTACACAGCAGATGCCCTTCCAGCTGCAACCCATTACTGGAAAACATCCATACACACTCATTCACACAAAGACACTACGGTCAATTTAGTTTCTTCAATTTACCTATACCACATGTCTATACTGTAAAAATATCCAAACTCAGAAATGCCAACTGACCCAACCTGAACTCGAACCAGCAACCTTATTTCTGTGAGGTGACAGTGCTAACCACTGAGCCACCATGTCGCCCATAAAAAGTAATGCAACTATTTATTTTTATTAATGAGTTATAAAATTATAGCAAAATACAATGAATTCCTATTAAACTACACTAAGTAATAGAATCTAAATCAGTATATAATAAAATAACAATAATTCTGTATTATTAATTGTACTAATCTACTCATTAATCTACTAACTAGCCAACCAACCAACAACCAACCAACAAACCCACCAACCAACTGACCCTCTAACCATCCGACCAACCAACCAACCTACAAACCGACCAGCTGACCAACTAAACGACCCACCAATCAACCAAACCACCAACTGACAAACTGACTGACTGACCAACCAATCAACCAACCAACCAACCAAGCCACCAATCAACCAGCCAACCAACCAACCAACTGACTGACCAGCTGACCGACCAAATGACCTACCAACCAACCAAGCAACCAACCAACCAACCAACCGACAAATTGACTGACCAACCAACTGACCCACCAAGCAACCAACCAACCAACCAATCAACCAGCCAACCAGCTGAGCGACTGACCGACCAATCTATGCTCTAATCTACTAACTAGCCAACCAACCCACCAACAAACCCATAGACCGACCAGCTGACCAACCAACCCACCATCCAACAAACTGACCGACCAACCGACCGATCAACCAAACGACCTCCTGACCAACCAAGCAGCTTCCAGACTAACAGACCAACCCACCCACCAACCACCTGACCAACCAATCAACCAAACAACCAACCGGCTTACCAACCGACCAACCAACCCACCAACCAACTGACCAACCAATCAACCGACCAACCAAACAACCGACCTCCTGACCAACCAACCAACTGACCAACCCACCAACCAATCATCCAACCAACCTCCAGATCAACCGACCAACCAACCAACCCACTGGAGGACCAACCAACCGACCCCCCCGACCAACCAAAAAGCTGACTGACAAACTGACCAACCAATCATCGGACCTCCCCACCAATCCACCAACCAACAAACCAACGGACGAACCAACCAACCAACCAACCAACCCACCCACCAACTAACTAAATAACCCACCAATGATTTAACTAGTTTGTAGTCACATTTGACCCAAATTTACATGGTTCAACATCATGAAAAATAGATTTAAGCTGAAGTTCTGTATTGTAAGGAAGTGAATCATAAAAAAGGTAGACATTTTCCAGCAGATAAAGTAGCTCAAATATAAAAATAGTTGTGATTTTTGCAACTTTTTGAGTCACGACATAATTCCCATTCTTACTTCTACTTGTATTCTCATGCACTGCCAAGCCTTTCAGTCTGAACCTTGAATAAGAGAGAGAGAGAGAGAGAGAGAGAGAGAGAGAGAGAGAGAGAGAGAGAGAGAGAGAGAGAGAGAGAGAGAGATGGATTGCAACTTCCCAGAGGCAAAGTACGGCAAGCTGCTGAAAGAAAACTTTAAACAACCAGTCATTGCTCTCACTGTGAGTCAACAGGAAGTGGCATTCCCTCCTCACAGTAGTGGCATAGCCGATGTACCGAATCATACTATCATCCTCTAACTCACTCAATGACTTACTGTTGATTTTTCCTAGACTGTGTGTATGTGTGTAACATGTCAAGCAAGTGAGTCAGTGCCATCTTTAATCTCTGTCCAGTGACCGACCCCTCTGTATCGGTTAACATCCTGACATTAAAAACACAGTCAGCATCCAAAATCTTCTCTGAAAACAAGTCTCAATTTATGTTCACACGTTTAATTTCTGCTGGGTTTATATAATCAGTTAGTATAATGTGTGTTGACGGAGCAATGAATCATTTGGTAAGCGTTCTTGGCTTGGAGTCCGTGCTCCAGAGAGCATTAGCTAGAACTCGTCCAAGCTCAACGAAACGCCCTCTGAATCCGACAGAGAGTGGCCAGAAGATGAAGAAATTGGGAAAAAAAAGGGAAACATTTAGGGTAGAGGGAGGTCTCTTGAAAGAGCTATGCACTGAGATGACCCCAAAAAAAGTAACTTTGCTGAGAAGTTGAACAGCACGACATCTTAAGTTCCTTCTGCCAAGTGCATTAAACGTAAAGCTCAAACTGTGAGAGCGTAGCGCTGAAGGATCTGTGCATCTCTGAGGGGTTAGCACTGAAATGTTAAAGAGATACATTTAACCTCCTCCCTGTAGTAGGTCTAGTTTTTTATTGCTGTGGACATCGTATATTGCTGAAGTGTTATATGTGACCCTGGACCACAAAACCTGTCTTGTGTTAGACGGGTTTATTTTTGGCAATACTGTGCATTGTATGGATTAAAACAACAGATTTTTCTTTAATGAAAAAAATCATTAGAATATTAAAGGGCCACGAAACCCCCCTGTCTCAACAGGGTGTTTTTTACACCTCTAGTTTGGAAAAAGTCAGGAAAGTGGGTGTGTCCAGCTCTGTTTAGGTGGGAGTGTCTGGGGAGGGAAAGAGGGAAGGATTTGCAAATATGGGAGTTTCCGTTTGGGCACGTGCTGATTTTCACAGAGGCGAGGCAAAACAAACACGCAAACGCAGGGGAGAAAGACAGTGGATGTGTTTACATGGACATCAGTAATCGAATTATTTGCCAAATTATTAATTTGTCGACATTAACTGCAGTTTGGCACTTTCACTTTTTATTCAGGAACATTTCCTGCATGTCCCCCGTGACAAACGAGATATTGAATGCGAGGAACTGCTGGAGAGTGGAGTTTTAATGGAATGTTTGATACCGCACGGCGAATGGGAGATAAAAAAATCCTCTGTATTTCTCGGTAACTTAGATGCACATAGGGTTAGAAAGCCGTGTGTGTATAGACTATTCTGTAACAAAATGCGGCGAAAATCCTACATGACAGGAATAGTTAGATTGCTGTGTTTACATTTGGAGAGCAGCATTTACAGCGGATCTTTCAGTCTATAATATTGTACTATAATATTGCAGTGATATTAATATACTGTAAACTTAGTAACTAAATCATTTTGACTATGGTATGTCTTTAAAAACTGAAAGAGCACTGCTGACGATACGAAGTAACTTTGCCATCTGAATGAAAAAACAAAGAGCACTGCTCTCACACACACTTACCAAATCTGTAGAGACAGGACAATCAACACAAACTGGAACTGTCTTTTTTTAAAAGGAGACGAGCGGCAAATCCGGATTTCATCATTTCCAGGTGCGAAAAGCTCTCGGGTAAAAAATGTTCCTTACAAACGCATATCGCGTGCACTGTAATCCACACGTGAGTCCAGCAGCGCTCTCATAGAGGGAAAATGAAAACAACGTTGCACCTTCGTTGCAGCACAATAATAAACCAGCACAATAATAAATGCAACACTGACGACCCATGTCTCCAAATTCTTGTTCTTTTACTCGTTTTAGCAACACAACGTGGCGTCTCTCTGTCGTCTGAACACTGTAACAGGTAAACAGTCTTCGGAGCTATCATGCATATAAATGAAATTGCACCGCATGCACAATAGAGCGCACTGATTGGTTTGAACAAAGTCTTTCTCATGATGCTGGATTACACGCAAGTATCTAAACGCTGTGACGCAGCTTCAAAAATTCGGTTCAAACTGGAAGAACGAATTTGCTCGAAATAACGCAAAAACAACCAATTTCTACTTTTTAGTGAAATGTATGTGTCCTAATAGTGTTTTTAGAAGCGTGGGACACAGATATGACTGTCAACAGCTCAAAAAATGGGTTTTGGTGTTTTGTGACCCTTTAAACAAAAATCATGTTCTATAAAGATATTTTGTTAATTTACTACTGTAAATATATATATAAAAAAAAAAAAAAAAAAAAATATATATATATATATATATATATATATATATATATATTATATATATATATATATATATATATATATATATATATATATATATATATATATATATATATATATATTTGGTCACTTTATTTTAATGGTCAATTTGTTGAATTTAAGTTTCATTGCATCTACATGCCAACTAATTATCATTAGATTATAAGTAGACTGATAGGTTGGGGTTAGGGTTGGTGTAAGTTGACATGTACTTGCAAAGTTTCTTATAGTCAGTTAAATGTCTGTTTAGCAGCAGTATCAGCAGATATTAAGCAGACAGTCTACTAATACTCAAATGGACCATCAAAATAAAGTGTTACCCTATATTTTATTAGTGATATGTATTGCTAAAGGCTGATTTATACTTCTGCGCCGAGTGATCTGTGTGACTCACGGCGCCTGCCTTGCCTGCATTTATACTTCTGCGTGCTGTTTGTGTTGCTCTGCAATAACACTTCCAAAACATTAACTAGAAGTAGGTTTTTATGTTCCTCTTTTTCGTGTTTCTTCGCAGATGTTTTGTTTTCTCTGAATGCTGCCTTAATGTAGAATAGAGCTTAGATCGAGCCCAAAAAACGAAACCCGATCCTACCCAAGCACGTGCGCCTTGTGTCCGAGCCTGACTCGGTCCGACACATTAACTGTAATTATGAGCCTGAGCCTGATTTAAACCAGACTATTTTTTAATACGTGGGCCGTTATAACATGTTCTCAACTGCAATTCTGAGTTGTTTGAACTACAGAAATAAGTTTAGATTTATCTTAATGAATAATGTAACAAGAACAAAGCATGTAAACTGCGTTGTTTGTTTATTCAGAAAGGAATGTAACAAAAGAAGACATTGAAGGCTGATTATCATCCTTTCTGCCATTGCAAGCCTGCTTTATGACATGAGTATGTTCATTCTGGAAGTCCTCGTTTTTACTTCTCTTTCACACAGCACGCGTGAGCAGTGCATGTTTTTTTTCGCGTCCATGTTAACAGATAAATATTAGAGCTTTCATAACGCACGCAGAAGCACTGCATCAGTGCAGAGCGTAAGCAGAGCTGAAGCAGCAGAGCCGCAATCATTTCGGCGCTAGGTCTATTTTTGCCGTTGCTCATGCTCAATTAAAGAGACAGTGCATTGATAATGACCCAAAATACTGTACATTGAATGACAGTAAAAATTAGCAATTTTATTCAGATAAATCACAATATTCAGGCTTAAATAGACGCGTGAACATTTTGAGTTTACTCGCTTCATTCACATATCAAATTTGCTTCATTCAAGTTTAATTCACTTCACAATAGACGCAGATTCCCATCATGGGCAGGGCTTTTGTTTGCCCTGTGACTCTAGCATCGTTGCTAAATGGCTAACATGGATATTATTGAGAGTAGCTGTGCTTTATGTGCTTAAGGGAGGCTGAAAAACAGCGTCGATTTGTTTGGCATCGTGCCTGAGTTTACTAGATCCTTTCAGATGTGCACCCAGCTCTGTGAGTTCATCAACTCCTCCAGAAACTGTACCTGGATGGTGGAGGCTTTCAGCGATGCTTCAGACTGAGATGAGTCCAGTTTGATGAACTGTTGTCTGGTGTCGGCAGGAGGATTTTACCTGAGGACACTAACAACAGGTGCTACATCATAATTACTCCCCTACAAGAGCAAGCTCATGATTGATTTATGGGGCGCGAATGTCCGCTGAAGTTCAAATTTTCCAACTAGAACGCTTTGCAAATGCGCAAAATGCTCAACTTGCGCCACTTCATTTTACATAAATCGCGTCATTTGCGCCGCCTCATTCACGCGAAACACACTGCAGGATGTCTATTTGCGTCTTCGCATTGACTTAACATATAAATCACTGGCGCTTGATGCTTCATCCATGTCTGGTGTGAATGCAGCATTAAGGCTTAAGTTTTTCTCAGTATTTTTGTTGAACCCTCATATTCCAGACTTTCAAATAGTTGCATCTCTCCTAAATATTGTCCTAAGCTAACATTTTGTACATTAATGGAAATATTATTTATTCCATTTTCATGCAATGCACACAATAAATCTCAATTTGCAAAGAAATTGACACTCATGATTAGTGTAGTGGTCCAGGGTCACATATTGCCATTTCTAATCACTACTGTTTGCATGTTACCATGTTATATCACAAAGATTTATCTGCATATGATTGTCTACATACACTGTGAAAAATATATCTGCTAGTTCACAGTTTCAGTATTTTGTGATTCACATGTATTTTCTGTTTATTTATGGTTATGAATTGCATTATGGGACCTTGATCTTTGCTCTGTCGATTTTTGTTGAAAATTCAATGATGCAAATTCAACTCTGTAGTTTAACAAAGTGACTTTCATTGACATTTTAGTAAGTAATGAAATATTGTAACAATGAAGTTGGGTGACAATGGAGTAATGATCCACAGTTTTTTAAGAATCGTTATCAAACAGGCATTGGTCAACAGGTACAGGGCTCGAAGTTAACTTTTTCACTTGGCAGCAACGGTGCTCCCAACTTCAAAGATTTAGGAGCACCAGAAAAATTTAGGAGCACCCACCAAAAATGAATGAGCACCACTGCAAATTGTATATAAAGGCATTTATTGTATTTGAAAACATCAATCAGTACTAACAAAAAACAGAAACAACTATCTAACTAATGCTGTGATGACTTATTGATATCTGTGCAATAATTGCAAAATGAATAATTATAAAATATTATTTATGATGACGATGACGTCAATAATACTTACAATTAATAACATTTCTCATTATCATGCTGCTCTGAATGTGCTTGAATTCAAGTTATGTACTGTAAAAGGTCCTGCTGTTACTTTATGAAAAATACATTTATGGTTTGCATCAAACAAAAATGAAGCATTGCAGTAAGAAATATTTATTTTGCATTGTTGTCTTTATATGCATGTCATTTTAATAAATAATATTTCTGCTACAAAACAAACGTACGATTATAATAAATCATTCAATCTAATGCTGAAAGCTGCAAAGCAGTCATCAGTAAATAGAAAAATAATATACATCTCAAGAAAGAATGGACCAAAGAAAGTAAGAAAAGTCTCACTTCTAACACTCTTTAAAAGTGTTGGTTTCGGTTTGTGTCATTTTAAATGCTCGGTCTCGTTATGCGCTGATTTTCATTTTTCTGTGTTTGTGGAAAAAAGCAGGTGAGTCAGCCGACCCAATATGTGAGCGGGGCAGAACAGGATTCTCGTGATGACCACCTGCGCAATACCGTTCTTTGTTATGAGCCGCAGATTCAGTTTAAACTTACTGTAGTAAAGACGAGCTTCTATGGCGATGATGTGTACAGTGTTATATTTTACATTTAACGGACATTTGCGCTGAACACGCAGTGAATGCAACGCATCGAGATTCGGGCACCTTCTCCAAAAACCCTCGATTGATCTCGGCTGGCGCCCTTATAAGCTCCCTGTCATCTGACAACGGAAAGCCTTGATTGATGGACATCTATAATGAACCAATAAAGCGGCAGGGAAGTGCGATTCAGAACGTTTTTAGAAAAAAATCGAAACAAGTCGCACTGCAACCATTATATGCAGTCGCACAAATGCTCCCAAATATATTATGAGGTCGCATAGATTAAATTTCGGGCGCATATGCGACCAAAATGTAGCATAATGGTAATCCAGAATCAAGTCACAGGCAAAAGTAGATCCAGGTGGCAAGAAACAAAAACAAGGCTAGAGTCAAGAAACACGGACGGACTAAACACAGAATGCTTCGTAATGTTACAGGTCAAACACAACAACAAGACTTAGCAAAGTATGTTTACCAGCGATTTGCAAGCCTGGATATCTGGTGATTGTGACAAATATAATGTGTAAAAAATAATATAGAGAGAAATAAGTCTGTAAAATAACAGAAAATGTAGTGGCAGTTTATTACAAGGTTTTTGTACCGTAATATACAACACCAACACAGAAAATATACCACTTTAAACTATTAAAAATGTTATTAATTAAATGTTAATCACTTTCAAGGTCCCATAATGCAATTCAAAAGCATAAAGAAAAAAATTTAAAAACACAAAATATGGAAAACTGCTAATTTATGGATATTTTACTTAAAAGGACTAATGAATTATCTCATGAGTAATGTATGATTCAAAAATCATCAGGTATGATTAGGGTGAGACAACAACATTTCTGCTCTAATAAATGATGGGATTGCAAAAAGATACAAAAGACATACGGATAGAATGATAAATAGAATGACAGAATTATGAAACAATAAATAGAATGTTAGAATAACAGAATGATAGACAAATTGACAGATCTACAATATAAATAGAAAAAGCGACAGGTAGATGGATAGATATAATTAGACGAATTTGCTGTATATTTACTGTGTCTAACATACTTTTTCAAATGCCCTTTGACCAACATACAGCAAAAATAACAACAAACTTGGAAAGTTAGTGGAAAATAGTGGAAACTTTTGCGTCTTGGTGATGAGCATTACTAGAGTTGTTAAAGGTCCTGTAAAGTGCTTTGAAATGTGCATTTTTATTCAATGTTTGACGTAATCTCAGCTGAAAAACGCAAGAGAGGGCGGGACATATAGTAGCTCCTCCCCTGGAAAAAACAGCCAATAGCTCTGCCAGTGAGAATGGTCAGGCTCAAGCAAATCAAAGGAAAAGCATATTGAAGGAGGTGGGGCATGTCAGATACTAGAGAGCATTTGATTGGTCAAGATTTGATGAGAAACTATACAGTAGTATGAAATGATGTGAAAAAAATCGTTGATCCATTTAGGTGAAAGTGACAAACTGCAAGCTTTGGATGTTTATATCAGTTTTATGTTCTCTAAATGGTAGTGCAGTGGGTAGCGCTCTCGAGTCACAGCAAGAAGGTTGCAGGTTCGAGTCCCGGCTGGGTCAGTTGGCATTTCTGTGTGGAGTTTGCGTGTTCTCTCCATGTTAGTGTGGGTTTCCTCCGAGTGCTCCGGTTTCCCCCACAGTCCAAAGACATGCACTATAGGTGAAATGAATAAACTAAATTGGCCGTAGTGTATGTGTGTGTGTGTGTGTGTCAATGAGAGTGTATGGGTGTTTCCCAATACTGGGTTGAGGACAGTTTTATTTTTTTTTTTGCAGAATCAGTAGCCTTATTGGGTAAAATCCTCATGTCTAATTGCATATTAAATGAAGAAATTGTATTAAAATTCAAAGTATTCACCTTGGTAATCTAAAATACATTCTGGATGTAACTAATGTGATTATCACCTACTTAAAATGTAATTACAATGCAATACTGTTACCTAAAGCATTTCTGCATATTTAGAGACAGTCCTTCTTCAAGCTCAAATCATTGGCTGTGGGAAAGGTTGACATGTCTGATCGCCAGAGCAGAGCAATATTCTGAAATCACCACAGAACAACAGTGTTGACACTTTCCAGGCAATCAACCTACAGATGTCTTACTTAGCCGTCTCTGCACATTAACCCAAGATGGGATGCATTTATTTTGACATTTAAAAAATTACACACACATCAGCTGCAAAAGAATGTCTATTTACATCAGCGAATACTTAAAGTTTGTTTTCGAAAGTGGTTGCAGAAAGCTTTAAAGACTGTCACTGTTGACTAAGCAGAACATAGCGGTGCACGATTCATTAAGCAGTGCTAAATTCTTATAGGCAATACACTTGGGAAACTCGCTGTGCAACGCTCAAATAAGTATTTCACACAGGAAACATTTCTCTAAACGTGCCCCAGATCTTGTATATTCAGGAAAGGTTGTAGAGATTAAATGTCACAGACATGAGGTGGCATTCTCAAGAAAGATTCAGGAGAAACAAAACCCACGCTGTTGTCTAAAAGCAAGGACACACCGCTTGGTCAATAAGATGTCAGCTGGCTAAGCTCAGGAAGATAAAAACAGTAGCCGACAGTAGCTACTGAGCGTTCAGACTATTTGGACAACAGCCAGAACTTTAATGAAGTTACGCTTCCCCAGTGATTATATGCAGGCCTTATTGTTAATGAGCCTATTCATAAGACTTCAGAACGGCAGCATCATGTGCTCACGATGCACCGGTTTAACTCACACAACCCTAAGTCATGAGTTTGGCTACTTTTATATCTTCTGGCCTCTGTCATAAGACATGCGGCAAGGTCTTGCATCATCACACATAATGCATAAAACATCTGCGGAGAACAACAACAATCGCACGCAGAGTTAAACCCCTCGAAACCATGCCTAGTTATTAACTGTTCATCTTGTTTTGTGCACGCTGTTTGCTTTCATACTGGCTTCGACGCGAATGTACACAGAGAAGAAGAAGAGTCAACATCTATCAAAGGACAGCGACTACACTCACTCTAATCTTGGATTTCTATTTCTGCTTGAGGACCTGCTCTCATTAGTCGTCGTGCTGCACGCTGAGGGAAGCGTGTTTTTTTATTTCAAGTAGGCTGTACCTAAAGAACTATCTGCCTGGAAAGTAGCACAGGAGATAACAAAGAATTAGATAGTCTTTTTTATGCAAACAGACTCTTACAGGCACATATGAAAATGTGCACCTAATCAGAAGAGTGTAGGAATGATCTGAAAATAAAGCTCAACTTGACTTGACCTGATTGGGACAGGGGAGTGATTGCATAACTTGGCTCATGAATATTAATAAGATGATGTTTATTCAGTTCCTTAAAGGCAGGTAAGTAGCTGCTAGCCATAGTAGGGTGATCGTTGTACATTGTAGAAACAAATTAGTTACTTTACGTGAAAAAGTGGGCAAACACTTTGCCACTTTGACAAGTTGATTTTAGTGGTTAGCACTGTTACCTCACAGCAAGAAGGTCGCTGGTTCGAGCCCTAGCTGGGTCAGTTGGTGTTTCTGTGTGGAGTTTTCATGTTCTCCCTGTGTTGGGTTTAATCTGGGTGCTCCCGTTTACCCCACAATCCAAAGATATGAGCAATAGGTGAATTAAATAAGCTAAATTGGCTGTATTGTAAGTGCGTGAATGTGGGAGTGTATGGACCCAGCAAACAATTTTGTGTTTAATAGACGTCTAATAGACATCTAAACGTAGACAGCTTGGCTAAAACAAGGCTAAACTTGGGCTGTCAGTGAAAATAGACAATTAAGAATAGCCCAAAACTAGACTAGTCATCGATTAGACAGACACTATATATGTAGCAATTAATTTCTATTTATTTGATGACTAGTCTAGTTTTGGCCTATTCTTAGACGTCTATTAGATTTTAACTGATAGCCCAAGTTTAGCCTTGTTTTAGCCAAGACGACTATGTTTAGACGTCTATTAGACATCTATTAACATCTTTTAAAAACAAAAAATGCTCCTGGGGATGTTTCCCAGTACTGTGTTGCAGCTGGATATGCATATGCTGGATACTGTAGGTTGGAGGTTAATTCCGCTGTGGCGACCCCTGATAAAAAAAAGGGACTAAGCCGAAGGAAAATTAATGAATGAAGTTGACTTTAGTTAAAAAAGTGAGTTACCTGTTGTAACTTGGAACTGTTAAGTTGACTTAGTTCTTATAATTATGCACATAGGTATCTGTCATGTTCGGGTCTCGGCATGGTAAAGACAACAGAGGTAGGATCCAAGTGCAGCTTAATTAATAATTTATTAAAGAAAGTATTTGTGCAGGTAATCGTGGACAAAAACAGGAAAAATCAAGAATCAAACAGGGCAATCCAAAAATCTAAGTCAAAACAGTCATAAGGTCATAAACAAGGCATCGATCCAAAACTAAAAACAAAACAAACAACAAAACTAGACTAAGGTAACAACCTAGTGACAGGAAATATACATGAAGGGAAACAAAAAAGACTCACTCCAGACTGGTGTGTAGGGTGTGTGTGTGTGTGCTTGTATATATACAGTGTGTGTGTATATATATATATATATATATATATATATATATATATATATATATATATATATATATATATATATATATATATATATATATATATATATATATATATATATATATATATATATATATATATATATATTCCGGATAATCAACAATAATGAGAGTCAGTTGTACATGTGTGATCAGTGGAGAATAGTGACAGGTGTGTGTAACGGCATGCAGGGATTTGTAGTTCATGGACGAGTTTGTAGTTCACCAGCGATCTTCCAAGAAGTGATCATGACAGGTATCTTTTGAGTCAATTAATCACTTTAAAAGCAACTGGTTTGCTCACTTTTTTTAAGAAGTAAAGTCAACTAATCAGTTTTTACAGTGTATGATCAGTGACTGGCAGGATTAAAGAGGTTGTTTTGTGCACATGGTTAAAACATTCTGTTTTATCTCAATCCCAAACTCTCTCTATATGATTATTTTCACAACATGCATTATTTATATAATAAATTATACATTTAGATGCAATTAAATACTAATTTACATATTAAATTGAATTTTAAATATTAATATAAGTACAGCTGAAATATAAATGACAGATAAAAGGCTGCACAACATATAACTGTGGCCTAAATAAGTTAACTGAAAGCATTAAACCTAAATTATTACTTGAGAAAGTAACACCAATTGAAATACAACTGAAACTTAAATACAACTGAAATACAGTGGAATACTGTATAGACAAAATAGAATTAAGGCATTCTAAAGAATAAACAAACCACATAAATAGTGAACTATATGCGACAAACAATACATCATTTAATTTTTTACAATAATTTTATTTATTACACACTGCTTTCCTTTCAATGGGTTAAAGTAAAAAAAAAAGACATCCACTATTTCTCTTACTTTTATGCTATTTAAGAGCCATGTGCACCAGGTAAAATCTACTTCTCTTTTTCTTTTATGTTCAAAGCAAACTTGAATGCCAAAGCATTTTAGATATGTCTATAAATTAGCCTATGTAATATATTAACATTATCAAATTAATTAAATAATCAGGAAATGAGAAATAAATGACATAAAAAGAAATAAAAATAGACAATCTCAAAAACAAAATCATAACTACAAGATTAAAATGTGTTGTTAAAATAAGGCAAATGGCTATGACCAATTTAGTTTATTCAGTTCACCTATAGCACATGTCTTTGGACTGAGGGGGAAACCGGAGCACCCGGAGGAAACCCACGCGAATAGAGGGAGAACATGCAAACTCTACACAGAAATGCCAACTGGTCCAGCTGGGACACGAACCTTCTTGCTGTGAGGCGACAGTGCTAGCCACTGAGCCACCGTGCCACCCAAAAACAGTGTAATTACAGAAATTAATTACAGATATAATTACATGCAAGTATTTAATTAATAAATAAGTAAAAACAAGTATTTACACAATTATTAAATTGTAACAAATGATTAAATTCAGTGTAAGAACATAATATTTAAGGCCACCTAATATAAAGTAGGACCACCATTTGAAAAGAAAGTATCTGTCTACTTCAATGTTTCCAATTCAAAACAACAAACATAGCACTGGCTACCATTAGCTGACGGTTAAGCAGCATGCAAACAGACATTGCCATTTAATTCTTCAGCAGACAAACGCTGATAGGGAATATATTTGGCAGACAGAGTTTATTCTCATTCTTTTGCACAAAATAACGACGCTATTATGCTAATGATGTCATCTAAAATGTAATTTCACCCTTTAACGTCGACTATGCTCATTTTCATTTCGTTTTTTTTCCTTAGGTCTTTTCTATCTTTTGCACACACACACTTACACAAATGGAAAAGCCACACAAGCACTCACACACTCTAAATAAATGTGATGACTCACTCTGTTTCTAATTCTTGGCACTACAGACTTAAAAAACAATGAATTAAAATAAATATATATCTACAAGAGAGTCCAATGACCAAGGAAAGCAGCATCTATCATCCTTTCGAAACCCTTATGACTCCATCGACCACAATACTAAGATGCTTATAGAGTTTTTTTGGTTAGAGTGATGGTTTACAGTGAAGTGTGTTTAGTTCTTTCTGAATGTATTAGACATGGCAGTGTGACAGTAATCTATACCCTTTCAAGGGAGAGAAATGTGAGTGAATAAAGTGAAAAAATGTATATATGTACAGTATATGTGCTTCATAGAAAGATGAAAGTGAGTTTATAGTGAATATTAAAGGACTTCTCTGCTTCTGAACCCAATTACAGGTGTGAGGAGGCTTTGACCAGGATTTAACCTTTGAGTCAAATTCACGCAACACACACTTTGTATAGTTTATTTTTAAAATCTCTCATTATATAAACCCTGCATCCTTTCAGATCACTCATCTGCTAAAAGGAAACTGCAATTCCAATACATGCATTGAACATTCCCGCTTACACTTTATAATTCTATGTTTCTTAACTTATTTTAAAAAGTTATTCAGGTTTCAACTAATTTTTTTTTAGGTTTAACTTATTCTTTTTAGTCAGATTGATTAATGTAAATTGAGAAAAGTGAATTTGATTCTAAGTAAAAATGGCAAAAAGCCACCAAGAATCTTTTGTACAGTGTGGCATTTAAATGAATTGTCCAACTCTTCTCAGGTGTACTATACTGGTGTACTTTCAGTCTAAAAGGTACTTTGAAATAAGCTTGTACAAATTAAAAATGCCTTAATAACACACATATATATATATATATATATATATATATATATATATATATATATATATATATATATATATATATATATATATATATTGTCAATTTAGCACATTTTATGAATACTCTTTGCATTAAGTAATGTAAATAAAAGTCACAACATAGACTCATTCTGAAAACGTACCTCTATATACATTTCTGGAGATCGCAAATTATGTAGCCAGAGAAACTTATGTCTGCATTTTATCTTTAAAACGATCGCTACGGGTCGGTATAACGCTGTTCCTTTTATGCTACCAACTGACCGCTTACCTCTGTGTGGACAGCTTTTTCGCTATAACCAGTTTGTCCAGTGGCTTTCAGAAAGCAGGTAAAACAAAAATTATAGCTGTTGTTGGCTATAGGGTCTGAAGTGGTTAAACGGCAACATAGGCTCATTCTAAAACGTAGCCCTATATACATTTCTGCAGAAAAATTATGTACGTTTGGCTGCATTTCATTTTTAAAACGCACACTAGGGGAGCGTTATGGCGTTGTTCTTTTTTGTGCTTACCAGCTGACCGCTTACCACCGTATGGAGGGCTTTCCCGCTGTTACCGGTTTGTTCAGTTTTTACAGAAATTTGAAATCTCAAAAAGCATACACAGCGGCCTCTGGTGGATTCACAAAAAAACAAAAATTGCAAAAAAAAGTAGCTCCTGGGACATATTTGGCACTCTCCAGAAATGTATATAGGGGTCCGTAATCAGAATGAGCCAATTTACTTCCCGTTAAGTTCCTAAAGAATTTAATGTTAATCATTTAAAGTTAATCATTTACAGTTTTAACATTTATATACATTGTGTCTTCAATCAAATTAATCTCATTCAATTATTCATTTTCTTTTTAGCTTAGTCCCTTTATTAATCCGGGGTCGCCACAGCGGAATGAACCGCCAACTTATCCAGCACAATTTTACGTAGCGGATGCCCTTCCAGCCGCAACCCATCTCTGGGAAACATCCACACACACTCATTCACTACGGACAATTTAGCCAACCCAATTCACCTGTACCGCAGGTCTTTCGACTGTGGGGGAAACCGGAGCACCTGGAGGAAACCCACGTGAACGCAGGGAGAACATGCAAACTCCACACAGAAACGCCAACTGACCCAGCCGAGGCTCGAACCAGCGACCTTCTTGTTGTGAGGCGACAGCAATACCTACTGCACCACTGCGTCGCCCCTCAAATTTATCTAAAAAATATTTTAGTTTATCGAACATAACTATATTGGCCATCCTTTGAACATTCATTACACAAAGCATCAGAAATTTATCATCACACAAAAAGACAGGTTATGCAACAAAAACATTATTAACATTTTTAGAGACTGAAATTGTGTCCCTGTATGTTGCTTTTAATAGAATAGCATTATTAACAGCACACTAATGACTTTCTCCATGAAATGAAACATTCACAAATATGTATCTTAGGGATGTACAGTATTACCAAAATTGTATTTAATGGTATAGATAATTTTTTTTGTGGTAACAATATATTTCACAATATATGGTTATTTAAATACACTGTTAAAATGCAAAAAGCAGTTCACAGTTTACTGTAGTCTTACAGCACAATTGTGATTATTAATTTACAGTTCGCTTGTAAACTTGTATATTTCACAGTATTACTGACAATTTTTATTACTGGCAAAATGTGTACTGTAAATTAAGACAGCTGTGCTGTAGTAATTTTTAATTTACAGTGCACTTGTAATTATTACAGTATTACAGTATTACAGTATTACTGGCAACCAAATCTACTAAACTGGTATAATAAGCTTTAACAGTTCAGAAATGAAGGACTACACACTTTTGTTGTTTTATCTGGACCTTGTAAAATATAGTAGCGATGGAAATTATTAATTTTTTGCTGATGTTTTCCAACTCCTTTTGACTGAGCTTATGCCTCTATCTTTTCTGTTTATGTGTTTCTAGGAAGTTTTTATTTACAAGTTCAGACTTGTACATGTATGACCCCAATTGATTATATGTTCCTAGACATAAGTAACTTTTTTTGCTTTTTGGGACTGTTTGATAACTGATGGATATTGTACACTGAGTTATTCTGTATTCACATTTGCCATTTCAAGCCGTTTTCAACTTGAGACGCAGGAAGGTGTTGACTACGAGGAAGGGGTTCGAAACCTGTCGAAGAACAGAAGCCAAAAAATTAAACAACAAGTAAATAACAGGGTGGGAATGTGGTCAAATCTGAAAATGTTGTAAAAATCTGGTGAGGGCCTTTTCTTTTTCTTTGCCAAGTGTGAACACACCCAAGATTACTACAGTTTTTGGCTAAACTCATGTAGACGCCAATATGCTTGATAATTGTGGAGAGAGTCTACTTGATCCATTGAATCTGTGTATTAGAAATATCCCTATTTTCTTGAGCCGCAGTGTTTGGCTAATGGTGGGATAAATTATCTGAGTGAAAAATCGACTGCACTAGTTTATTAAAAGCGGTGGTCAATTGCAAACGGCACTGATGGTGGAATCTAGAAGACGTGCCTTTTAAACAGTTTAAAATCAATGTGACTCGACATTAATTTAACTTTGCTGTCAACAAAGGTATTGTTGAACTAAATTTTTTTTGTGCAGAATAATGTGATATTTAGTTATCAGTGGTTATTCTGTTATCTATTGGAAAAAATAATCTCCACTTTTATAAGCAAAACAAAAAAAATCCTCATCACACAGGGTGTCATATAACCTAGAAGTATCATTGAAAAGTCACAATTCCTGATGCCAGCAGTGAAACTAAGTTGCTATTGAACACCTAACTTTATTATGTTTAACATAATGCATAAGAAAAATAATAAAATGAGAAATGCTTAAAGGCTGTGGTTTCAATTAAATAAATGGTGCTGTGTGTTTTTGAGGCAATTATTCAAGTAAACAATCAGTGATAATGAACAATGAAGCAAATTAAGAACACTAAGTGTTTTTCTCAATCCTGCCAATATTGTTGTTTAATTAATATTTATTATATAACAGAAAACAGCAGGTCTGCCAAACAGCATTCACAATGTGGTGCTCACTGAACTACATTCTCTCAGCACAGACCAACTGTGTTTAACAAGTTAAGACACCATCGAGACCATGAACACAGCCGGATTAAGACTACTATTTGTTTCCCTATCGGTACAGTATGTGACACTGGACCAAGAAATGTTTTGAAATTGAGATCTACACATAGTCTCAAAGATGAATATATATGAAAATATTTGACCAAGATACATCGAATAAAAAATCTGGAATCTGAGTATGCAAAAACAGTCTAAAAATCTAAACATTGAGTGAACAAACACAAATACACAATCAGCACAAATCCAAAATCAAACAAAAAGTGCTCAGGGGTAGCTTAAATAACATGTTGGTGCTCTTTGGGTAAGGGATTCATCAGAATAAACAGCAAAAATCAGTTCAAGGCATTTGAAAAATGTGTAAAAAATACTAAAAAGCCTTTATTCACATGGCTAATCCTTAAAAAACCTACACGTTTCGGCGAAGAACTGTCTTCATCAGGATAACTTTGCAAAGCGCGTAGCTTTTCAAGATTAGCCATGTGAATAAAGGTTTTTAAATATTTTCTCCACATTTTTCGAGTGCCTTGGACTGATTTTTGCTGTTTATTGAGAAAAACACATTTAAAATGGTTCAAATTCGTAGAAATGCACATTAATAATCAAAAGTAGTAAACATTTTGATATATTTTTAAATAAATTTACAGTAAGACATTTACAAAATACCTCCATGGAACATGATATTTAATTCATGCTATAATGATATTTGGCAAAAAATGAGAATTTGTAGAAATTTTGACCCATGTGCAACATTAGATGGTTTTGCATGGTCTAGGGTGACTTATATAAGTGAATGGGACACAGATGTACACAACCCATGCACATTCTAAAAACATACCCCTATATACATTTCTGGAAAGCGCCAAATACGTCCCAGGAGCTACGTTTTTTTGCAGGTTTTTTTTTCGCAAATCCACCAGAGGCCGCTGTGTATGCTTTTTGAGATCTCAAATTCCCCTAGAGTGCCATACGCGCCTGCTGTTCTCACCTAAATCCACCAGAGGCTGCTGTCAACTGACTGAATAACTGATCGACTGACTGACCCACCCTCCTTTTTCCCAAAACCCAACCGATAGTGTTTTCAAAAGCACCAATTGACCCGCTTACCCCCTTCCTTAAACCCAACCAACAGTTTTAAAAAGCAATCCAGAAAAAGAAAAGCCCTCGCCTGATTTTTACCATATTTTCAGATTTTACCATATTCTCACCATTTAATTTTTGGCTTCTGTTTTCATCTTACTCGCTTTCTGAAACTGTTGTTCTCTGTACTCGAACCTTATCGTCGTAGTCAACTCTTATCTGTGTCCCAAGTCCGCCGACAGCTAAGCTAACTGGACAAACTGGTAACAGCGGGAAAGCCGTCCATACGGTGGTAAGCAGTCAGCTGGTAAGCCCGAAAAAAAACAGCGACATAACGCTCCCCTAGCGTTTTTTTAAAAACGAAATGCAGCCAAACGCACTTCTGGCTACATAATTCACGATCTCAAGAAATGTACATAGGGCTACGTTTTTAGAATAAGCCTATGTTGCCATTTAACCACTTCAGACTCTATAGCCAACAAAGAAGTGTAGATACACGTTGAGTCATTTGCTCATTCACTTACTTTTAATTAATAACAATGTTTGGTTTAGTCCCCCACACAAAATTAAAAGTAAATTATGTTTTTTCAAGGTCTTGTTTCCAACAAACATCTGTCTACACTGTAAAACATATCCATAAATTAGCAGTTTTTTGGTATTTTGTGATTCATGCTTTTATTTTGTATTTCTCCTGTTTATTTATGTTTTAATTTGCATTATGGGACCTTGATCTTTCTTCCATCAACTTTTAATGTTGAAAAGTTTGAAAAAGTGCCTTTTATATAAAAAAATAATGATAATATGATTACATAATATGATTGGTATAGTGCACTACAAAAACCTTGTAATAATCTGCCAGTACATTATCTGTTATTTTACAGACTTATTTCTCTATATATTATTCCTTATTCATTATATTATAAAATCATCACCTTAGAAATTATAAGGTTCTATCTGACATTTTTGTCAAAATTGAGTTATTGACATATTCTTATTAAATGACAACTTATTTACATTATGGGATGTTATTTGAATAAGTTGTTTACATTTTAAGAAGTTTTATTTAAAAAACAAATGTTATTTGAAGCTCAATATCTCAAAATCATTCAGAATGCAGATAGAACCTTAAAATTCCAAGGTGACGAAATGTCAGTAAAGGTCACTTTGTTAAACTGTAGACAACATCAAACGTCGACAGAGCAGCAGAGATCAAGGTCCTATAATGCAATTCACAACTGTAAATAAACGGAAAACACTTGTGAATCACAAAATACAATAACTGTTAATTAACAGATATTTTGTACAGTGAAATAATAATAAAGCTAAAAACTCACTCATCCACACTTACGTTTATTTGTCCCCTTTACTTGTGTGCCAGAAGCTGCAATGAGAAAGTGCTCTACAGAGGAATCTCACATTCCTCAGCAATGCCTTTTCATTTCAGTGAATGGAACGCATCACTGCGCCACACTCTCCAAGTGTGAATGCTGTATTTCTATAGTGCAAAACAAAATGTTGCTGATTATACAGTATGTGTAAATCCAGTAATAGATATTGGTGATATCAGTGGCTACAAAGACGTTTCTGAAGGAAATTTTTCACAGTGGCTTGTGGACACTTGACCAATCCATACGGTTAGTTTACTTAATCATTCATTTTAAACACATACACTACGCCCATTTTAGTTTATTCAATACACCTATAGCGCATGTCTTTGGACTGTGGGGGAAACCATAGCATCCAGAGGAAACATCTGGAAGAACATGCAATCTCCAAACAGAAATGCCAACTGGCCCAGCCAGGACTCAAACCAGCGACCTACTGTACTTGCTGTGAGTGCTAACCACTGAGCCATCATGTTGCCTGGTTAGTTTACTAACCAACCTATGAAAAGTTGGTTGAACATTTTGTCACCATTTGCTCACAATTCACCTGCTCAAAACCTATTTGAGTTTCTTTCTTCTGTTGAACACAAAAGAAGATGTTTAGAAAAATGCTGGTTGCTGGGACCCATTGACTTCCACAATATTTTTTTTCCTACAATGGAAATGTAACCATAGTTTGGGTCCCAGCAACCAGCATTATTCCAAGTCTTCCTTTGTGTTCAACAGAAGAAACACAAGGGTTAAAACCATATGAGGAATATTCCTTTTTTTGGGTGAATTGTTCCTTCAAGTTGTATACACTACTTTTTTATTGTATTATAGCCAGTGTTGAGCAAGTTCCTTTAAAAGAGTAATTAGTTATAGTTACTTCTTACAAATAGTAACTGAGTTAGTAATTATAATCGTAACTAATTACCAGGGAAAGTAACTATTGCATTACTTTAAAAAAAATCTAATTTGTCAAATGACTATAAAATAAATATAACACATCGAACATTAATCTACACTATTTTACTGTTGTTGTGGGACAATGTGAGAGACGACCATCAAATTCAGCATATTATCATTACTATAGTTGTACAATAAAACACAATAGATGGTTTAGAACTAAGTATTTATTGCACAGTCACAACTCACAAGACTTGTAAACCTACAAGTCTAAATATATAATAAACAGGCAGCAGAGCTCATGTTATCACCTGCATTCTTAGCCACTAATTTTGGATTGCATGTGACGACGCAAGGTGCTTCATTAGATTAGAATTACTTGTCACAGATGCAGAAAGACTTTTCCTGGGCTTAAGTTGCACGACACATAAACATTCCTGCTTTTCACCTTAATGAGGGATAAGTTGTGCTTATTGTATATAGTATTTCCAGTTTGCAAAAGCTACATTTGAACTCGTTGGATTTGCCATCATTCTGACTCCTGGTCATTGGTATGTGAGACTTACTGTGTGTGTGTGAACTCCCGCACTACTCTGCCTCTGTTTGCAAACGATGGAAATGCACTCTATCCAAGCCAATTATCATGTTCTCAGTTACACCACGTTCACAGACACACCAATCATCATCACTGGTTGGTTATGTGTCCCAAACTCGAACACACACACAGACACACCCCAGAGAAAGAGAGGTCCTATGACTGAGAGAGACGCTGCTCACACGAAAACCGCTTTAGTGTTCTCAATTATAGTAATGCGCATTTTATTGTCAGTAATGGCGTTTTAATTGGCATACCTGCCAACACTCCCGTTTTTCCCGGGAGTCTCCCGTATTTCAGACCCGTCTCCCGTATTGTTCTGTCTCCCGGTAAACTCCCGGAATTCCGCCGCCGCCCCCGCTCCTCAGCATTTTGGTACAGTCCGGTCTGAAACTTGGTGCTTGTGCTCTTCCGGTCGCGCGCTACAGTTCGCTTGCCCCCATCTCCCCAAACCTCTCACCCCTCCCGCTCCCCGCTCTTCAGTTTGCGCCAGTGTTGCCAACTTAGCGACAAATTTTCAAAAAAGCGACTAGCGACAAATCTAGCAACTTTTTTGTGTGTTACTGGCGATTTTTATAGACTGTCGTTTGTCCATTGCTGTACCGTCCCTACTCTTCTCAACGAGCTGCGGGTGATGCAGCTGGCCCCTCCCCTGCAGGCTGAGAGCAGAGCACCTCTCTGCGTACCGACGGCAAATGATTTAGAACAGGTGGCAGTTTGAAGGCATTTCCCTGGTACAGTCAACCCGATCTGCTTCTCCTTTATTTTAACAATTTAATTTGACCGTTTATTCTTGTTGCACAATCAGAGATGTTTTAAGTGAGAGTTTCAGAACTTGTCTGAGTATATTACGTCTGAGAGATTACTGCAAATTCCCTACTCATCTATAATGATATACTGTATTCAAACAGCAATACATTTAGTTAAATTGACAAGCTTACATAAAGCGTAGTGCGAATATAAAATACCCCATTTATTTACCATAGGCTGTTAAACAAACAGAAATGGTAGAACGCGATGACGTCAGTAATATGCAAATTAGCGTATGAAGCAATCTCCCGGAATTTACAAACCAAATGTTGGCAGGTATGTTAATTGGTGAAACAGTAATTAATTCGATTACTCAATACTGAAAAACGTATAAATACTCAGATTCTCGAATATGTGATAGAACATGTGTTTTGTCTTTTAAACAGCTTAATAATGATCGTATTATTTGTTAAATTATGGGTAATGGGTGCCGCCATTGTTGCTAGAAAGGATACAGCTGCAATCGGAAGTAAACGAGAAATATTTATACTATTTATTAAATTAAGAATTAATTTGCTATCGTCTACCGCTACCTCAACCCTAAACCCAACCCTCGCGGTATCCAAAAATATTATTTGTTGTACAGTGTCACAAAAATTATGTTTTATTGACGTGAGTATTCTCAGCTGTATCACATCTTAAAGTGCGGAGAAGTCTAGATGGGATACAGCTGAGGATACTCATGTTAATATAGGGGTAGGGGTAGATGCTAATAAAATACCATTCATGCGTAATTTTCTAAACAATAATAATACTTCTTGTTAACTTCTGATCACAGCTGTATTCCTTCTAGCAACAAGCGCAGGAGAGATCAGAGCTGCTGGATTTACGGCATGCTTATTCATAATTTTCTGTTGAAATACATGAAGGTAAACAATTGTTTATCTGGGAGAGAAACAGACAAAATATTCTAGTAATATAAACAGTGTGTATCTTATGTGAATAAAGCACATCGTCCAGTTATATTGAAAAACAATAATTATTGCCATCTCCATAGACATCCGCGTGTATTTTACAAACCTTAAATGATATGTTTTGCTTGTAGATATGTGTATTTAAATGTCTGAAACGTAAAAAATACATTTTTTTTGTTAGAAAGCATGGATAAATTGTGATTTATGACAAGCACTGTGCACCTCTTTCTGTGCCTCAGTTGATGATGTGCACAGTGAACGTTGTAATCACACTGGTGTGATTGTACGCTTAGGGACTAGCCAAGGTTAATCACACCAGTGTTATCATATGTGTGAAAGGATTAACTGTTTATTAGCACTTTTACATTCCTAAACCTACCCAATACCTAAACCCAATGACTACCTTACTAACTATTAATAAGTAATAGTAACTTATTGAGCTAAAAGTCTTAATTATCAGTTTATGAATTGTACATTAAAATTAAGTGTGACCTTTTTAAAAAAAATTAAATAACCTTTTGAAATAAAAATTGCATACATATTTTAAATACAAGAAGCTGCATAAAAGCTAACAATGTTGAAAACCATGCCTGCTTCAATCTTCAGCAAATGTAGCAATTTAGTATTAACTTCAGAGTACTTTTGACATCCTTACAGTCCACATTTGTATGGGCTGTAAAGAATTAATGAGAAGTATTTATATTATTTATTAAATTGCGAATTAATTTATTAGCGACTACCGCTACCTCAAACCCAAACCCAATCCTCATGGTAATGTTATATATTATTATTTGTTATACAGTGTCATAAAAATTATGTTATACTGATGTGAGTATCCTCAACTGTATCCCATCTAGAGTTCACCGCATTACAAGATGTGATACAGTTGAGGATACTCACGGTATGATAGTACGCTTCAGGGATTAGCCAAGGCTGATCACACTGGTGTGATCGTACAAGTGAAAGAGTTAACCGTTTATTAGCACCTTTACATTCCTAATCCTACCCAATACCTAAACCCAATGACTACCTTACTAACTATTAATAAGTAATAGTAGCTTATTGAGCCAAAAGTTCTAATTAATGGCTTAATAACACCATGAATTATATTAAAATAAAATGTGACCATTTTTTTATGTAAATAACCTTTTAAAATAAAAATTACATACATATTTTAAACACAAGAAATCATAAAAACCATGCCTGCTTCAAACTTCAGCAAACGTAGCACTTCAGTATTGACTTCAGAGTACATTTGACATCCTTACAGCCCACACTTGTATTTGTGATTATATCTGACATTCAAAACTCTGATTTCCTGATGCTGCCCTAAGCTGTAAAATAATTATTTTAAGTGATCTGAAGTAAAAATCAATTTACAGTATACGCTCAGCCAAGAAAATAAGCATGGGAAATATTTCTCTTTTAATGTGCGCTAGGACTCTGGCCTTCATTCTTGTTATTCACTTTCAACCAATGGTGTTTGATGCCATGCAGGACTCGTCTATCTTGCATTTCTCTTTGTTCCTACTGCTGCGGATCTTTGGCTGTCATTTCGCTTTCCTTCATTTAATATGGAGCTCTTTCTGTGCCTTATCTCAGCGCTTCTACCTTTCTCTCTCATTCTCTCGCTCTCTCCCCGTCGCCGTCATCAAATATCTGAAGTGGAGAAAAAACTGTCTGACTTCAAACATGCACTCCCAATTCTTTATTCTTCTTCTCTCTGTCTCAGCTGCGAGGCACACTTGGTTCTTCTTTAATAGAGAAGAGCTTCTGTGTCTCTCTTTCTTTCTTTCTTTCTCTCTTGCTTTTTTCATTTGGCTCACGGAGCATTTGATGTGATCGTAGGCTGTTCTGTCCGTGTCTGCACATAATCTTATTACAGAATGAAAGTGAGAAACTCTGTCTATTATGCATGAAGACCATTTTGCTCGAGCCATTTAGCTAGCAGGTACATTGCGTCCAGCGGATCTCTAAATTATTATGGTGGACGGAAAGTATAAAGAATTTTGCAATTATTTTTTTCCCTTCCTTTTCGGAATGCTATGATAAAAGAAACGGCAGTGAATGTTGCAGCGAGCACGTACAGCCTGGTGCTTCAGGAAGTACATATAATGACATTTTAAAAACCTTTCTGGAAGAAGTGCGCCATTAAAAAGGCTGCAGGGAAGAGAGGAAGTTAGAGGAGTAGATAACACACAAAATATCTTTGCTAATTCAACCTCATGTTGTTCAAAATCCGTATTACTTGCTTATTTCTCTCATGGAAGAACTTCTTAAGACTGGTGCTGGTACCTCTTTCATGGGATTTTAATGAATGGGATAATTTCAAAGTCAATTATTTAGCAAAAGTATATATTATATATGACAGTATAATATAATATATAATATAATATAATATAATATTTTACTACGTATTTTTCAAGACACTTCTACACCGCTTAAAGTGACATTTAAAGGTTTAACTAGGTTAATTAGGTTAACTAGGCAGGTAAGGGTAATTAGGCATGTTCTTGGATAACGATGGTTTGTTCTGTAGACAATCGAAAAAATATATAGCTTAAAGGGGCTAATCATTTTTACCTTCATTTTTTATTTTTTTTTTTTTAATTAAAAACTGCTTTTATTCTAGCCGAAATAAAACAAATAAGACTTTCTCCAGAAAAAAAAATATTATCAGACATACTGTGAAAATTTCCTTGCTCTGTTAAACATCATTTGGAAAATATTTAAAAAAAAAGAAAAAACATTCAAAGGGGGGCTAATAACTGACTTCAACTGTATAAAATATATAGAAATGTAGGTTCAGTGCTAGTTTACAATCAATCAATCAATCAATTAAACATCCATCTATCCAATCAAACCAACCAACCAGCCAACCAAATATTCATCAAATCAAATCAACCAACCAACCATCCATCCATCCATCCATCCATCCAATCGTCCGACCGACCAACCGGCCAAACCGACCAATTAACCTACCCACCAACTATCCATTCAATCAAATCAAATCAAACCAAACCAACCAACCGACCAAACCGACCGACTAAACATCCAACCATCCATTCAATCAAATCAAATCAAATAACCAACCAACCATCAAACCAACCAACCAACCATCCATCCATTCAAATCAAACTAACCAACCAACCATTCATTCATTCATCCATCTCCATCCATCAAATCAAACCAACCAAACAATCATCCAACCACTAATCCAAATTAGATCAAATCAAATCAACCAACCAACCATCCATCCATCCATCCATACATCTAATTGTCCGACCAATTGACCAACCGTCCAAACCAACCGACTAAACAACCAACCAACTATCCATTCAATCAAATCAAGTAAAAAACCAACCATCAAACCAACCAACCAACCATCCATCCATCCATCCATCCATCCATCCATCCATCCATCCAATCAAACCAACCAAACAATCATCCAACCACTAATCCAAATTAGATCAAATCAAATCAACCAACCAACCAACCAACCATCCATCCATCCATCCATCCATCCATCCATCCAATTGTCCGACCAATTGACCAACCGTCCAAACCAACCGACTAAACAACCAACCAACTATCCATTCAATCAAATCAAATAAAAAACCAACCATCAAACCAACCAACCAACCAACCAACCATCCATCCATCCATCCATCCATCCATCCATCCAAATCAAACCAACCAACCAACCAACCAACCATCTATCCATCCATTCGTCCGACCGACCAAATGACCAACCGTCCAAATGACCAAACCGACCGACAAAACAACCAACCAACCAACCATTGATTCAATCAAATCAAATTAAATAACCAACCAACCATCAAACCAACCAACCATTCATCCATCCATCCAATCGTCTGACCGACCAACTGACCAACCGTCCAACTGACCAAACCGGCCGACTAAACAACCAACCAACTATCCATTCAATCAAATCAAATCAAATCAAATAACTAACCAACCAACCAACCATCAAACCAACCAACCATTCATCCATCCATCCATTCAATCGGCCGACCGACCGACCAACCAACCAACCAACCGACCAAACAACCAACCGACTGACCAAACAACCAACCAACCATACATCCATTCAATCAAATCAAATCAAATCAACCAACCATAAAACCAAGCAACCACTAACCAACATTTATGATAATGCACTTTTTATGAACAAGTTTTCACCTAAGTGCTGTACAGGCATGATAAAACCACAAGAATATTAAATAAAGTTTAACATTATGAAATATTATGAGATAGCATAAAACAGAGAGTCCAGATGAAAAAGAGTGCCCTCTGAATTTTTCTTCTAAACAGAGCACATTTTAGGCTCCTGTGTGTAGGTATAGTAATTTCACATTTAAGGCAAAGAATATATTATTTTCATTGCTTTTAAATTGAAAAAACTGAACAAACACGGGAGGCTGAAAAAAATAACTAATTTTAGTTCAACAATTCAGATGGCACTTCAAGGTTTTTGCATCTGAACTCTTCAAATACTAAATTAAATAATAAAAATAAATAGAATAACAGCTCTCACAAAAGTGGTAAATGCCAAACTATGGTTGTTTTAAATAGACAAACACAGAAGGTGTTGGACTTTTCCAACATGTTTCTAACAACAGACATGTAATAAGAACAAACTCAACATTGAGTTATTTCTTTCAATTTCAATTTAAATGACACTTTTTAACCCAGCAGTTGGGTTTCACCATATTTAATCCAATGTTGGGTTACAACAACTCAGCATTTTTTGAGAGTGTATCATATAACTTTTGAAGACTTGGAAATATAGAACACAAGTCATAACTGATGTAGTTTATGATACTTTTATGGTGCTTATTAAAGTTTAAAATCCTCCATTCCCATTCATGCTAGTGGGTATTTTGGTGAACAAATCACAGGGCTGCTCAAAGACATTGATTTACAGTATCACAGTGGTTTCTGATGTTAAAGCAACAGTTGTCAATGTACTAAAATGGATCAGAAACTAATGCACACAATACCCAGGAGTCAGATTCACACAAGTCATATTTGACCAATTCATGATACCTTTAAGCTGCTTTTTAAAGTTTAAAAGCCTCCCAATAAGCTTCTGTCATTATCACATTTTCTTCTTGAGATTAATTGCTGAAGCATTTATCAAGGTGTACAATATTATCAAAATATCGACCTAAGATACAAAAAAAGGTTACATTTGCAGGTACATAAAACCAAACAATACTAAGTGTATTGGTTTATTATATGTCCTGAGTTAAGCTATGTTTAGACAAATTAAATTGCAAAAGGATGATAAAGTACAATAAGTAACACTTTATGAGTCTCATTAGTAAATGTTAGTAAATGCATTTAAATCAACAGTGATAAATAGCTATATGTTAAAGTTCATTTAGTTACACAACTGAATTTGATCAGTTATTAACTCTATTTTGACATGGTCAAGATGATCTGCTGCAGTTTAAACCGAGCATCAGAATGGGGAAGAAAGGTGATTTAAGTGACTTTGAACGTGGCATGGTTGTTGGTGCCAGAAACTGGTGATCTACTGGGATTTTCACACACAACCATCTCTAGGGTTTACAGAGAATGATCCGAAAAAAGGAGAAAATATCCAGTGAGCAGCAGTTCTGTGGGCGAAAATACTTTGTTGATGCCAGTGGTCAGAGGAGAATGGTCAGACTGGTCGAGCTGATAGAAAGGCAACAATAACTCAAATAACCTCTCGTTACAACCGAGGTATGCTGAAGAGCATCACTGAACCCACAAAATGTCCAACCTTGAGGCGGATGAGCTACAGCAGCATAAAACCACACCGGTGCCACTTCTGTGAGCTTAGAACAGGACACTGAGGCTACAATCCGCACAGGCTCACCAAAATTGGACAATAGGAGATTGGGAAAAACGTTGCCTGGTCTGATGAGTCTCGATTTCTGCTGCGACATTCGGATGGTAGGGTCAGGTTTTGGCGTCAACAACATGAAAGCATGGATCCATCCTGCCTTGTATCAACGGTTCAGGCTGGTGGTGTAATGGTGTGGAGGACATTTTCTTGGCACACTTTGGGCCCATTAGTACCAATTGGGCATTGTCAACGCCACAGCCTACCTAAGTATTGTTGCTGACCATGCCCATCCCTTTATGACCACAGTGTGGCCATCTTTTGATGGCTACTTCCAGCAGGAAAACACATCATGTCTTAAAGCACGAATCATCTCAGACTGGTTTCTTAAACATGACAATGAGTTCACTGTACTCAAATGGCCTCCACAGTCAGCAGACTTAATCCAATAGAGCACCTTTGGGATGTGGTGGAAAGGGAGATTCACATCATGGATGTGCAGCCAACAAATCTGCAGAAACTGCATGATGCTATCATGTCAATATGGAACAAAATCTCTGAGGAATATTTCCAGTACCTTATTGAATCGATGCCACAAAGGTTTAAGGCAGTTCTGAAGACAAAAGAGGGTCCAACCTGGTACTAATAAGGTGTACCTAATTAAGTGGCCAGTGAGTGTATATTCAAGTATTATGAATTTCACACAATATTAATATTGTGCATGTAATTATTATGACATATCAGATATGTCTAGTTTTTATTAACTGTAACTTGGTACATTCAAGGTTATTTTGAAAAGTACATTTTTACATTTCATTTAGCCTCAAACCCTCAGATGCATTCATTTATTCCATGTCACTGGGATAAATGCACACTTACAGTGTGTCACACATGCAGATCATCTGCTTTGTTTAAAAACAAAGGGAATGTTTTAGTGTCTATTTCTTCTTGGCTCAGTTTGCTGTCAAAAGGCTGTATATTTCTACAAAGAAAAGGAAGGCATGTTACTTAAAAGTAAACTCCGTAAACTCTCATTACATTGGTTAGAGTGCACCTTTTTATGTCCCACTTATATCAGTCATCCGCCAGATTGAATAGACAGAGCCTCTGTATTTTTATCAAGGCTTTTTTTTTGTAACAGCTATCATATTGAGCAAAAATCAAGTCTTTATCTGTATTTTTGAGTGTTTTTTCAACCGAATATCAGTTGCTGGGGTAACAGCTAAGTTTATATGTTCTGCTCCTGTAATCCCTAATGATTGATTCAGTCAATTAAAATAAATAACTAAATAAAATGTCTGTATTAGCTAATGATAATTAAGTAAACGCTGATGCTTAATGTGCAATGATGAAAACGCAAGGCAAGCAATTCACATGCATACTTGTTTTTTCGAGACGTTCGCATTATGACTGTTTGATCATTAGATTAGGTAGGCTATCTTAAATAGATTACCTGCACTATTTTTGGTTGATTTGTTAGACTAGCTGGTTACAATAAATCCATTTAAGTGTTAGTGAAATTTGTTAAGGCGCATGCCATTCATTTTCATTCATTCTAATGTCATGAAGGGCAAAAAAGAACAGCAAAGTCTTCCTAAAAAGAAAGTCTTAGTTAAAAATAACATGTTGTTGAAACCCTTTCCTTTATTTTGGCTGAATAAACCCTAGGGGCACTAACTGACACTAACAATGTTTCCATCCAAAGATGCTAATTAGATTTATGTGTAAAACTGGAATATCGCTTAAAACATTTGTGAATAAAGCACCGTTTCCATCCATTGAGTCAAATGGAACAAAATTGTCAATTCCTTATAAACTGAAACCAAATCTCAAAAAGAAAAATGGAATTTGCTGTGGTAGAAGAAGCCACTGTAGGGTCTTTTTCATTTATAATAAATTAGTTGCACCTCAGTGGATAAAGACTTCATGGAAGCAAGAGATCTCTCTTTGGGATCGCAGCCGGTCAAGACAAGTTTTAAGAGGGAATAATACCGAATCATTTTGATGATGGCTAGGGCATTTTAAAATGACCAAAACAACATTTAAAATATTTTACAATGTGGTCTGTCCACTGCTTGTCCATTAAAGGTGCAGTAGGTGATGGTTGAAAGTCTCTTCACATTACAATAGTAATGATTAAATGATCTAAATGTATTTATATGTATTTTTATATTCTGGGTAAGACATAAGAAAAAAAATGTTAGTCCAATTAAAAATTGTCAGGCCGATAATTCCCATCAGTCATGCGTGCAGATCTGCCATTTGTGGGTGCATGCGCGCCACATTCACATCCACCCAGCAGAGAGAGTGACAGCAGTAAAAACAAATGCTAAATCAAACCTTTTTAAAATCCTGACTTAATATTGGAGTTACTTTTGCACGCTGGAGGAAGGATGACACCATGGCTGAAGTATTTCAGGTAATTGTTGTTATGTTTTAAAACAATTTTAGTCACGCAAAGCTGATGTAGATTTTGTTGTTTTATGAATGGGTTATATGCACGGAACTGTTGTTTACAGCATGGATAATGAAGATTTACTGTAAGTAAATAGAGACATAAGTAAATAGTGCTATTTCACCTAGCCTGCTTCACTGAGGTGAAGTTGGTTTTATATTTACATTGGTTCATTTTAGAATGACAACCTGTGACGCGCTCCCTATTGTTTATGGTGTTACTTTAAATATTTGATCTGAAATAGTATGTAAGTATGTCTTAGTAATGAGTGTAATTCCTGCACCTTGCCAGGGAACAACTAAGCAGAGTCGCTTTAGCACAAAGCGCGTGAGAGAGTGAGACCAGTGATCCTTGCATGAAATATTGCACATTATGAGAAGTTTTTCTTGCTATGCTACACAACTGAAAATGTGCTAAATATAATACAGTTTTTCATTAGGAATTGTAGCATTATAAAGTACTGTAAAGTTTTCTAACTGGCGAATGACAAGATCTAGTGGATCTAGTCATCTTTAAGGTGCGCATTCGTGATTTCAGGAGGCGTGGCGTTGAACGGCAGGGGAGGGACTGTGTTTTTAAAGCTATTATGCTAACAGATAGCATTTTGGCATATCACCTACTGCACCTTTAAAGGGGACCTATTATGCCTCTTTTTACAAGATGTACAATAAGTCTCTGATGTCCCTAGAGTGTGTATGTGAAGTTTCACCACAAAAATAGCACACAAATAATGTTTTATTATTCTTTGAAACTGCCCCTTTCAGACCTGATTCAGATTGTACTGTTTTGGTGTCACTTTAAATTCAAATGATGTTGTGCTCACAGCACACTTTTCAAAAAAGGGCGGAGCTACAAATGCCTATGTTTTAGTATAGTAGCAGATTCAAAAATGTTAACCTTATCTCTGTGAAAAACTGAAAATATCAAAAGAAATGTCTCAGAAGAAAGTCGTCAGTGACCTCAGAAGAGACTCCAGTGTTTATTTGTGCATCATAAAACTCACTGACATTATCTTCAGCAGGTGAAAAACTAATGGCAAACAGCTGCTTCTCACTCAGGCCTGTCTATGCTAATGAGGGAGAGATGTCAATAATGGGTGGGGCTTTCGCCCTCTGATGGCATGTACAAAGGAAGAATGTCAATCGAAGTGTTTCTGCAGACTGTTTCCATGAAGTGTAATTCTAAAAAAAATTATAAAATAATTTTTACCATTAGAGGCTGACTATACTCACACACTGTTTCCACAAAACTGTGATTTAATCCCTTTTAAAAGTGATTTTTGCATAATAGATACCCTTTAATGCCGTCTCATTGCTCCCATTTTTGCTACCACATCACAGCAGGCACAGGACATCAACATGACGTCAGATGTACCCCAACATTGTGGGACGTTGCATTTTTTTGGAAATGAAAATCGGGTTGACGTCAGAACCTAACGTCTGGCCAACATCAATGTCCAACATCGGACAGACGTTGCATTTTAGTTACTTTGCAACATAACTTAAAAACAAAACAAAAAAAATCAGCGTCTAATGATGTTACAGCTTGACGAGGTGTAGATGTTAACAATATGACTTCTATCAGACGTTGGATTTTGTTTGCCATACATGAAGAATAAATGTCAGTATTTGACGTCAATATGACGTTGGTTTGAGATGTTGGTTCATGGTTGGGTTTTGGTCACTTTCCAACACAACCTAAAATCAATAAAATATCAACATCATTTCACGTCATTATTGGACGTCAAAATAACGTTGTCCTTAGACGCTGGCGACCTAAATCTGTCAGGATTCAGCCACCTTGATCTAGAATTTTTTTGTTTTAATGGAAAGTCTAGACATTTGTCCTGTCTTGTATGCTGTGGTCAGCTCGAGTTTTCTCGGGTCGAGCACTCTTATTCTGTTCTTGTACGTCTCTGTTTTTTGTTTGAGCACAGTTTTGGCCGCACTCGAGATGCACGCTCTTGTCCTGGTGTTTGTTCTGTCTGCAGCATGCTGTTTCATTCTCAGCATCTCAGCCTAGTTGGTTTTGGTTTCGGTTGGCGCTGGAATGGAACATGCACATTGCATGTGTGAGTGCATGGTAAGTGTTTTCATTTATAGTGTGGTCGTGTTTTATGTTGTGTTTGTGTTGTGTTTAGGATGTGGTTCATGTTTACATGCGCCGCATGCTTTAGTGTTGTGTTTCATGTGAACACACGGTTTACAAGTTCTCTCATTGGCTGCGCATTCTATTCTCATTTTACGTGAGCACATGGCTTGTGTTGTTTCTTTGTGTCATGTGCTCTTCTGTCTATTGTCTAGAGTCCCACCCTCCTTGTTAACCCATTATTAGTTTATTATGGTCACCTGATTGTTTGTTTATTCTTTCTCTTTATAGTCTCCTCTTGTACGCTGTTCTGTGCCAGTTCGTATATGTTGTATCCTGTTGAGTCGTGTCCTGTTTGTCCAGCCCTGATCAACCCTGCCCAGTCAAGTTTGTTTGTTTATTTGTTAATGTTTTGCCCCTCTGGGTTGTTTTTGTTCACCTTTTGTTTCATTTTATAATTAATAAATACCCATTTTAGTTCTGCACTTGAGTCCTTGTCCTTTCCCCACCTACAATTGTGACAAAATCTAACCTAATATTAACAACTTATGACGTTGTATGTCTGCTGGGATGATCTCTTAAAACAAAACAAATCAAAACAAAACCCCATGACTTTTTTAATGCGACTGCTGGAATTTATTCGGTAAAAGTGTTTCCATCGTAGACTTTAAAAACAAAATGCTGGGTTCCACACAACAACTTAATCGATTTTACAAATTTAAGTGGATTGAATATAAAAAAATAAGAATTGTGTTGTTTCAACTCATTTCAAGTAAGTAGTTTGAACAAGCAGCAAAAATTGTGTAGTTTGAGTGCAATTTTTCCAATAACAAGTTTATGCTACTCTGTTTTTAATGCACATTTTCACAATATATGCACATCTTGGCGCTTCCATAATTTTAATAAGCATCATTTCAAAATGAAAATAAAAATAGGTGGATGGAATCATAGCTATTGACTTCCTGCAACACAGCACTTTCTGGGGACATGAGTGACAGAAACCGTTGGCGATGCAACAATTTGATCAGTATTTAGAATAATGCACACACTGAAAGCCCTGATACTGCAGTAGTGGGAATGCCTTCTGGCAACTCAATGCCAGGGTGAAGATCGAGAGATGTTGCACTTCAGAGTTTTGGACTGATGCAACATCGCAAACTTTAGTGACACCGAGACGCGGTCACCTCAGAAGACCTGCAGAACGAGGCTGTGATATCGGAGCGAGGATGTGTGTGAAAAAAAAAACTTTTCTGCACACTCTTCGAGATGATTTTAAAAAGCCGTCTGGTCCACCTCGTCTGCTGGAGGGAGAAGCAGGTGGTTATGAAAGCAGCATAAACCCTGTAATGCTAATCACCACCATGACCACGGCTGCACTTCAAAAAGAGAGAGAGGCTTCGCTATCCATGATATACCGAGAAGGGACGGGAAGGGGAGAGTTAGCCCGCAGCTGGTTTTGTGCTAGAACAGAGAGAGAGAGACTGAGGGGTTTTATCGCCAGGACTGCCAGGTTTATGTAACAAAGCCATCCTTAAAAGCATCTGTCAGAGGAGGAGAGGGAGGCCGAGCCTGTTCTAAAACTAAAGTGATAAAGTTAACTAGCACCTTAATCAATAGAGCCATTTGCACAAAGCTCAGAAGGATATTTTTCTTTGATGCAGTAGCAGCCAAAGTGAGTTTTAATTACTACCATGCAACTGGCAGGATGAAGTCACTTTAAGTAAGCAGGTAAGGCTTTTTTAATGGTTTGAGTACCATTTCTCTTGCTAATCAAGGCTACATTTAATAAGGCTTTATTTAATACAAAAAACGAAACGAAAAAATTAATTATGAAAAATAAAATATTATTAAAATGTTATTACTATTAATTCAAATAACATTAATAAATAACACCAAATAACAACTTAATTTAAATTGAATTGAATTTAGCTTCATTTAACGTAACATAACCTAATGCAATGTAACGAATCGTAACTTAACTCAACCGAACATAACATTACATTACATTACATAACATAACTTAACATAAAGTAACGTAACGCAACTGAACTCAACAAAACTCAACTCAATGAAAAGTAATGTAACAGCGTAGCGTAACTCAACACAACCTAGCGTAGCGTAACAATGCAACATAACGTGACGTAAAGCAACGTAACAACACTACTCAGTGAAACGTAATGTAACGTAACGTAGCATAACTCAACTCAATTCAACATAACCTAGCGTAGCATAACTCAACTCAACACAACGCACTGCAACACAACGTAACTTAACGTTACATAACTCAACAGAACTCAGTGAAACGTAATGTAACGCAACGTAGCGTAACTCAACTCAACATAACATAGCGTAGCATAACTCAACACAACGCAACGTAACACAACCAATGTTGTAACCCATGTAAATATTACTGAAAGTATGAATAAAAAGTAGCCCTTTCAAAAGTACTCGAGTAGTGAGTATTATGCTGTGAAAAACTGATGCATTTACATCTAATTTGTGGACGTGTGTAAATGTAACATTCTGTAGTGCATCTAGTTATTGCCCAGCAGACACACAATATCATAAGGTGTTAATATTAGGTTAGATTTAAGTTGTGATGTCAGATGACCAAAATTCAATGTCTAGCCAGCGTCTAAGGACAATGTTATTTTGATGTTCAATAACGACGTCAAATCACATTGATATTTGGTTGATTTTAGGTTGTTAAAAAGTGACCAAAATCCAATGTTGAGCCAACATATTAAACCAACATCATATATGACGTCGAATACTGACATTTATTCATCAGGTATGACAACCAAAATCCAACGTCTGATAGATGTCAAAGTGGTAACGTCCACACAACGTCAAGCTGTAACATCATTAGACGTTGATAAGTGGTTGGTTTTAGGTTGGACATTGGACATTGACGTTGGTTGAGTTCTGACGTCAACCCGATTTTCATTTCCGAACAAAATGCAACGTCCCCGTGACGTTAGGGTACCACGTCAATGTGACGTCATACTGACGTATTGTGCCTGCTGGGTGTTTAAGGCCATTTCTGTCATCATACAGTAAACATCCGTCATCTTCTCATCAGTGCCATGCATTTAAACAGTCTCTGGGTCAATGTGTGTAAAGATTTTGAACATCTTCATGGACACTTTTAATTCTTCCAAACAGTTTGCTGCAATTATAAATCGCTCATGTCTTGAGGTAGTTCATTATGATGTGATTTACCTACTATGATATGTGTGATTTGATTGGACAGGAATCTCATTACTGATTTTTCTAATCCCCATAGACAAGAAAAAATAAAGTAGTGACTGCAGGTTGAAGGAAAGTAGTGGAGTAAAAGTACAGATACTGCACTAAAAATTTACTCAAGGAAAAGTAAAAATACACATTTATAAAACTACTTAGTAAATTACAATTCCTGAGAAAAACTACTCAGTTACAGTAATTTGAGTATTTGTATTTAGTTACTTTACACCACTGAACACAACGTAATGTTACATAACTCAACAGAACTCAGTGAAACGCAATGTAACGTAACGTAGCGTAACTGAACTCAACAACTCAAAACTAAACTAAATGAAAGATAATGCAACGTAACATAACGCAACTTAACGCAAAATAATCTAGTGTAGCGTAACTCAACTTAATACAACACATCGCAATGTAACATAACTCAACACAACTCAGTAAAACGTAACGTAACATAACGTAGTGTATCTCAAGTCAACACCACTCAATTCAACTCAACACAACGCAAAGCAACGTAGCACAATGCAACGTAACGTAAAGTAAGGTAACAACAAAATATAGTGTATCAGAATTCAACTCAACTCAACTCAATGTTTAATTTAAATAATAAAGGCCTTTTTTAAATGATTTTGGTAAAATTGCTCTTGCTAATAGGCTACATGTATTTATTTTTAAAAATGTAAAAAAAAATCATATTGTTGAAAATTACAACAATTTTAAATAACAGTTTCTTGTTTTTACTAATTAAATTTTTTGATTTGTGGTTCATAAAACATTTCTTATTATTATTATTATTATATATAAAAATATATATTCTTTTAATGAATACAAGATAACAAACAAGAGAAAACTTACAACATCATAAATGTTTTTATTGTCATTATTCATCATGTTTTTGTATTCAGCATGCTTTCTGAACACAATTTTTATTTCTTTAAAAAAATTATAATAAAATCTTACTGACCTCTAACTTGAGTGGTAGCGCAATTCCTTTAAAAAATTACTATTCAAACAAAGTCAACCTCATCACAAAAAAAATCATCTAGTGCGTTATTTACAAAGTAACAACATGTAATGCATGGGGAAATAGGGGGTTATTTGGAAAATATAAATACATACAGCACCATGCTGCTTTTAGCTGTAGGGCTATTAGCCTTAATTGCTGTATTTCTGCTGACACAATAAACAGAAGCTCCCTTTCAAAGCCAAGTTCACTTCCTTGCTGCCTTTTATAAAACATTCCTCTTTTAAAGCAGCATCTTAATAGTCACGTAAGCTTTTAAATAACTGTCTTGGAACACTATATATGTATCATCGCTGCAAAATAAAATAAAAAGCATTAAAAATAAATTAATTAAAAAATTAATTATAAAATAAAAAAGTAATTTAAAAGCGAAAAAAAGGCCAGTTTACACTTATTTTTTATCTGAGTTTGCTGTTAGCATGTTGTATAAGATGCAAAATGCTAATTAGAAATAAATATTGGATACAGTAATGCTTTTGATCAATATGTTTCAGTAGACTATGGATTGAAAATACATTCTGGGATTGCCCTGTACTCAATGAAACTTGAAGTGGTGCCTAGGAATAAAACAAAGATAAGTTTTTATAATATTTTAAGAAGTAGTGTCTTACAGTCAAACAATAATTTTTTGCTGTTTGTTCAAGCTACTTATTTAAAATAAGCTGCATCAACACAATTCTTAAATTATTTTATGTTCAGTCTACTTAAATTGGTAAAAACAATTAAGTTAACTTAATCGATTTGTGTTGGGACAATATGAAGGAATTATGTTAAACTCAGCATTTTTTACAGTGTAGACTCAAAAATGACATTTGGGTGTCTATTTAAACAATCTAAGCACAAAGTCTAAAGCGCATGGCGCAAAAGCATTAAGGGCGTGTCCAAATCCACTTTATATTTTAAGGATGCAAAAATATGGTCTGCTCCCCAGCGCATGGTCTAACAAGGTTGTGCTTATTTACTTAATGAGTTATGGGTAAGTTTAGAGCATAACGTGCATTAAAACAATCAGAGTACCTTCCCCCATTCTCTTTAAGAGTCAGTTGCGCCAAGCCATGGTACATTTGCTACTTATGCCGAGTTCAGACTGCATAATTTTAGCCCTGATTTTGACTCGCCGACAGGTTTTGAGAAATCGCAGACAAATGCCTAAAATCACAGGCAAATCGGTGCTCGTTCACGTGAGTGACAATCAGACAGTGTGAACAATCAAGGGAATCGGCGATATGACAGAATCGCAGATGAGTCGCGATTCAAATCATGCCGTGTGAAATGTTTTCTGATTGAAAATAACATCCACGATCACCTACAGCCAATGAGAGAGCAGCATCTACTAGTACGGGTACCTGCAGGCCAGCGGGAGGCTGGGGGACACGTTAAAAGTGTTCATTTTCAGTTTATTTGGACCCAAGAAATGGAGAAAAACTAGTGTAAATTTGGCAGGAGTACTGTGTCTGTTTGACATGTTATCTGATCAATATCACAATCAGGTCGAAAAGTAAAAAAAGTTGAGGAGAGATTGTTAATTCTCTTCAAAAGCCAGGTGAGCAACACAAGTTTCTGAAGCTAAAGCCTTCTTTTTCCATTATGTAGTTAATAACGAAAGATATATTACGTGACCTCGCGTTGTTTCCATGTCACTTCTTGCATTTGTTGGGTTGTGAGATGTAGTTTGGACAAAGTTATCTATGATTCTTCCTATTTTAAAGTCATGTCGATCCATCCTACAGTGTAAACACAGCACTGACAGAACGCTAACCCAGATAGTCATGCAGTGTGAAAACATCCGTGACACGACTACTTTGAAAATCATGCAGTCTGAACTCGGCATTACATGGAGCACTTTGTAAGTGGAAAAACTGAATGCTTCACTAGTGGAAAACAGTTAAACAGCATCATCCCAAACTAGCTTTGCATCTCTTTAAATAAATATTTTAGGAATAAAGAAATATTTAGCATTGTGTGGTACATCTGGCTACATAATTCATGCTCTCCAGAAATGTAGACAGGGGTACGTGTCCACAATGAGCCTGTGTTGGATATAAGTTGAGAAAAGTTCATTTGATTCAACTAAAAACATTAAGGCAGCATTTTTTTACAGTGTAGGCTGCTCACTAGTTAACCAGTAAATCTGCTGTATTGCAATCACCCTGAGCTAACATCATAAAGAAATAGTATCATTTGATCAGATATTAGAGGGGGGAAATAAAGCCATAGTGACAGTTTAAATGCAGTACAATTTTGCAGTAAAACTGCAGACTTGGCAACTGTGTTTATTGCCAATCATCCTAATTCACATCAAGCCAAAGCTGGAACGAATTAGTGCAGCTGGGCAGAGACACCCACACAAACACTTTACAGCAAGACGACGTGACATTGAACACCTGTATGCTGAATACACATACGGTAAACAAAGTCACAGTGAGTGAACATATGCTGGGAACAAGACAGGCCTGAAGATGCAATCCTCCAAAGACTTTTCATATCAGTCTGTATTTTTTTTTGTTAACCATACGGATCCATTTGGTAACAGAAGATACAAGCAGAAAACTACACAGATTATCATATTAGGGGAACTTAAAAATCAATCTTTAATGGATTTGCATCACACAGACAATGGTGCATAGAAACACCACCTGTACAAGTGATTTTAAGACTTTTTCAGACGACATTTTTATATATATATATATATATATATATATATATATATATATATATATATACACACACACATACAATTGAAGTCAGAATTATTAGCCCCCCTGAATTATTGACTCCCCTGTTTTATTTTTACCCATTTTCTGTTTAACGGAGAGAAGGTTGCTTTCAACACATTTCTAAACATAATACTTTTAATAACTCATTTCTAATAATACTCATTTCTGTATAATGATGGTTTGTTCTGTAAACTATTGAAAAAATTTAGCTTAAAGATTAAAAATTAATAACTGATTTTATTTTAGCCGAAATAAAACAAATAAGACTTTCTCCAGAAGAAAAAATATTATCAGACATAATGTGTAAATGGGTGCAACGGTTGCAACGGTTCAATATACTCATGGTTCGGTATGTATCACGGTTTTAGGGTCATGGTTTTGGTAGTTTGTGCTATGGTTAGAAAAAATGTCTACAGAACAATTCAAAGAACAATAAATTTAGGCCCAATCCCAATTCTATTTTTGTACCCCTTCACCTTCTAGGTATCTAGCCCTTCCTCTTAGCCCTACGCCTTCAAGCTAAAGAGAATTCATAGATATATACACTAGATATCGCATAGGGACCCTGAGCATGCGTCAATAGCGCCGCCACATTGGTACAGTGCTTCTAGGACAAACGTCATTCAACCGCACTAGTCAAGACAGTGTGCCAATGTGAAGATGCTGGACTTTAGCGCTGTGTTTGCGTTGTAGTAATGAGCAAACAAAGAAAACAAAGCACAAAGGCAGAACATTTCATAGGTAAGATTTTGTTTTTTATGTTTTTGTATGTTATGAACTTTTGTGCTTAAAAAGTAATGTTATTGATGATAATACAGTCTCTTGCTACATTCACCATAAGGCAAAGTAGCACCAACTCGCACTAAATTCTAAGCTTATGCTAGTTTTGTTGAATAAAATAAGCAAACTATGTTATGAAATATGACAACAAGATGCTGCCGTGCTAGAAACTTGTATTGTTGTCAGCTAAGTGAACGAGTCGTTCATAACGGAGATTCATTCACAAACGGATCGCTCCCTCCGTCAGAATGAGAAGTGAAAGCAGGAGAGGGGCTGTGTTTCAGGACATGGATTAGATCAAATTAAACAGGGAAGGAGGGTAACGCATTTCCATGCACACAAACACTCACTTTTTGTCAGGAATGCCCGTGCGGTCACATCCATCAATGTAGAAAAGTGATGTAAAATTATAATATTTCGTAATTGAAAAAAATATTTGCATACGGACCACTGGGGAAAACTCCCGATCATAGATATATGTGTATATGTGTATTTCTCTGGCTTTGGATGGCCACAGTCCTCCGCTTCACCTTGGTCCTGCATTCATTTCAAAGGAGCGCTACCCTGTACTAAAATGGCGGCTCTATTGACGCATTCGTTCTAATAGACAATAGCAGGGTAGGCGACATCTAGTGTATATATCTATGAAGAGAATTGGGACAACCGTTCCCCTTCACGTGAACGCTCAAAACGAGGGGTAGGGGGTAAGGTGAAGGGCTAAGGGGAAGAATTAGGATTGGGCCTTATTTATTGGCTAACAAACACCTGACAATAGCAACAGCTTCACACATACAGTATGACTGTAGATTTGCATGTTCTCGCATTAATTAAATAAAAGTAGGGCATTTTGAAAATTGTATGTTCAAGAAAATTGCTTAAGAAAATAAAGAGAAAAAGCTTAAATCATAAAAAGTATATAAAAAAATGTCTTATTTTTGTAATAATTTTTTTATGTTTGTTTGTTTTTTAATTGAGGGATAAATGAAAATGATCATCTGTTGCAATTGACAACGTGCCATCCAAACCATTCCTGTAAGAGGTTTAACAGTATTTTTGGGAGGAAAAATAACATTATTGGCCTTCATATATAAAGCAATACGAGTTCACACACACACAACGCTGTGCTTATCTGAGTGTGTCAGTGATGGTATAGTGTGTTGATGTTGTGTTTAAAGCCCAAAGCTCCAAATCCATACAGCTCTTTTCAGCTTGCTGTCTGTAACCAACAGAATTATCCAGCACATTTAGACCCGTATGCTCACTGTGGAAAATCTTATCACAAAAGTCTCTCTGCTGCCAAAAACACATCTTCAGCTTTCGGAAAACACACAAACACACACACAATACACACTTTTATGAATAATACTACTACATAAAACATGAGCGTATGAGCATTATTTCCAGGGACAGAGAGAAGTTAGAAATCTCCATTTCAGTAGAGCAGTTGCTTTCTATTGGAGAAAAAAAAAGTGTTTTATATGACTCCCGAGGCTATTCAGAGGTTTTTCCATGTAAATTATAAAATACATCCATTTTTCTGTTCGCAGTGTCACGGCACAATTCTTAATGACAGCATATGGCACTGTTGCTGTCTAACGCTGTAATTTACAGGTTTGTGAAGCAAATATTTTGTCAGCGTGCAGCTAAATAAGTGCGGAGAGAGGAAGGTTTATGGCAGAACTGCAGGAGGAGAAGAGATTAATTTGCTTTGTGCAGGGCTTATGTGCAGAGAGCGGCTCATCCGTCTGTGTACTCCAGTTATTTCTGTTGGACTCAGCACACACGCTACAGCGCTGGAACAGGTGACCTGCTCAAGCACGCTGTTGAGGAAGCTATTCTGAAACTGCGGCCTTTTAAGCGCCGAGCTACTTAAGATATGCAGTAGTTTAAATATGGTCAAGATATGCTCATGAAAGACTACTTCACTGCATAACAAGAAGCTTTGAATAAAAAGCAGATGTAACTATTGTATAGTGAAGCTCTGAAGCGGGGACACAACCGCCCGGTGGCCTTAGAATGACAGAGAACACTTAATAAGCATTCAGCATCTACATGAAGGAGGAATACATCAAAGTTATTGATATATACACAGCCATATCACCCTGCAGCCCAAGGTTAATCACTGAAGCTAAGCAGGGCTGAGCCTGGTCAGTACCTGGATGGGAGACCACATGGGTAAACTAGGTTGCTGTTGGAAGTGGTGCTAGTGAGGCCAGCAGGGGGCACTTAACCTGTAGTCTGTGTGAGTCCTAATGCCCCAGTATAGTGAAGGCTGTCTTTTGGATGAGACGTTAAACTGAGGTCCTGACTCTCTGTGAATATTAAAAATCCCATGGCACTTCTGGTAAAGAGTAGGGGTGTAACCCCGGTGTCCTGGCCAAATTCCATCCGTTGGCCCTTACCCATCATTGCCTCCCAATCACCCCCATCCACTGAATTGGCTCTATCACGGTCTCTCCACTCCCCCTATAGCTGGTGTGTGGTGAGCGCACTGGCGCTGTTGTCCTGTGGCTGCCGTCGCATCATCCAAGTGGATGCTGCACACTGGTGGTGGTGTGGAGAGACCCCCTTATGATTGTGAAGTGCTCTAGGTGAATGGCCATACACAAGAAATGTGCTATATAAATACACATTACATTACATATATAAAAATCCGTTATGTGCTATGACTGTAAACTAAGCTCCTGTCCACACGAACACAGGTATTTTCAAAACCGCACTTTTTTTTTTCCATATAGTTTCGCTGTTTGTCTACATGAAAATGTATGCTGCATCCCAATTCACATGCTTATACTACGCCCTAAAAGTATTAGGGGTGTTAACATTTATTATTTCTTCGATGCACTGTGATGCAGACGTGGACAATTCGGTATGGCTTCATTAATAGATCATTGGCGGTTATTACATACTGGCGTCATTTATCTCATATGTGCTAAGTCGATATTCAAACTATACTATTCGAACGAGGTGAGGAGGAGTTGTTAAAATGCTCCAACTACTTAAAAAGCAGACAACTGTGCACAAGTCACTGCACTGAAGTTTGCTGGACAGTCTTTCACTGACATTGAAATACAGAACCAGGAGACACTATTTCAGTTCTAGGGAGAAAATGAAACCTCTCTCTCTCCCTCTCTCCCTCTCTGCCTCTCTAGCTCTCTCTACTTTGGACCCTTGAACTGCTGGGATGTTTGTAAGGTAATTTTTCCTCTCCTCTATACAACCCAGGCACATTCTGAAAATGTACCTCTATATACATTTCTGGAGACCGCAAAATACGTCCCGGGGGTACGTTTTTTTGCAGTTTTTGTTTTCGCGAATCCTCAGAGGCCGCTGTGTGCGCTTTTTGAGATCACAAATTTCTCTCGCGAGTGGCATTCGTTAATGCTGTTCTTGCGTAAACCCACCAGAGGCTGCTGTTGACTGACTGTTTGACTGACTGACTGAATGACTGACTGACTGACTGACTGTCTAATCGACTGACCCACCCTCCTCCTTCACTAAACCCAACCAATGTTATTGATTGACCGCGCCCACCCACTTCCCTAAACCCAGCTGACAATTTTCAAAAGCAATCCAGAAAAAGAAAAGCCCTCGTCTGATTTTTACCTTGTTTTACCACATTCTCACCCTGTGATTTACTTGTTTATTTAATTTTTTGGCTTCTGTTTTTGTCTTACCTGCTTTCTGGAACCATTCTTCACCGGACTCGAACCCTGTCATTGTGGTCAACTCATCTCTGTGTCTCAAGTCCGTCGACGTACATGGTGAGCTAACAGGACAAACTGGTTACAGAGGGAAAGCCGTCCATACGGAGGTAAGTGGTCAGCTGGTAAGCGAGAAAAGGAACGCCTGTATCGTTCATTTAAAAAATGAAATGCAGCCATACGTACCTCTGGCTACATAATTCGCGGTCTCCAGAAATGTATATATGGCTACGTTTTCAGAATGGGTCTATGTTGCCTCTATCGCTATTACAGTGAAACTTGTGGATCCTGACACAAGTGTGTCTGTAGAGCAAGTATTCTGCATATTACGGATCAGCTGTGATAGCTGTGCATTATGCACTTTATTACGCACAAATAGGCTGTTACTGCGCATTCTTCAGTGTCTGCGTCACACATTGGTGAACAGCGCTGACAGTTTTAGAGCCAATCGCAGTCCTTTCTGTTGAGCGTGTGAACACAATGACCAATCATAAAGTTGTTGCTAAATCAGATACGGTTGCAAACGGAAGTTAACGAGAATTATTTTTATTATTTATTAAATTTCCCATTTAGTGAAGTTTATTTCTAAACTAATTTTCAGAGGATCACATGCTTATGATTGGTTGCGGCTGGTCTCGCATTATCCAATTTATGATTCACTAATCAGACGATTCCTAAGCCATCTTAAATACCCTAAGTTCCATACCACAGCCATCTTCGTTTTGAAGAACCCCCCCCTCCACCCCTACTCCTCCTTTCCTAGATGGGTGGCACGGTGGCCCAGTGGTTAGCCTCACAGCAAGAACGTCACTGGTTCTAGTGTCAACCAAGCCAGCCGACATTTCTGTGCGCAGTGCCCTGGGTTCCCAAGTTTCCTCCCACTGTCCAAAAACATGCAACTTAAGTTAATTGACTAATACAAATCGGCACCATAGACATGCTCCTAGTAAGTAGTTATCTCTTAAGAGCAATCACTATGTGTTCATTAGCTACTACAGCAGGGGAGTTCTGGAGATCTACCTGAGCTCAAACGCCCCTCTCGCCTTGCAAACGGGAGGGAGCCCCGGGCTCGAGGATCTTATGAGCTCAGGGCTCTCTCCCGGGACAGCATGCCACACAAGCTTTATAATCAATCATCAGCTAAGAGTGAACTCTTGAATTGTATTTTATTACCATCTACCCCTACCCCAACCCTAAACTCAACTGTCACAGTAATGTACTGTAAAAACAGTAGCCGTACAGAGTATTATTTATGTTATTTATGAAATTACCATATAAATAGTATTTTTTTAATGCCTACCCCCACCCCAACTCTTAACCCAACCATCACAGTACTGTAAAAATATTGATTATTGTTATACAGAGTTACAAAAATTATGCTAAATTGATGTGTGTATACGCAGCTGTATCCTATCTAGACTTTACCCAATCATAGGGATGTAAGAACTTACAACAGCCAGTGGGAAGAATTTCAAAACGCACACCTCATGACATCAGAGTGCATGCTATTTTCTCCCTTCTGATTGGCCAACATGGCTAGGTGCACACCAAATGAGTTAGACGCAAATGAGGCAAAATTACGCACATTCGCGGCAAATGCATCGCATATTTAGTGCCATTCGGCTGCAGGATGGTAATCTGTCTGTTCTCATGTTTGCATGGATTTTTATGCAATTTACTCCTGAAAATACTTAATTCAAGTGTCATTATCACCACCTATTGGTTTGGAATGCCCTTACCATGCATCTCAGTGCATTTTTACCCTGTTTATAAAAATATCTGTGTACGTGTGGATATGGCCTAAAAGAACATTGGCAAGTACAGTTGATGTCAAAACTATAAGCCCTCCTGTGAACTTCTTTTTCAAATATTTCCCAAATGATTTTTAACAGAGCAGATAATTTTTTCACAGTATTTCCAATAATATTTTTTCTTCTAGAGAAAGTCTTATTTCTTTTATTTCGGCTACAATGAAAGCGGTTTAATTTTTTTTTTTGTCTACAGAAAATAACTAAAATAAGTCAATTCATATCAATATTTGTTGATTCTTTAGCCTAAATTCTTTCAGAAAGAATTATTAGTTATTACTATCTGCCTATAACTATCTAACTTTAAATTATTATTGGAAAAAGTGGAATACGTATCATACACAATTAATTTTGAAAAAAGCATAAGCAAAATGCCATGCTGGGGTCAAAGTATTGAACACATGAGGAAAGGGAGATGTAGAAAGGCAGTGAAAGCTCAGGCAGCAGCTGAAATCTCTCAGTAGTTTTTCAGCAACCTTTGTCATTGTAAATTAATATCAGCTGCTTCAGTCCAACATCTACATTATCAGGAAGATGAAACCAGAGTGGACATTTCAGCCTGACAATAATCCAAAACACAGCCCAGGACACTGTTAAATGGTTTCGGAGAAAGAAAATCAAGCTGTAGAATGACCCAGCCAACCACATCGAATCCAATAGAAAATACAAAATAAAGATCAGTTTGGATAAACGAAACACAGAATCGTCAAGATTTTTACACTCTGTTGAAATCTGTGAAAAAAAAAAAATCACACCGGAGCAATGCATGTGACTTCATTCTCCACATGAGAGTCGTCTTTCAGGTGAGGTTAAAGAAAATTTCAGGGTTTCCCACTCAATAATAGCAATTTTGTGATGGCGTTCATGTGTTCACCGATCAAATTACATAAGTATGTGAATGGTTGACCATTCAACAATCATACTTTCAAAAGCACTTTGTGAGAGAGCTGACATATGATAGGAACACATTTGATTATTTTCTTGTTGCGCAATACAATGTGACAAAAATGCCAATCATTTTGTCTCACTTCAGGTTGTTGCTGTAAAAGGTAAAAGAAAATAAATATGCCAAGCTAAAAAATCCAACACATCTCACAGCCTTGCAGCAAAAAGGACATAAACCCGAGAAAGTTACTGAAACAAATGATAAATGATGTAACTTGCAGTCATTTGTAATGATACATTTTCAATAGTCCATTCAGTAGTCCATTCAAGTACAGGCCCCAAAGAGCAAACCCAAGAGGGTACATCAGGTCAACGAAAAAAAAAAAAAATAATAAAATAAAATAAAAAATTGCATGAACTGTTGGATCATAGACCACAAAGGGTCAATAGGGGCCACAGTGTAGAACCCAAAGCGCACGTTAGCCTTTATTTAGACCCTGGAGTTCGATTGAACACATCAGAAAGTATTTTCCCTTCTGCTCTTTAAGCCAAAGACTTTTTTTAGTCAGTGTTTGGGTTTGAAAGGTCTCCCAAAACAGATTTCTGACAGGCTTCTGAGGCAGCATAACGGTCTACTGATCTACAACAAAAAGGCTTTGATGACCAAGTGGATATTTACAGACCACAATACAAATTTCTCACAGGAAATAAAGTCAAAAGCTGAAAAAATCCAGTATAAATGGACATTTATATGCAAAACTGTGTGTCAATCGAAATTTTCAGCCATCATTTCTTTCCTTGAGCCTATCATGTCTCTATTAGGCTTCTGAGGCAGCATAACAGTATATTGATCTACAACAAAACTAAGAGCTTTGATTATAATCAAGCGAATATTTGCTCTATCAAAATATGTTCGAAATTGTGTCAGATGTTAAAAAGATGAGCATAAATCTGCAATTATACAGCCAAACGCAACTTACAGAAGTCATTTCTTTTATTCAGCCTATCATATCCAACAAAGGAAACATGCAGATTTGTGTTTCCTTTGAAGAACTCAATAGAGACATCTGAAAAGACTGGACGTGACACCATCATCAGATTCGGACGTGCCTTGTTGGCTTCCTAATTCCATATTCTGCCTGCAGAGACAACATTTTTTCAGCTTTCGGATGCAGCCACAGATTTTTAGTGTCTGTGTCCGAAGGCAGCCTACAGCCCTAGAAAGGCAAATCCAACAGTTGTATTTCTAAGATTCTTTCACATAATCGATTTTTTTGAAGGCAACATATACTGTATGTATCCTTCACTGCCCACAGCCCTGTTTCCACTTGAAATTCATGTGTTCAAATGCAACTCTTGTGACCAGGTGTTGAATTTTGTCAAGACCTTTTTTCATCTTATGTCGTCATGATCTACACCACTCGCATGAACACAACTGAGTGAACAAATCCATGTTATGTGTGCTATCAGTGAGCTGAAATGCAAGGGTATGATCAGAATGTGGATGACAATTATGATATCAGTCATAACCTGCGTATTGGTATAACACCGCTATGTATGAGTCATTTTGTTTGGTAAGTGGTTGCAAGCAATTTATACAAAAAGTTAACTCAATTAGTCATTTTTTTGTGTGTATGATCACACAAAAAAATCATATGGTGTAAAAAGTGTATGGTTTTTAAGCAAAGAATATATGTTTTTTTTTGTGGAATGTCTCATATTCTCCCAACAAAACACAATAAGTGAATTCCCAAAACAAATGTGCCATCAACAATGCATTACTATTAATGTTAATAACTTTGTGAACCTACTTCAGCATTCAAAAAAATGCATTCATGCAGTGTGCCATAGTGGTATAGTAGTACAGACGGAGAATATAAGTGATAATACCGGGGGTCCGGTTCAGGGACCACAGGATCTCATCTCTGTTATTTGCAGATGATGTTGTTCTGTTGGCTTCATCGAACATGGACCTTCAGCATGCACTGGGGCGAGAATCAGCACCTTCAAGTCCAAGGCCATGTTGCTCCACCGGAAAAAGGTGGTTTGCCATCTCCAGGTTGGTGGAAAGTCTTTACCCCAGGTGGAGGTTTTTGGGGTTTTGTTCAAGGGTGAGGGAAGGATGGAACGTGAGATTGACCAGTGGATCGGTGCAGTGGCAGCAGTAATGCAGTCAATGTACCGGTCTACTGTGGTAAAGAAGGAGCTGAGCCAAAAGGCAAAGCTCTGGATTTACCGGTCAATCTACATTCCTACTCTCACCTATGGTCATGAGCTTTGGGTCATGATTAAAAGGACAAGATCTTGAATAAAAGCGGCTGAAATGAGTTTCCTTCGCAGGGTGGCAGGGCGCACCCTTAAAGTGTGAGGAGCTCTGACACCCGGGAGGAGCTCGTAGTAGAGCCGCTGCTCCTCCACATCGAAAGAAGTCAGCTGAGGTGGCTCGGGCATATGTTTCGGATGCCTCCTGGATGCCTACCTAGGGAGGTGTTTTAGGCATGTCCAACGGGGGACGAGGCCTCAGGGAAGACCCAGGACACCCTGAAAGGACCATGGCTCTCGGCTGGCCTGGGAACGCCTCGAGATCCCCTCGGAGAAAGACTGCGGCCACGGAAAAGTGGTTGAAAATTAATGAAAGAATGAATGAATGAATAATGTATTTATGCAGTGCTGATATCACTACCGGTCGTAATATTCAGGTTAAGGGCATTCAAATCATGTCAACCAAAGATGGCCTTGTACCTACTTTTGATAAATTACAGTTGGGTTTGTTAACTGCTAATAAAAAACAAAGAGCAAATAATTAGCATTAATTGTGTTTTGTCACTGACATCCCACAAGAGTTGGTTTTGAGTCCATGAATTTCACCCACAGCTTTATAAGATATGTAATTATATACTGTATATAAGATATGTAATTATATACTGTATATAAGATATGTAATTATATACTGTATATAAGATATGTAATTATATACTATATATATATATATATATATATATATATATATATATATATATATATATATATATATATATATATATATATATATATATATATATATATATATATATATATATATATAGTTGAAGTCAGAGTTATTAGCCCCCCCTTGAATTTATTTCTTTTTTTTTAAATATATTTCCCAAATGATGTTTGACAGAACAAGGACATTTTTAAATTTTTTTCTTCTGGAGAAAGTCTTATTTGTTTTATTTCGACTAGAAAAAAAAGCAGTTTTTGATTGTTTAAACCACCATTTTAAGGACAAAATTATTAGCCCCTTTAAGCTATATGTTTTTCTGATAGTCTACAGAACAAACCATCTTTATACAATAACTTGCCTAATCACCCTAACCTGCCTAGTTAACCTAATTAACCTAGTTAAGCCTTTAAATGTCACTTTAAGCTGTATAGAAGTGTCTTGATAAATATCTAGTACAATATTATGTTCTGTCATCATGGCAAAGATAAAATAAATCAGTTATTAGAAATGAGTTATTAAAACTATTATGTTTAGAAATGTGTTGAGAAAATCTCTCCAGTAATTCGGGAAAAAAATAAACAGGGGGGCTAATAATTTAGAGGGGCTAATAATTCTGACTTCAACTGTGTGTGTGTGTGTGTGTGTGTGTGTGTGTGTATATATCACCATTTTTTTCAAAAGTGACCATTTCCATTTCTTTCTTGTCACCATTTTAAAAAAAAAAAAAAAAAAACATATTTCTAAAGATGCTGTTGACTTGAAAATGTTCAACAGATGTTGATAAGAACCAAAGAAATACATCAATGAAACAAAAAACAAATCTAATTAGTTTTATTAATGACGTTATGTGTAATAAAATGAAATGACTCAGGAAAAAAGTATTGAACACATGAAGAAAGGGAGGTGTAGAAAGGCAGTGAAAGCTCAGACAGCAGCTGAAATCTCTCAGTAGTTTTTTAGCAACCGTCTGCCCTTCGGCATTGTAAATTAATATCAGCTGCTTCAGTCCAACATCTACATTACCAGGATGATGGAAATAAAACCAGGGTGGACATTTCAGCAAGACAATAATCCAAAACACAGCCCAGGACACTCTTAAATGGTTTCAGAGAACGAAAAATCAAGCTGTAGAATGGCCCAGCCAACCACCTGACTCGAATCCAATAGAAAATACAAAATAAAGATTCGTTTGGATAGACGAAACCCACAGAGCCATAAAGATGTTTACACTGTTGAAGTCTGTGAAACAAATCACAGCTGAGCAATGCATGTAAATTCATTCTCCACATGAATCATCTTTAAGGTGAGGTTAAAGAATATCAATGATAACAACTTTGTGGTGGCGTTCATATGCATTCAACAAGTGCATTCAAGCATCCAACTTCTAACTTCAAAGCATTCCAGTTAATTACACAGTTGCATTTTCACTGTGATATGTAAATAATTCATAACATTATTGTACCAATTACATCTAAAAGCAATAGAAAATGCTAGGTGTACTTTGAATATGTTGCACTCTAAAGCAGGGATTCTCAACCAGTGGGCCTCAGCAATCCTGCAGGTGGGCCGCAAGATTAAATAAAATATAAATATAAATATAAATATAAAATATAAAAAAATATAAATAAAATTAACTCTCAATAATAAACTATATTTTTTGGATTTCATCATTAATATGCTGCATTAAAATGATGGAAGTAATGCTCTTTCTCCTGTTCTCTGATTGATAACTTCAAACTCGCTGCAAAAACAGCCTTATGATCATGTCTGCAACTAGTACATGTCAGTCTGTTCATTCACAAACTATGAGTGAAGCGAAAGTGAAAGTCTTTCTTTATGTATTTTTGTGTGAACAATTCAATACATCCGCATAGTTGTCCAAATTAATGTCCTGTGAGTGTTTTATAATGGATGCGCACCCATACAGGAGGATCTAGCAAGGCTCAATGGTGTTTCTGCCATAGAATGTAAAATAAATAGCATATGAGCATATGAGCTTCAGATGCGCTCTGGCGTAGCTGTTTACTGTTCCTGTCAGCGACCTCCCAATAATATCCAGCTGCAAACTCAACCGCCATCAGATTGACTCATTTCAACAGAATTAGGGTGTTTTACTGTATTTTACATGTGTCTGTATATTTTTGAATAGTATATATTTAATAGTAGATATTCAGTCAGTCCAGTTTAAAGAAGAAGCTGGTCTTTTGCAATCTCCCTCTTGACCTGTGATTCCCTTTAAATCTGTGTTTTTTTTACTATATATAAAAAAATTGTTATATTTGTTTTAATATATATTCTATAGTTTTAGTTTCATATATATTTTTTTTATAAAATACTGATAATAGAAAATAATAGAAGCCACAACAAATGTATAATATATTTATATATACACAGTTGAAGTCAGAACTATTAGCCCCCCTGAAGTATTAGCCACCCGTTTATTTTTTTTCCCCAATTTCTGTTTAATGGAGAGAAGATTTTTTCAACACATTTCTAAACATAATAGTTTTAATAATTCATTTCTAATAACTGATTTACTTTATCTTTGTCATAATGACAGTTAATAATATTTGACTAGATCTTTTTCAAGACACTTCTATACAGCTTAAAGTGACATTTAAAGGCTTAACTAGGTTAATTAGGTTAACTAGGCAGGTTAGGGTAAATAGGCAAGTTATCGTATAACGATGGTTTGTTCTGTAGACTATAAGAAAAATATATAGCTTAAAGTGGCTTATAATTTTGACCGTAAAAAGGTTTTTAACAAATTAAAAATCGCTTTTATTCTAGCCGAAATAAAACAAATAAGACTATCTCCAGAAGAAAAAATATTATCAGACATACTGTGAAAATTTCCTTGCTCTGTTAAAAATTAAAAGGGGGAGCTAATAATTCTTACTTCAACTGTATGTATGTATGTATGTATGCATGTATGTATATATATATATAGTTTACTTTACTTATTATTTGTTAATAAGTTAAGGTTTAAATGAGCATTTCTTACAAACATTTTAGAGAAAATGTCAGACAGATGGGCCTTCAAAAATTCATTACAGAAAGAAGCAGGCTGCGAAGTAAAAAAACCCTGCTCTAAAGCATATATCATCTCATTTTGTGCTGTAAACATACTTGAAAGTTTAATTAGATGTTTCACATAAGCTAGTTCCATGCTAATAGCTCTATGCTTTAGCAGAATAGCCACGAATTTGTAAAGTGTCATATGACAAGTCTTGCTGAAGTCTGGGTTCTGAGGTCAAAGGTCGAATGTCTAACTTCTAGCAGATGTTATCTACAACTAGGAAGTAGAAAAAGTCCCTATTTCATATTGTCCGCAGTGCAGCATTACCTCTAGCCCAGCAGTGTTTTGCTGCTACCCACTGTAACAACTGCTTTTTCTGCTTCAGAGCCAGTGCTTTAGGTGTCGAAAGACAAAGAACCAATCAGGAATTAAACTCTAGTGGAAAAGAGGTACAAATGATCAAAAGTGGACAAGCTCAGAACGCTTTAGTCTTTTTTAAATACCTGTTTTTAATTACAGGTTTAAATGAGACCTATGATATACATGATCCTTTGCATTCAGAAACATGATGCTTTGAGAGCTGGTGAGCAGTGAATTTGTGTGTAAATGTATTTTCATGTTGGTATTATTTCTAGCAAGAGAAAAGTGGTTAAATATTTACTTAGTTATCATTAACCCTTGTGCACTGTTGAAATGTACTACCATTTTGTTAAGTTCGGGATCAAAACATCCACTGAATTCAACTGCTGTAAAATTGCATTATCATCCTTTTTTTTCAATTTTTTTGCATAAATCTGTTAATCGACCTCAGTCTTGATCAAAACTACTAAACTGCTTAGAAAATAACTTTAATTGCCAAATTCACAAATGATGTCACTGATTTGGTGAAAAAAACACACGAAATGACACATTTTCAATATAAAAAGTAATTGTGGATCGGATTGTTTTTAATCTTATATCAAAGTCTTGGACTTATGAAAGCTTAGTAACAACATTGGCTTTGATGCATTTTTAGATTTTCATTTTTTCTACCTAATTTACAGTTGGTGGCTGTTTTTGCCCCATTGGTTTCCATTAGAACCACATTTGATGGTGCATAAATACACAGTGTTTTTTTATTGAGATGCATATTTTGATTTTCTCAGACACATCAAGGTAAGTGCGCAAAGGTCCCTCTCACACTCTCACAGACACACATACACAGATTTTATTTTGCTGTTATACTCCATATAAAATCCAGAAACTAGGTTTTTTTTTTTTTTTGCACAGGCCTATCTTAAGCGTTAATGGTGCAACTGATGATCATCAGTACAAATTTGACCTCTTCTCAACAGGGAAAACCAACAACAATCAAAAATGCATGATTATATGGTGTTATGGTTTTCATCAATCAATGAAAATCAATCAAAAACAATGCATCAAAGGCAATATTGTTTCATTTATGTATTTGGCGATTAAAGACTTAAAATCCTGTAATTTTCTGAGCAATTTAGTAGTTTTGATCAGGACTGAGATTGATCAACAGATTTATGCAAAAATTAATTTAAAAAAAATATTTATCTGATGCATTTTTACAGCAGTTTAATTTCCCACATATACAATGAGGGAATGAGATCCGATGCGGTACAGAGTTTGTTGTTGCATTAGAGATAAGTTATATTGATTACATATTACATATATTATTTACATAATGCTTCCAGCATATTATAACAGCTTGTCACCCAGTGGTAAGCACAGTTAGTCGGCAAAATTAACGTTAAAGTGAGTTCGTCTGACAGGTCCATTTGCGATAGCACCCTCCCAATGGATATTGGATAAGACGAATTGGCCAAGCATCCAGCCCGAAATATACAGCTATCTCAATGAAACTCCAAGTGATTTTACAAAAGAAAAGTTAAAGGCCTAGAAGTGTATGGATGCCAACAATTGTGTTCTGTCTGGTCATGTGCAAGAAATAATGTACCCTGATTAACTAGATTCAAAACTTTGTGGTGCTAAAAACCGAGGTTCTGCCTAGCCAAAGACAAGGAAAGAAAACAGAGCTGTACAAGGCCTGGGTAATCATCAACAAGCAAAACAACTGCATTCTGACAGCGAACTGCACCTGTATGGCAGGGTATGTGAACTTACATTTTTACATTTCATTCTAAGCATTCAGTGTCCGTAGTTTAATTCACCATATTTAACTGTTTTTGCTGAAATCATTGCTGCAATCAAAAACGAGTAATGTGTATGATTCAGCATAGCGTGAACTTACCTGATATGAAATGAGAACTGCAGAGTCGAGCATTTTTAATTAGGTCCTCACTCCATTCAGCTCTTATGATGGCTGTTAGCCAAAACGTCTGCGATTGGCATTAAAAGCAGTGTGGTGTACGGTAAATTTTAAGTTTTCTATTTTTGGACTTTTGATTTTGGCATCCTACCGCACAACACAACATGTTTGCTATTACAACAGTTCGGGTATGCATGGTTGAACCTGTGTGACGTCATGCGTGACGTAGATTGGTAATTACCTTCATGTTGAGGTTTTTTTTTTTTTTTTTTTTTTTTTAAATCAAAGCATTTTCTCAAAATATGTGTCAAAATAAGATTTGTCAGCAAAAGTAATTTTGATAGCCGAAACACAGAAAAAGTTATGGCCAAATTAAGACTCAAAATCACCCCAGAGTGGATGAAAACATTCCCAACAGCACATAAGGGTTAAAGCTTTCACTGCTTGTTGTGGATCATTAAACCTTTATGCATCCTCAAAGGTCTGTCAATCAGTTTTCTGAATGGTATCCTTGTGCAAAACTGTCTGATGGGACCTTTTTCTAGAAAAAAACAGGATCTAGGAAACCTTGAAAATTGTGGTCTTTGAAATGGTCCAGAGTTGGAGCTAAAGTCAATCAATCAGGGCTACATCTGAAGAACTATGTGGTTTTGTGAAAAAGCAAAAAATGTAAAAATGACGACTACATTGCTGACAGTCCATATCAAAGGTAAGATTTGGAATACGTTTGGCAATCTATGCTATTAACTAATGAGATGATGAAATAGTAGGCAGAGAAACTTCAAGTGATGCAGTTACCTTAAATCAACTATGATTAATTCTACATCTAAGATTGCTAATGCGTCTGTGTGTTCTTTAACAGAATGGTCCATTACTAGTGAGGAAAAAACTAAATGAATCAACTGACACAGTAGGTGTATGAGCAAGAGATAATGTACAGCCACAGAGAAGTAGATCTTATATCATCCTGAAGTGTTTCTTTTGCGGTAATGGCCATTTGACTGTACATTATCCCACTTATTACAATGGATACTTACACAGTAAATAACAGGACATGAAATATTGATTCAAGGTGAGAATATTATGTGAGAACAAAGAGAGAGTGCACTGGACTATCAGAGCAAACGGCGGCGTAAATCAGCGGTTGCCAGGGACAACGGTTAATTATACTGTATTAATAATAGCCATTATTCAACAATATTTGACTGCAGAATGCTGCAATCAACATCAAGTATTCTAGATGGATGGGCTGCAAATTCATAATGGACTTCATGGCAGAGCATGCTCCAAAATCAAATAACTGATGTTCTTCTGAAATAGCAAATTATTGAGTGCATGCTCTAATATAGGAGATTGGTAACATGCAACCCTGGGCCACAAAACCAGTCATAAGCGTCAATTTTTTGAAATTGAGATTTATACATCACATAAAAGCTGGGTAAATAAGCTTAGCATCAATGCATGGTTGTTAGAAACGGACAATATTTGTCTGAGATACAAACTATTTATAATCTGGATTCTGCATAGAGAAAACCACTTAAAAGTAGTCCAAAATAAGTAGTTCTTAACAATACATATACTAATACAATTGTAAGATTAATATATTCACAGTAGGAAATTTACAAAATGCTTTTATGAAACATTAACTTAACTCAATATTCTATTGATTTTAGCATGGTATCAGGAAAGACTTGGATTTACAAATCATTATTTTCATAAATAACAAATTCAAGATGTTTCATGTTTTATTGAATTCTGAATGCATTATACAGTTTAAGTCAGAATTATAAGCCCCCCTGAATTATTAGCCCCCCTGTTTATTTTTTCCCCCAATTTCTGTTTAACGGAGAGAAGATTTTCTCAACACATTTCTAAACATAATAGTTTTAATAACTCATTTCTAATAACTGATTTATTTTATCTTTGCCATGATGACAGTAAATAATATTTTACTAGATATTTTTCAAGATACTTCTTTACAGCTTAAAGTGACATTTAAAGGCTTAACTGGGTTAATTAGGTTAACTAGGCAGGTTAGGGTAATTAGGCAAGTTATTGTATAACAATGGTTTGTTCTGTAGACTATCGGGGAAAAAATTGCTTTAAGGGGCTAATAATATTGACCTTTTTTTAAAATTAAAAACTGCTTTTATTCTAGCCGAAATAAAACAAATAAGACTTTCTCCAGAAGAAAAACTATTATCAGACATACTGTGAAAATTTTCTTGCTCTGTTAAACATCATTTGGGAAATATTTAAAATAGAAAAAAAAATTAAAGGGGGGATAATAATTCTGACTTTAACTGTATGTATATATGGCCTCAGTGTTGGAGGTAACGCAGTATTGCAAGTTACGTAACATTATTACTTTTCTAAATAACGAGTAAAGTAATGTATTAAAAAAGTATAAAAAAAAAGTTATAATATTTGAGTTACGTTTTTGAAAATGAGAAGTGAGTTACTTTTTAGTTTAATCAGCTTAAAAATTCTGAATTAAAAATAAAGTCATAAAGGATGAATCACGCAGTCGATGAAAGAACGTGTTCATTATTTTGAACACATTGAAGAAAAAAAAAAGGGGATTGTCCCAATGGATAGTGATTTTACTTAAGACAAATAGTACAAAAGTAGCTATACTAAACTAAACTTCCAATGATCTGTATATACGACATGTACAGTAGAGCTCTGGAGTAAGGAAGTTCTCATTATGAGGTAAGGAAGATAACATTATTCTAAAATGTTATTTTTTTTATGTGCTTTTTTTTTTAAGGTAAATGGAGGTGTAGGTTATGCAGAACTCCTCTATTAAAAAAAGAAAGAAAAGAAAAAAAAAAACAAATTCTGAAAGAGATCAAGCATCAGCCAGGTAATAAAAAGTAACAAAAGTAACTTAACGCTTTACTTACTATATAAAGTAACTAAGTAATGCAACAAGTTACTATTTTGGGAAGTAACTCGATATTTTAATGCATTACTTTCCCCCACAGTGTATGGCGTAGAAAACATACAAATACTGCTCCAATTATCAGTAAAAAGCTCATTATTCAATGCTCAAGTTTTGATTAATTTAGATTTATTTTGACTAAATTTTTTGTGTCCAATTTGCATTGCAATTCTGTTGCGCACCGTATGACCACATGAAACATCAAACACTCCAATACCAGAATGAAAAATCATAACTCATCCACTGTTAAATGTGCATTTAAAAGACATAAAACTTATAATTAGTACGTTTATATGTGCAGTACTACATTAAATTAGTTGTAACATGTTGCTTCTGTTTGTAGATAATTAATGACAAATATATTAGGTGCATATTTTACACAAGCAGTTACATTTCGTTTGACTCACAAATACAGTACTACAAATATATAAACTGTGACTTTTTATATTATTTTATCAAACATATTTTACGCACGCACGCACGCACACACGCACACACGCACACACACCTATGTGAAATATCACATTTTGTCTGGTTTCCTTTTCAGATGAACTGACCCTTTTGGGTAACTCTTTCAAGAAGGGGGTGTTCATAAGGCTGTCATGAATCCTTTGTAATCATGACATGACACATTTTAAAAGCAAAGGTCACATTGTTTGAGGTGTCTTTCTTATGACATAGTTTTGACATCTTTAACGTGGCATAAACAAATACATCACAACCTGTATTTGTCATGACAACTATCAAGACAACAAAGCTTGTCATACATCTGTCTCACACATGATTGTTATGACATTTGTTTAGCTTGACTAGCTTTCATAAGCATGCATTTATCACATTTTGTATATTTCAACTGGTACTGTTGCACATGTGGTTGGCATTTTGTGAGTGAAAAAGTTTGGTGGAAATGCATCGACTTGCATTAAGATGTGAAATGTGTTACAATTAAATTCTTGGTAACACTTTGTTTAGACGGTCCATTTGAGTATTATTAGACTGTCTGCTTAATATCCATTGATACTGCTCCTTCAACAGACATTTAACTGACTATAAGTAACTTTGCAAGTACATGTCAACTTACACCAACCCAACTATGGAGTCAATGTTGGGCTATATACACTTGGAAAAAAAAAAGTTTTGCAAACAAAAAAATTAAGTATTGAGCAAAATAAATAAATAAATGCAAATCTCCAAAAATCACAAAGGAAAAATACATTTTTGAGAAATAAAATGAAATGAGCAAACAAAAAAAAATTTATAGCGTTGCCTTTACAAAACCCGTCCAGTCAACTGCAACGCTCATTTTGATTAGCTTTTCAGTCAACCGTGAATTTGCGATGTTTTCACTTTGCACTTCATATTTCTGAACGTTTCACTTTGTGGTCCTGATTTGACAAGGAGGCTACTATCAACTAACTATCAATTGGACATACCTGAACGTCTCTCATGTGCCGCTGCTCAGGCATGCTTCTGCTTCTTCTTTCAAAGTTTCATGGTGGTTGGCAAGCAAATGATGACGTAGCTTAAATGAAGGCAGGTCAGGGCCTGCCGTAAACACCCAAGTTCCCTTGATCCTGCCCCCTTGTCAAATCAGGGCCACAATGTGAAACGCACAGAAATGTGAAGTGCAAAGTGAAAACAGTATCGCAAACTCACAGTTGACTAAAAAGCAAATGAGCATTGCAATTGTTTTGTAAAGGCAATGCTATAAAAATATTTTGCAAATACTGTATAGTTCATTTTTATTGCAAATATATATTTATTTATTTATTTTTTTTTTTTTTGCACTGCTTGAATCTTTTTGCAGTTATTTCTTGTTTGCAAATTTCATTTTTATTTCTCAAAACTAAATATTCCCTTTTGCAGATCTTTATTTTTGTTAGCAAAATTTATTTTTATTTCTCAAAAATTTATTTTCGCTTTGCGATTTTTGGAGATTTGAATTTGAATTTAAATTTATTTATTGAATGGGATAGCCCCTTGAGATAAATCATCTCATTTTCGAGGGGGTCCCTAAAAAATTCATAAATCAAACAGAGTACAACACATCATGACAGACATACAACTAACAAAACAAACAAACAAACAAACAAACAAACAAACAAACAAACAAACAAACAAACAAACAAACAAACAGCACACTTCACCTGAAACACTTTCCACAATCTAAAGCCTAAATAAACAAAAACATATAATCAAAAGTACAAACAATTTAACATACAAATAATAAACATTTAAACATTTAAATTGGAACCAATATTAATAACATTCACAAGTTGTTTCCAAAAAAGAAAATAAATTAGCCTTGAAAAGACTAAATGATTTCATTAATTTATTTATTTTTTGCTCAATACTTTATTCTTTGTTTGCAAAAGTTTTTTTCAAAACCCTAGATTTGACTCCATACCCAACCCTAACCCCAACCTAACAGTCTACTTATAATCTAATGAGAATTAGTTGGCATGTACATGCAATGTAACATAAATTCAACAAACAGACCATCAAAATAAAGTGTGACCAAATTCTAAATGAAGGTCTTGCAAATAATATTTAAATCAAATATTTTATAATATTTACATACTGTATGTATCGATTTTTTTTATAGCAGCACCATTGCTTCGCACAGTTCTTTTAACAATACATTGATCCATATTGATATACTATATTGTTACACCCCTATTCGCTTGTTAAGTGTGATGTCATGCAAAGCGGCTTCCGGGTCTAAGCGCTCTATCAAACTGTATAGGGAGGCTCAACAAATTGTAATAATAAATGTTTACAAAGCTATGTAATACCTTTGGCCAGGGGAGAAATGGTTGTGTGTGGTTGTGAAATGGTTGTGTGAGCCTGGTTTCTCTGAAGGTTTTTTGCTTCACTTTTGTCACTTGGTGAAGTTTGTTTCTCGTCACTGTTGCCACTAGCTTGCTTGGTTTGGGACTTGTGGAGCTGCACATCGATGGATTTGCTCTTCAGTGTTTGGACTTTCAGAAGTGAAAATTAAACCACACTGAAATGAAGTAAACTGAACTCTGAAAACTGGACTGACAGTTTCAATTGACTAGAACTTTTTATGTAAAGCTGCTTTTACACAATTTACATAGTAAAAGCGCTATAGAAATAAAGATGAATTGAATTGCGTTACATATACTACAATAAAAGAAACATAAAATACAGCAAGCATAAGAAATAAAAACAACTTCCGCAAGTGATCTCAATGTTCCTTCCAAAAATGTCTTGATCACTGCACTGTGCAATCAAAAGTGTACTGCGACCAACTATATTATACCTATATTTAAATACGTTTCTTCAGTTTTACAAAAAATGTAGGCTGAATCCTGTATTTCCAATGAGCCCATGTTGGGTAATGTGTTAAACTCCTGCAACCACAGTTGAGGATACTTTAAAAGCTGTGAGGACATGGCTGTGCACAAGACGAAGTGAAATGAGGATACAGTATCAGTATACCCAGGCCTTCAGGCTGCAGTTTCAAGTGGGTGCTCTTGCTTTCATTTAAGAGCGCTTAACACCCTCTACAGTATCACCCCCACAGAACTGGGCCTACAATAAACTCAAGGAAGTTTAAAGAAAAAAAATAGAAGTGAACAGTTACCTCAAATCAACTATGATTAATCTATATGCAAGAACATCAACGCAAAGATTAATGAACATTTGAGTGCTCTTTTTTCAGTCTGATTCATTTACCATTGAATGAACACACAAATGATTTAACCGATAGACGTGCAACAAAACAGACAAAGACATCTGCCTGCTTTCCTGTATCTGCTATGGATGTTAGGTGTCCTCATTCGCTTTCTGACCAAAGGCTCATTGAGGCGTGCTGCGATTTCTCTCGAACGAGCGTGTTGATCTGACAGTTCCACCAGCGTTTTTTCCATTCCGAAGCATTCATATAATGTTCCTCTCCTTCATGTGGGAGACAGACGCCCCTCGTCTCGTCTCATCCACCCTCCGCCCCCGCACACTTTCAAGTCTAAAACTGGAGGATGCGATTGGCCCCAACAAGTAAACAGGGAACACTTGTTTACTTCCTCAACACAAGTAAATATTTTACGCGTTTCTGGCTGCATGTCAGAACTCTTCGTGTGTGTATTGCACAGATCTTGTCAAAGCACTGTGGGTAAACAGCCTGTAAAGTTTGGGGGGGAAAAAAGCAAAACTGTAGACCCTTATGGAGCCTCAATAATGCACCCAGGAGCTACAAACGGATAAGAGATTTATCAGAGTGTGTTTGTGTAGGTGTCTGTGCGTTTGCATGTATGCATTAATAACATCTATGCCCTGCCACACAGCTAATTTTTAATTGGAAACTGCGCGTTTGGCTTGCCGGAGGAATCCGTGTTATTTGATTCGTGACACAGTACAAAATGTTCTTCTTTCTCCACTGTGTGGATACAACAGCGAAACAGATATGCCTGTCTAATAGGCCAAAATCAAGAGTGTGTGCACGTCAATATGCTTTGAATTCATTTGGCCCTCGTCTGTGGTTTCCTAATAAATAGTGTGGAATGAATGCCTAGTATTAAGACGTGGAATGGGAAAAATTCAAAAATGGTGTTTGCTAAAATGAACTCCACTTTTACTATTGCTCATAGTTGGGCTATGAAATGCTGTCACATTTGTATGGTGGGGAAAAGAGCGAGGACTCAATTACAGTAGAATTATGGGTTTTTATTATTTATAAAATAAAACAAAAATACACCAAAAACAACCCAAGGGGGAAAACATTAACTAAAAAGCAGAGGTGGGTAGAGTATCCAAAATCTTTACTCAAGTAAAAGTACAAGCACGAAAAATTTTACTCGTTATTTACTCGAAATTGTACTTGTTACTTTTAATTCTATTTATATATATAATTTTTTTCTTTATTAAATATTTCCCAAATTATGTTTAACAAAGCAAGGATTTTTCACAGTATTTCCTATAATACCTGCAGCTCTCCACAATGGACGTCCAGCGTTCCCCAGCCTACGGCGCTTAGACTGCAGTTCCACACAAGAAGTTTGACCAAAGGAAAAATGGTCGTGCCCAACTAAGCCTGGTTTCTCTCGAGGTGAGGTTGGTCTTTTCCCCCTTAACTTCATAAATTGGTGAAGTTTTTTTCCTGCCAATGTTGCTTGGTTTGGGACTTGTAGAGCTGCGCATCGTTGGATTTCAGAAGTGAAATTTAAACCACACTGAACTGAACTTCATCTCTGGACTGACACCGTTTCAATTTACTAGAACTTCTATGTTAAGCTGCTTAATCAAGTAAAAGTACAAGCTGACGTCGCAAGATGGCGCCGAGCATGGCTGCCGTGTTGCGAGCTCCCAGCAAACTTCGTTGCGTTTTGTATGTTTTTCTTGTATTTTTGTTGTTTTTCGTGCTGGATGTACACACTCTTATTGCCTACGACAAACACACACTTCGGGAAATTGGCTCCCTCGTCGCACACCGAAGACCGGACTTTGAGTTCCTCAACGACGCTCTGTTTACAAACACAACAACAGAGCCCTTTGTCTGGACCACACAACCGACACGGCGCCGTAAACGAAGCCGAAAAAGAGGGAAAAGAGCCGGCGTTCTGGTCAGACTACAACGCCGTGGACTTCGACCTCCCCTCCCCACCATTCTGCTGGCTAACGTTCAGTCACTGGACAACAAACTTTGCGAGCTACGGGCGCGCATTTCCTTCCAACGGGAAACAAGAAACTGCTGCATTATCTGTCTTACAGAAACCTGGCTATCTGCGGAGGTACCAGACACAGCTGCTGAACTTTCGGGGTTCTCCGTGCACCGCGCGGATAGAACGAAGGAACTCACAGGGAAAAGCAAAGGAGGAGGTGTTTGTTTCTTTATTAACAACTTATGGTGTGATGAGAGAAACATACACTCAGTTAGATCATTTTGTTCTCCTGATCTGGAATACCTTATGCTTCGGTGTCGACCATACTGGCTACCAAGGGAATTCACATCGGTGATTATTACGGCTGTTTACATCCCCCCTCAAGCCAACACAGAGCAGGCGCTCAGGGAACTGTATGGGAGCATAAACGAGCAGGAAACCGCACACCCGGAGGCAGCGTTTATTGTTACAGGGGACTTTAACAACGCCAATCTCAGGAAAATCGCTCCAAAATACTTTCAACATATCACCACAAACACGCGTGGGGATCGTATTTTGGACCACTGCTACTCTCCGTTCCGGGATGCTTACAAATCCCTCCCCCGCCCACCATTTGGCAAATCAGATCACTCTTCTGTTCTGCTCTTGCCTGCTTACAGGCAGAAACTGAAACGGGAACCTCCCACCCTCAGGACGTTTCAGAGCTGGTCAGACCAATCGGATTCCATACTTCAAGACTGTTTTGATGACGTTGACTGGGAGATGTTCCGGGCAGCTTCTGATGACGACATCGAAGTGTACTCAGATACAGTTACGTGCTTCATCAGAAAGTGCATAGAAGACGTAGTCCCAACAAAAACTGTCCGTATCTACCCTAACCAAAAACCATGGATCAATCGCGAAGTTCGAACAGCCCTATCAGTGCGAACTTCCGCCTATAAATCCAGAAATGCTGAGGAACTAAAACAAGCAAACTACAACCTCAGGAAAACGATCAAAGCAGCAAAACGTCAATACAAAGACAAGGTAGAGGGTCAATTTAACACCGATAATGCAAGGAGCATGTGGCAGGGACTTAATTACATCACGGACTTTAAAAGTAATAAATCCGCCACTGTGAACATTGCTGCGTCTCTCCCGGACGAACTCAACTCGTTCTACGCCCGCTTTGAAGCCCAGGACAGCGCACATACACAGCGCGCCCGCTCTGAAGCCCAGGACAGCGCACATACACAACGCGCCCGCTCTGAAGCCCAGGACAGCGCACACACGCAGCGCGCTCCCGCGGCCGACACAGAAACCGCCAGCACACTCTCTGTTTCTGTAGCGGATGTAACGAGATCTTTCCGTCGCGTGAACATCCGAAAAGCTACGGGCCCAGATGGCATCCCTGGACGTGTACTTAAAGCATGCGCACACCAGCTAGCGGGGGTTTTCACGGACATCTTTAACCTCTCGCTCTCTCGGTCTGTGGTTCCTACATGCTTTAAGACAGCTACTATTGTGCCAATACCGAAATCAGCTAAAACCACATGCTTTAATGACTGGCGACCGGTTGCACTGACACCCATCTTCAGCAAGTGCTTTGAGAAGCTGATTAAAAACCACATCTGCTCTGTACTGCCCGCTAACACTGACCCTCTGCAATTTGCATACAGAAACAACCGCTCCACAGATGATGCTATTGCTTTCACCTTGCACACTGCTCTGTCTCACCTGGAAAACAAAAACACATATGTGAGAATGCTGTTTGTGGACTACAGCTCAGCATTCAACACCATAGTGCCTGCCAAGCTGGTGGTGAAGCTCCAGGCTCTGGGCCTACACAGTTCTCTGTGCAACTGGATCCTGGACTTCCTGTCAAGCAGACGCCAGGTGGTCAGAATGAACAACATCACCTCATCCACACTGATCCTCAACACTGGTGCTCCACAGGGCTGTGTTCTCAGCCCACTCCTGTACTCCCTGTACACACATGACTGTACATCCAAACACAGCTCCAATGTCATCGTTAAATTTGCTGATGACACAACGGTGGTGGGCCTAATCACCGATAATGATGAGACGGCCTACAGAGAGGAGGTGCACGCTCTGACGCAGTGGTGTCAGGAAAACCACCTCTCACTCAACATCAGCAAAACCAAGGAGCTGGTGGTGGATTTCAGGAGAGAGAAGAGAGAACACACTCCCATCACCATCAACGGGACACCAGTGGAGAGAGTCAGCACTTTCAAGTTTCTTGGAGTACACATCGCTGAGGATCTGACATGGACTGCCCACACAGACGCAGTGCTGAGGAAGGCACAACAACGTCTCTTCTTCCTCAGGCGTCTCAGGAGGTTTGGAATGAGCCCCCACATCCTCCGCTCGTTCTACACCTGCACTGTGGAGAGCATCCTCACTGGCTGCATCACCACCTGGTACGGAAACAGCACCAGCAGCAATCGCAAAGGTCTACAAAGGATCGTGCGAACTGCTGGACGTTGTAGTAGGAGGTGAGCTTCCCTCCCTCCAGGACATCTATACCAGGAGGTGCATGAGGAAAGCCAAGAGAATCATCAGCGACTCCAGCCACCCAAGCCATAGACTTTTCTCTCTGCTACCCTCAGGCAGACGGTTCCGCAGCATCCGGTCACGCACCAGCCGACTGAAGGAAAGTTTCTTCCCTCAGACTATCAGGCTGATGAACACTTAACACACCCCACACAAACTCTTCCATACCGCGCACTGCACACCGTCAAGATGTAGCATGCACTGCACTTTAACAAATCCATACTTAAAACAAATCCATACTTAAAACAATACTGCCTACGTATCGCTGTCAACATTGCCAATTTTACATTGTCTTGTTTTTTTGTGAGTATGTTGTTGTATACTGCACTGTCTGTATCCTGCACTGTCTGTATTTTTGCACTGTCTGTATATTGCACTGTCTGTATTTTTGCACAGTCTGTATATTGCACTGTCTGTATTTTTGCACTGTCTGTATTTTGCACTGTCTGTATTTTGCACTGTCGTTGTATTTACACTGTCTGTATTTTGCACTGTCTGGAGCCAGCACCTAAGTTTTTCACTCATCATAGCACACGTGCTGCTGATGATGTGACAATAAAAGTGATTTGATTTGACACAATCTACATTGTAAAAGCGCTATAGAAAGAAACATGAATTTACTTGATCATTTTTTTTCTTCTGGAGAAAATCTTATTTGTTTTATTTTGGCTAGAATAAAAGCAGTTTAAATGCTTCTAAAATTATTTTACGGTCAAAATTATTAGCACCCTTAAGCAATATTTATTTTAAATTGTCTACAGAACAAACCATCGTTATACAATAACTTTCCTAATTACCTTAAATTGCCTAATTAACCTATTAACCTAACTCTAAGCTGAATACTAGTATCTTGAAGAATATCTAGTCAAATATTATGTACCGTCATCATGGCAAGAAATCAGTTATTAGAAATTAGTTATTAAAACTATAATGTTTAGAAATGTGTTGGAGACAAATATGCAGGGGGACTAGCAATTCTGACTTCGACTACAAGGTTTCCACTACATTCATTCTACCATGGCGGGGCGCCACGCCAAAATTCATCCCGCCACGGCTACATTACAGCTTCTCATTCAAAACATTGGCGTTTATTTTATATAGCGCATTATAATCGCCCCAAAACGTATTAAAAGGTAAGTGAATTATAGCAGTGCAAGCTTTTCTGTAACCGTAGTAGTGCTGTGCATCATTTGTTCAACCCTTTAAGTCAGGTGACATGCTGTCTGACTGACAGGTGCGTGATGCGCGAGGCTAGCAAACACGACGTAGCTTTCAGTTAGGATAAACATAGTTTCCATAAATATACTTTATTTATAGATAAAGGTCTATTGCTCTGCATACAACAAACAAAGATTTTATCTTGCTGGAGTTTATAGCCGTTTCACTTTACCTCAGGACGCACTAATGCCGCCCTGTAGGTCTATTGGAGACGTTCATAAATATTCTTTGCAAATCTAATAAAGGTTGGAGACATATTCACTACATAAACGCACTAAATCGCACTTGAGCTGCGTATATTTGAGGGCGTGCAAGACGTTTTGTGTACGAACGTAAGAAATCCTAGCGCAAGCAAAAAGATCTGCATGCTCTTATTACTCAAATCCTATCTCGACTAGTACTGCGTCACATTTGTCATTGAAATAACGCCAAAGGTAGTTGGTAGATTAAAAGTCCTGCCGCCACAGCTGGAAAAAATCCTAGAGGAAACGCTGGACTATATATATATATATATATATATATATATATATATATATATATATATATATATATATATATATATATATATATATATATATATATATACATATATATATGTCAATATGCATGCATCGCATGTTCAGCATGCATCGCATTATGAAAATATTCTTGTTGACTTCTTAGTGAAAACATAGACTGAATTTGAGGCTGCGGGTGACCCAGTCCGATAAACTTACTGCACAGACAGCGTGACCGTCCTTCTCAGAACCACAGATGGCGACATGGCGTGAAAAACTCGCACATCTTCCTCGACTTCACCCATCATTCATTCCAACTGATTCCAACACAGACACCTCACGATATTTGCAAACAAGTCATATGAAACATATTTATTATCATTAATATATTATATATCATATATTATCATTTATTATCAGGGAATATTTTCCATATTAAAGGGAGTTTTTGTCCTAACCAACACCTCGAATTGAATGATTAGAAAAGGCTTCTATTTCTCACAGCTGAACTTGTGAAACCTATGACAGTGATCACCTCAGGTAAATCTCGTGTGCTTTATTCAGAGCTAAATGCTAACAATATGAGTTTGAATGCCATTTTACATTTAATGATGTTAAAGAGGGTTAACATGTATTAAACAGATTCTAAACCTTACGTTTCATGAGTGAGTGCATATTCTGTGCTTCTGAAAGGCTGTATTCAAATTTCTGTCGTGTTTCGTCTGGTACAAACAGCCAAATAGCTGATCACTGCCTCTCTCGTCACAGCATGTTGTTAGGACACGCGGTTACAATGTAACCTGCTCACCTAATGTTTACGTTCGTAATATTTATGTAATTTGCTTATTAATAACCTCATGTGGAACTGAATCTTGTCTCCCATACTGTCCTTTTGACTTTTGTAACGGACGCATGCTTTCAGAGCCTTTCTGAATGAATGAATGAATGGAATACGCTGTTTTCCAACAAGGCAACCCGGGGTGCTGAATTATAATTGGCTAAACTGGCATCGTGCATGTGAAAATTACCTCAACAAAGACAGCGTTCCGGCACGGAAAAAACATTTTTAAAGCAGAATATCTGACTTCAGCATTGTTTTTCAGTTAAACAAGTATGTTCACTTGGGATGTTTCTTAAATATCTGCACACATATTATGGTATTTTTATGCTTTAGAAGAGTAAAAAAACTTACATACAGCACCTTTAAGCAAATGTAACGAAGTAATTCGTTACTACCCACCTCGGACTAAAAAACAAAACACAAACTTGGCTGGGCTGGCAGAACAGGACAGGAAGGATCCAAGGTTATAATAGTTTTAGATTTTTCATTAGTTTTAGTTTTTATTTCGTTTTGACGGTTTGTTTTTAAATTCAGTTAGTTTTAATTGGTTTTTAGAGGGAGATTAACTAGTTTGTATTAGTTTTTATATTTTGAAACTGCTTAGTTTTTGTTAGATTCAGTATTAGTTTTAGCTTTTTTTTTTCTTTTTTTTTTGTAGATTAGGATATTTGTTAGGTGCAGGATTCAAAACCATCAGAATAAATATTGTATAATAAAAACTCAACCAAAGATACATGTATTCATGTATACAAACATGTATTCAAAGGACAGGTGACCACTATCATCTACCAAATCCATCTACCCATCCTCAAATTCCAATACAACAGTCCACAAGATAGCAGCCCTAAGTACAATATATGTGCAAGGCTGCTTCAGAGGTTAGATATACAGTACTGTAGTGATGGGAAGTTCAGATCTTTAACGCAAACTAGTTCTTTTGTGACAATCATCCCATGTTAGGACTCAACATACCAAAAATATGTAGTCAGCAAACAATTTCAGTCAGTTAAAACATCACGTTTCACCAGATCCTCTCATTTAAGTGTTCGGTTTACCCACGCTGCAGTTGTTTAAGTTTAGTTCAGTCACAGCAGGCTGTCATGTACTGATCGCGATTACTAATACAGAAATAAAACCCATTATTAGGCACAAATGTGTTAAATTAATCATTTTAAGTCTCTGTATTTAATGCCGTCACCGTGCTGCTGTCATGTCCACTCATTGTTTTTAACTATAATAACCTTGTACAGTACAGCAGACAAGAGGGAGCTATAAAGGAGAAATAATTAACAAACAAACAGGTGAACTGAATTAATAAGTTAACAAGGAGAATGAGACTAAACAATAGACAGAAGAGCACACGACACAAAGACAACACAAGTCTTGTGCTCATGAGAAAACAGGACTAGAACATGGAGCCAATGAGAGAACCCATTAACCGAGTGTTCACAAAAAACAAGTGTAAACACAGGCCATGTGTAACAAACAATGGCAACACTGACAATACTTACCGTGCACTCACAAATGCAACATGCACGTTCCAATCTCAGTACCAACGAAACCGAAACCAACTAGACTGGAGCGCTGAGAACATAAACGCGATGCCACGAACAAAACAACAAACACACCAGGATGAGCGCGTGCATCCCGAGCATGCCTGAACCTCAAGTGAACATCAAGCAGGAGCAAGATAAAGACAGACAAGAACAGCAAATATGAGTGCTTGATCCAAGAATACTCAAGCTGAGCACAACAAACTAGACAAGACAGGACTAGGTGTCTGGAGTCCTGGCCACCAGAATTAACAAGAATTAACAAGACCGATGTGGCAGAATCCTGACAAACAAACATTATACTACTGTGAGTATTCCTTGCATCAGAACTCCTCAAACATAACCCACAAAATGTATTCAGCGCAGATGTACAACAGACTTGACCATGCAGCTTGTTTCCTAATGGTTGGAATAAACTCCATAACTTTTGCTCATATTTCGTCCAGATTTGCTGTCTGGATGAGTCAGTGATAGCTGGCGAAAGTCTGAAAATACAGTATCTGGCAGTCTGTGTTGACAGATTTCATTGTGTAGTGTGTGATGGGCACATATTTTATAGCTTCAGACTATGCCTCCATCCAGTTGGAGAATATCATACATGGCTGAACATTTGAGCCTAGCAACAAGGCCCCTGTTTCTGCTTAGTTTGTTGTGTTCGGAATGACTTGAAAGTCTGAAGATGTACAATCTTCAGTCGTTTAATGTATGATGCCCAGATTTTGTCTATGTAACCATTTACAACATAGGCCAGTACTGTATGTGTTGCCAAGTGCTCAAAAATCTGTTCAGATTTTGTTATTCATTTGCATATTCCAGCCTTAAAGAAACACTCCACCTTTTTTTTTAAAAGGCTTTTTTTTTTTTTAACTCTCCTAGAATTAAACATTTGATTTTTCAGTCACTTTTGACTCCATTCAGCTGATTTCTTGTTATGGCAGGGGTATTTTAATTTAGCTTAGCATAATGATTTACATTTTTAAAATTCTTTTATTTTTATTGTAATACGTTTACATAAATTTATATTTGTTTATTTTTGGATGACGTCAGACAATGAACATCTTTCTGCAGGTTTAGAATTTGATTGTGCTGGTAAAAAATTTATATAAACATATAATAACAAGGCAACCCAGTGGCGCAGTAGGTAGTGCTGTTGCCTCACAGCAAGAACGTCGCTGGGTCGCAGGTTCGAACCTCGGCTGGGCTGGGTCAGTTGGCGTTTCTGTGTGGAGTTTGCATGTTCTCCCTGGGTTCGCGTGGGTTTCCTCCGGGTGCTCCGGTTTCCCCCACAGTCCAAAGACATGCAGTACAGGTGAATTGGGTAAGCTAAATTGTCCATAGTGTATGAGTGTGAATGTGTGTGTGGAAGTTCCCAGAGATGGGTTGCGGCTGGAAGGGCATCCGCTGCGTAAAATCGTGCTGGATAAGTTAGCGGTTCATTCCGCTGTGGCGACCCCGCAAGGGACAAAGCCGACAAGAAAATGAATGAATGAATGAATATAATAACAAAATTTGGGCGGGTTTGAAATTAGTTTGTGTTTTGAATTTGCAATTCATGTTAAATATTTAACAAAAAAACAAATGTGTACCTACTCATTTCCAGTTTTTAGGTGTTTTTTTGTGCATTTGTGAGGGTTTTGAACAGTTGGGGCTGGAAACATTTAAGTGTATCTGGCAACACTGACAGCCATTTTCTCATTGTAATGGTGTGGTGTGTGTTTGTCTGAGGTTCTTATCAGATACCTGCTTCTTTGGTGAAACTAAATTTTTTTCAAAATAATAATTTAATACATTTATTTAAGGTTTTGAACCAATGACTGTAAAAAATATGGACGACGTGACCGCCTTTTCCCATTGAACAATTTGAATGCAAAACGCTTCGTGACGGGCACAGACTGTTACAAAAGACTGCTAAAATTGGAGCCTACCTAGAAGAAACTACCAGGTGGAGCCAGAGGCAGAGCCGCGGAATCATGCTTCCCACAAACGTTTGTATGTCAAATCAACCACGCCCCCTAAACTTCTCATTTGACCGCCCATATCTGCACTGTAACAAAGGCTCGCTAATAAAAAAAATAAGCACTTAACGTTCCATTTAAAACATAATAATAATATACAATTTATTAAAAAACTGTGTGATGTAAGCTGTTTTTTCTAATTTAATAAAAACAATATATGTTGGACTGCAAAATAAACTTTCATACACTTTAGCCTAAGTTAGACTAAGCTATGAGCACAAAAAAACTATTTATCCTATAATATGTTGTTGGTATTTGTTATTTTCATAAGGGTAGACATATTACTTGTACAATATGAACAATAACCTAAATGCATATATTTTTAGAACGATTTTTATTTTTAATTAGCAATCAACAGGACCCAAAATATATAGCCTACACCATGGACAGCTATTTGTCATGCGGGAAAAATTGTCCGTTTAAAAGATTAATACAGCAAGATTTCTAAATATCAACAGGATATTTACACATCCCTACACTATATAAAATAATCCTTATCAATTTGTATAATAAACTTAGCAGTATTAATACATCAACTGATGTCTATCATCTGCGCTGCCGTTTGTATATTGTTTATCTGTTTTTGCCTCCGTTTTCATTTGATTTATTCGATGCCATAATATCTGGCAAAAAGGAATTTACATACATTTTAATGTTTAGTAGGTGTTTTAAAACAAAAAGCCAATGGTAAATGGTGTATATAAATAATATATTACATTTACAGCTCTATAAGATTCGGTTTCTAGAACATAAAAATTTTATAACAGCAAATTCAGTAGACTAACTCATTAACATGCCAAAACGCGCGTGAGGTAGCGTCACTCAAAAGCAGATGTGTGGCACGCTTGTTTTGAATTTTTTCTGCTGGAAACGTTCAAGTGTATCTGGCAACACTGACCACCATTTTTTTTCATTGTAATGCAGTGGTGTGTGTTTGTCTAAGGTTCTTCTCAGATACCTGCTTCTTTAGTGAAATTTGCATTTTTTGTCACCTCACAGCAAGAAGGTTGCTGGTTCAAGTCCAGGCTGGACCAGGAGACATTTCGATGTGGAATTTGCATGTTCTCCCTGTGTTTGCGTATGTTTCCTCCGTATGTTTCTGTTTCCTTAAAAACATACTGTATAAGTGCACTGAATAAACAAAATTAGCCATTGTGTGTGTGAATGAAAGAGTCAACTTATATATTGAAAAACTTATATATAAGTTTACTGTGAAACCATGTCCATTCAACTTAAATTTTTGGGCTCTATTTTAACGATCTATACGCAAAGTCTAATGCGCATGGCGCAAAAGCATTAAGGGCTTCCACTTTGCTATTTTAAGGGTGGAAAAAGACACTCTGTGCCCCGCCGCATGGTCTAACAGGGTTGAGCTTATTCTCTTAATGAGTTACGGGTGTGTTTTGGGAATAAACCAATTAGAGTCTCATCTCCTATTCCCTTTAAGCGTCAGTTGCGTCGCGCCATGGCGCATTTGCTATTTACATGGCGATAAAAATGAACACTTCACTAGCGAGAAAACAGTTAAACACCATGTGCAGCGCGAGGATAAAGAATGAGGCTCCTCCAATCGCCCTTTACTTTATCTATAAGGAAATGGTGGAAACGGATAAGGAAACAGTGCTGTATGCACAGATATCCATTAACCTACATAATTAATTTCGTTTGTTAAGTGCAAAGATTTGTTTCAAAACTATTTCTAAATTCAGTTCCATCCAGGGTTATATCCAAACACACATGCTATGCCCCATATGGTCCAAAACCTGACAGGTGTACAAATCTAAGCTTGTTTTTAATAAAACAAATATAAATATGCATATAATAAATAATACTGCTAATAATAATAATAATGATAGTAATAATAATAATAATAATAATAACAATAATAATAACAATAATAATAACATTATACAAAAGCAAATTGTTATGAATAAACTAAAAAAAGCCCCCCGAGATGAAGGCAAGGAAGCAGTGGTTTTTATATACATGTAGAAATTAATAATTTTCGTAACATTTCAATTTTTTTCATATGTAAAGATATTTGCGTATTGCTGTACATTCTGCATGTCTTAAGCAATGTGTAAGCGAGGCGCACAACTAACGCGCTCTATGCTGGACTTTAGACCTGCTTTCAGCTGATCTATTGAACAGTCTATTTTACTTCCTCAAAATAGCAATGCGCCAACAATGCGCCTTAACACACCTCTTTTCTAGACCGAAACACCCATGAGTTAACAAAGTGACGCAAATGGATTTGCTATTTAAATGACGTGGCGGAAAACAGGAAAATTAAGGTTACGATGATTTAAAAAAAAATAGCAACACGTCGGGGCAAACACATCTTGCGCCTTATTGCACCCGGTGTATGATAGGGCCCTTGAAGTCCTATCAACATCATTCTTAATGACAACAACTGATCTGTTGTCAACTTATCGATCCATGTCCATTACACATGTATTGTCAAGTCCTGGGGCAGCGCAGTGACACAGTGGGTAGCGCTGTCGCCTCACAGGAAGAAGGTCGTTGGTGCAAGCCTCGGCTGGGTCAGTTGGCACTTCTGTGTGGAGTTTGCATGTTCTCCAAGTATTCGCGTGGGTTCCCTCCAGGTGCTCCGGTTTCCCCCACAGTCCAAAGACATGCGCTATAGGTGCATTGGGTGAGCTAAATTGTCCGTAGTGCATGTGTGAATGAGAGTGTATGGGTGTTTCCATATGATCTCATTCAGCTGGAAGGTCCTCCGCTGTATAAAACATATGCTGGATAAGTTGAATGAATGAATGAATGTCAAGTCCTGTCAACTTTAAATTGAGTTAAGACAACTTCACTATTTAAGTGAGGTAAATTTAAAATTTTAAGGCAGCATGAACACTTACTCTTTTGCTTTTACAGTGTATTGATTGAAACTTTAACAAAAAAGAAAAAAGAAAAAGGGAAAAAAGAAAAGAAATAAACCTTTTTGCTTTATGCCCATTAAAAGCTTGGAACACCTCCAAAAGAAATCAGTGGACAGACTCAAAAGGATGATTCATTTAACTCTCATCTAGCGTTTGATTTGATTCTTGTTGATTCTAAACAGCAGACAGGACACATATTATAAGAAATACCGTCATGGGAAAAACAATGTTGTACAGTTTGGCAGATTTATGTGCCCCACTACTTAATTAATAAAATATATTTGCTTCTGAAAAGCTATGATTTAAAACTGGCAACGCCGTGCTACTAGCAATGCTGCTGTTCAACACCGCCAATAACACCCTAACACTGTGGCAGAGAGATTTACAATTCCTATTTGCATCAGAAAATGCAAAAATCGAGTTTCCTGACAAGCACAGATTTGGCAGAGAACAGCTATAGCCATGAATCTCAATGTCTGTAATGATCTCAGGAACAGGTGACCATGCAAACAGAACAGGTCAAACAGAAAGAGTAAAAAAAAAAATCCTGTACAGTCCAGCCGAAAACGGTAAACATCGGAATTTGCCTTAGATCAGCTGCGAAAGGGCAACACTGTTTGAGGGAGTTTAGCGGGAAAAATCCCATTTCGGCTCTCACGGGGCTCATTGAGACACAGAGTTGAGCTTTGTTCAAATCACTCTGGCTAACAAAATAAATGGATAACAACACTGAAAATTCAGTAATGGGTTTTGAGATCACATCAGGCTGGTCATTAATCTAGTTCAGTGATGTCGATGTGTGTGTGTGTGTGAGAAGAGTCCGGGGTTTGTTGTCTCTGTTTGTGTCCTCAGAGGAAAGAGTTCATTCCGGCAGAATGAAAATGCTGTCTGGCCATAACACAGATTTTCTCCATGATGATGCTGTTGGTTCACTTTTTTTTGAGTGTGTGTGTGACATATTAGGACTCAACTGTGTATAATGAAATGGGTATTACAAGAAGATGGAAAATATGAGGGTATTGCTGATATCCCTATTTTTCAAAAGGCTTACGAATCATACAGAATTTTTTTTTTTTTTTTCAGAAAGTAAAACCGCAGTTTCCTGTGAGAGGTAGGGTTAGGTATACACTGTAAAAAACTGCTGTAAAATTTACAGTATTAAATGGAAAGTTTGGTTGTTAGTAATACTGTAAAATTTACAAGTGCACTATAAATTCACTCATTTATTTTCCTTCGGCTTTGGACTGTGGGGAAAACCGGAGCACCCAGAGGAAACCCACGCGAACATGGGGAGAACATACAAACTCCACACAGAAATGCCAACCAGGATTTAAACCAGTGACCTTCTTGCTGTTAGGTGACAGTACTAACCACTGAGCCACCGTGTTGCCCTGCACTGTAAATTAACAATTACAATTGTGCTGTAAAACTGCTGCTGTCAATGGCCTTGCACCTTCTTATTTATGCGAAGTTTTGCACATTCACAAACCCAGCAGAGCCTTGCGATCTGCTGGCCAACTTCTGCTAGAAGTCCCACGGTCAAGATATAAGCAGTGGGGTGATCTCTTTTTTGCAGTGGCAGGTCCTAAACTTTGGAATATCCTTCCTGCTGAGGTTAATACAATCAATTCAATTCATCCTTATTTCTATAGCACTTTTACAATGTAGATTGTGTCAAAGCAGCTTAACATAGAAGTTCTAGTAAATTGAAACTGTGTCAGTCCAGTTTTCAGAGTTGAAGTTCAGTTCAGTTTAATCCCTGACCTGCCACTTTTTAAAGCCAAACTTAAGACCCACTTGTACAAAATGGCTTTTACTGCATAGCACTGACACTTGTTTTAATGTTTTGCTGTATTTTATAGATAATTCTTGTACAGTTTTTGAATTGTCTGCTTACTAGTTGTGTTGTATAATTTGTTTTTACTGGTGTAAAGCACTTTGGTCAACCTTGGTTGTAGTAAGGTACTATAGACCTTTTTCTTGGAACGCAAAATTACCCATTATGCTTTGTGTGTATGCGCAAGGAGAATGCTAAGAACTTCCGGTTGGCAGCTGATGCGTATAAACAGTCACATCTGGACAGCTTTGAAATGATAGTTTTAATCTCTTTTTTTTGCTTTTAACGTCTTTGAACCAATACTGTTGTCGATCAGCGTCACCTCCTGAACTGATCATTAAAAAAAATGCAATCTAATGGACTGGAAAACAACTGCTGAGAGGCATTATCCTCCTATTATGTGTGTGTGTGTGTGTGCGCGCATTGAAGAGCCGCTGAGCTAACAGCTGACACACACACACACTGCATTTCTGACGGCAGACAAGTCAACTAGGAGAACATTTTTCTCTCGCGATTGAACCATAACTGACAGATTATAACGGCTTTAACAGACACATTTCAAAGTTGTCACAAAAACACTCAAAACGCTATTGAAACCCATTTTCGGATCGCAAATTACCTATTGTAAACGCTGTAAGCGGAAGTTCTAAACATTCTACCGGAAAATGCTGGTTGCTAAGGCACCCTCCATCCAGCAGCCAAGAAAATGGTCTATATAAATAAAGGTTGATTGATTGATTTAATTTACAGTGTGCTTGCAAATTTTGCCATTAAAAGGTGCAGAATTTAAGTTTGACACCCAGTGGTAGAACTAGGTATTGCACTCCTGGTTCAAAACACATTTTTGCTTCGCTTTCGGAGTCCATGCAAACGCAGGTTGCCAGACTGATGTGAGTGTGCCTGACTATCGAGCCTAAAGGCTGATTTTAACCGTTTTGTAACTAAAAGCAACAGCACACGATAGAAGAAATATTTTCCATACTAAAAGGAGTTTTATTCTATCTGACACCTGAAATTTTTATTTTAGAAACGGTCTCTATTTCTCACAGATGAACAACGATCACCTCAGGTAAACTGCATGTGCTTTATTCAATGTTAAATGCTAATAATGTTAGTTTGAATGCCATTTTACATGACATTTATTGCCATACAGACAATAAAACAAACCGTTTGAAATTAAACTTCAGAACTGTGAATCAGTGCAAACCAACACATATCAGTGATTCAGCATCTACATTTAATAATGTTAAAGAGGCTCAATATGTATTAACTAGATTATAAACCTTACCATTTCGCTGGAGCGCAGTTTAGTATGCTGTGCTTCTGAATGGCTGTATTTACATTTTTGTCGTGTTTGGGCTGGTGCAAACAGCCAAATTGCTTATCACTGCAAATCTCGTCTTGTAGCCTGTTGTTAGGACATGGGGTTACAATGTAACCAGCTCACCAACTGTTTACGTTCGTAATATTTATATTATTTACTAATTAATAACCTCATGTGGAACTCTGAATCTGCGTCTCATTTTGGAGTCTGCTACTGTCCACTGGAGGTCGCATTTTGGTCGCGGACACATGCTTTTAGAACCCTCGTGAGTGAATGAATCAAATACGCCATTTTCCATGAAGGCAACCTGAGGTGCAGAAATATAATTGGCTAAATTGGCATTGGGCGGGTTAAAAGAACCAAAACAAAGACAGACGTTCCGGCACGGAAAGCACATTTTCAAAGCAGAATATCTGACTTCAGCATTGTTTTTCAGATAAACAAGAATGTTCACTTAGCATGTTTCTTAAATATCTGCAAACATAGTATGGTATTTTATGCTTTAGAAGAGTCAAAAACTTATACTTACATATAGCACCTTTTTTACTGTAAGAATGGCCAGTAATACTGTAAAATTTACAAGCACGCTGTAAATTATAAAATACAATTATGCTATAAAATTACTTGTTAATTTACAGTGTACTTGTACATTTTACAGTATTACTGGCAACCACGATTGTCAAAAAAAACTTTTTTTTTTTACAGTGTAGGGCTGGGGTAGGCCAATAGAAAATAGTTGGCACAATACAAAAACAATGGAAACTTATAGAATGCCCCCACAATTTACAAACACAAACCTGTATGTCTGTTTATGTTACAGTGAGAACATTGCACCGGGCTACTAATGAATAATATACATATTTGAAATTGGCTTCAATTGCACTATGAAAATGCCTGCCACTCGGCACAACAATAAATCACATTTAATGACTTTTGGGATTCATTATGTGAATATTAATGCACACTTTACGTAACCAGGTGGCAATAACCTAAAATGTCTTGATGGATTAGCATTCCTAATAATCTGCCTCTTTTCCTCTATTACGGAATTACACAGGGCTAATTTAACACGAACAGAGAAAGTGATAAAAAATTGAAGCCGATTTAAATCGAACACATGGCTCCTGAGGGTGCGAGCGCTCTGTATAGCCGCTGAGTGATCATTTTATACAGGCCTTCAGTGTGAGAAATGATGTCCACACTTCAAAGGAACTTCAATCAAGTTGCATTTCTATGCTTGATAAATAATTGAGGAATACTCAAAATGGCCTTGAGTTATAGCATTCATGGAGGGCTGCGCGAACGCGTCTAACAGGAGGAGAAAAGAGAGCGAAAGCAAGCGAGAGAATGCGATGGACATCATTGTTTCTGAGAGCTCTTTGTCTTGTAATGTTTTTTTGCATGAATGAAACCGATTTAGCATTTGGAATAAAGAGCTGAAATCCTGCATGTGTGGATTGGGTGGGTGTGTGGACAGGTGACTCTAACCGAACACTGCTGTACTTTGGAGTGCAGATCGGAGCCCACCTGCAGAGACAGCACAGCCGGTGAATATACCGTACTCCGAGTCCATTCACTTTGATCCACGCTTCCAAATCAACCCTGACACATCTGCTAGTGAAGAGAGAGTGGACAAAGTTACCCGGTCATAAATATGTATTACTAGTGTTGTTGAAAGCATCATTATTATGATACTTTCATTTTAAAAAGTTAACAATCGTTCAGCATTATTGGTAGTAGCTGACAGACGTCAGCTTTCAATATGAGTGATCAAAGTTTTCCCATGTACAGTCAGAGGATTTTAATTCAGTCAGAATTTACTTAACAAAACTGTTCTGTTTTAGCTCTGAATGGATCATTCATGCAAAGTATGAGGGTCAAAGAGGAAAAAGGGTTATCAAGCAACAAAACAATAAGACTTAATTACATATTAAAGTACTTAAAGGTCGTATGAAATTAAAATAATATTTTTAGATGTTAGTATCAGTATTAATAGTTTGTAAGATATCTACACTACCTGACAAAAGTCTTCTCATCCATCCCAGATGTAAGAGTAACAAATATTAACTTGAACTTAAGTTGATCATTTAGAAAAGTGACAGAAAGTAGATTTTTCAGATGAATCATCTGTTGAACTGCATCCCAATCATCACAAATACTGCAGAAGACCTATTGGAACCCGCATGGACCCAAGATTCACACTGAAATCAGTCAAGTTTGATGAAAGAAAAATCATGGTTTGGGGTTACATTCAGTATGGGGGCGTGCAAGAGATCTGCAGAGTGAATGGTAACAACAACAGCTTGAGGTATCAAGACATTTGTGCTGCCCATTACATTACAAGCCACTTCTCAAACTTCAGCCTCCACATCAAAGTTCCTGAAAGCAGAAAAGGTCATGATGCTCCAGAATTGGCCAGCCCAGTCACCAGACATGAATATTATTGAACATGTCTGGGGTAAGATGGAGGAGGCATTGAAGATGAATCCAAAGAATCTTGATGAACTCTGGGAGTCCTGCAAGAACACTTTCTTTGCCATTCCAGATGACTTAAGTGATTCGAGTCATTGCAGAGATGTATGGATGTAGTCGTCCAAGCTCATGGGAGTCATACACAATATTAACTATTTTTCCACTGCACCATGACTCTTTATTCTATACTGTACATTATTTCTGTTAAATGACGAGACTTTTGTCTAAGCAAAGTCAGACTTTACTGTCCTAATTAAATAATTAAAAATCAAGGCATGATCATATTTTATTTTGGTAAAATAAGCGTAATCTAAAGGCATTTGCTTTTCATATAAGCCACTTCTGATACCAAATGATCAACTAGAAGTCAAGTTATTATTTGTTGTTCCTAAAACTTTGATAGGCGACAAGACTTTTGTCAGGTAGTGTATAAGCTAGTGTGCTCTAAAACAGTGACAAAATTCAATTTTAGAGGATAAAAAAATGATATAAACATGTAAAGCTTAAAGTTTGTCATTTCCGCGTAAATGGATCAACCAAGCGGCAACCTCCCGCTCTCCCTCGGGAAGCCAATACGGAAGCAACTAAAATTGCAATTCATCGACTCACCTTGGGGGGCTGGCTCGAGGAAATTCAAGCGCTTTCTTTCTGCATTGGTAAATTGGCCATTTTTACAGCTGATAAAAACATGTTTACAGCCTGGTACAAAAGATGATTTTGGTGCATATAGCTATGATTACCCTTCATGACAACTGTGAGGGGGTGAATTTTTTTATAACTCATCCGTTTCGATTTGTTTTAAGTTATATTAAGTCTGCATAATTAAATGTGTGGCCACTTGAGTGACAGCTAGGTCTAGCTGCTCGCTGTCTCGTCACCTCAGCGGATTCCGGCTAATTAGCTGCTGAACTCTGCACATACATCGTATTTTTGTTTTGGTTAATGTTTCTTTACACAGTCATTTGCCTTTTGGAATTATTTCCTGCAATTATCAGATACTATAGCATGCTGTGTGGACTTAATTCTGCTTACAAACCCTTCAAGTTGCCTCCATTTCCCAGGTGAGTGAAATTATATACTCGTATACCATCTCTATAAATGTATTTGTTTTATTTAAGATCATTTATCATTTATAATTTTGTTTAGACCTGTAATGCACTCCAGAATCTGACAGATTGATTAGCTGTAGGCTATAAAACAGTCATCTGAAGCGTTGTCATACAGTGTTATGCCTGGATTTTATAAACAGCCTTGCATTTACTAACACAGACTATATTTGAAGTGTTTGAAAGTAATTAGCATTTTCCTCCTTTAGAAAACGTTATAAGAACAATGTTTAGTGGCTCAATGTGTTACAACAGTGTTTTTAAAAGTCTAAACACTTTATTGATATAGTGTACAACCAAGCACATGTGGTCAGAACACAAACGAGTCACAGGTAATGAAGTATTAAGCGTTCTCCTAAAGTAAAAAGTCTGTCTAAGCAAGGACTAAGCAAAATGCAGAGAATCCAGCATGCATCTGTAGCTCCGCTCACTCTCCGCCTCTTTGCTCTTGTTTGGTATCCCGCGATTGGTGCGATGACGCGCGAACAAAATGTCAACGGTTAGCCACGCCTACTTGTAGCTTCTTTTGCAGTCTTCAGAAACCTATGGGTGACGTCACGGATACTACGTCCATATCTTTTACAGTCTATGGGATCAACAGTTTTGTTCACATAAACTCATACTTCAGTTTCTCATCAAATCATGACCAATCAAATGCTCTCTAGGAGTAGGACTTGTGGGGGAAGCTGGAGCACCCGAAGGAAACCCGCACGCATAATGGAAGAACATGCGAACTTCACACCAAAATGTCAGCTCAGGCCAGCCGGGACTCAAACCAGCAAACGTCTTGCTGTGAGGCGACAGTGCTAACCACTGAGCCGCTGTGCTGCCAATTTTATAACCGCATCATTCATATTTTTCTTGACCTCAATTACAGTGGTACAAAAATTTAATTTGCCAATAAAATGTCATTAAATATACAGTCTTATGAACACCTCTTCAAGTAAAGTGTTGCCAGACATTTGAATAAGCACAGGTCTACATCTGCTATTCCAACAAAACAATATTTCATCGGTATTTCAACATTTAACTTGCATCTGTGAGCTAGTTTTTCATGCTATTAAGTAAGCACGCAAAGTTTCGAAAGTGACAACCTTATTCAAATGCAGGACCGAATCTCAAATTGCTCAGTTTGACAATTTAATAACCATATCAACAGAAAGGACAAAAAGTTCTTAGGCAAGAATAACAACGAGAGATAATGTCAGTTTACAGTAGGTCTTTGATCTGAAGCGCTCTCTTTGCTTCCATCAACACTGCATTTGCATTCCTACAACAGATTCAGTTATTAATAAGCTGCAGTTTCTTATGTTTTTGGCCACTTTCATTTTTCAACCTAATCTGAGCTCAAATTAGACACTTAGCAAGTGTTAATTATGAACCCTGCTGTCACCAGATGTGACATACAGTTGAAGTCACAATTATTAGCCCTCTTTTTTCTTTTTCTTTATCAAATATTTTCCAAATTAAGTTTAACAGAACAAGGAATTTTTCACAGCATTTCCTATAATATAGTTTTCTTCTAAAGAAAGTCTGATTTCTTTTATTTCGGCTACAATAAAAGCAATTATTAATAAAAAAGAAAACAAAAAAAAACATTTTAAGGTCAATATTATTAGCCCACTTAAGCACTATTTTTTTTAACAAAATTTGAAAAAAATAAATAAATAAAATAAAATAAATCAACATAGGCTCATTCTGAGTCATACATTTATGAAGATCGCAAATTATATAGCCAGAAGTACGTATGGCTGCATTTCGTCTTTAAAAGGTACACTACGTGGACGCCTTTCCTTTTCGCACTTACTAGCTGACCGCTTACCTCCATATGGACTGCTTTCCCGCTGTGTACAATGACGGACTTGAGACACAGAGCAGAGTTGACCGCGACGACAGGGTTCGAGTTTGGCAAAGAATAGTTTCAGAAAGCAGGTAAAACAAAAACAAAAGGCAAAAAATAATATAAATGAGTAAATAACAGGTTGAGAATGTGGTAAAATCTGAAAACGTAAAAATCAGGTTGCCGCAAGGGCTTTTGTTTTTCTGGATTGCTTTTCAAAACACTGTGGGTTGGGCTTAGGGAAGTGGATGGGTGCGTCAATGGCAATTCGCAAAAAAAAAAAAAAAAAAAAAAACTTCCCTCCTGGGATGTTTTTTGCGCTATCCAGAAACGTAGGGCTAGGTTTTCAGAATGAGGCTGGGTTGGAAAAAAATATACAGGGGGCTGATAATTTAGGAGGGCTAATAATTCTGACTTCAACTGTATAGACTATAGAAAAATGATACAGATTGTCGTCCAAAACTTGATTTGGCACAATGGTCTAAATTTATATAACATTACAATACGCTATTACTAATTAAGATCCGAGTTTTGGCAGCTAAAAATGTCATTATTGCTTTTGTTGAGGAACAAATCAAAACTTTGAGTCAAATATATGGTATATGCTATGCCTTAAACAAAAATAAAAAACGTGATCTGTTTAGATAACAGTCCATTGTGTATAATGATACAATACATCTGAACATTATTATTATTATCATCATGATAATAGTATGCAATATCCATATCATAAAGTGATGTGATGGATACTATTTATTTTCTGCCAAGCAATTATGCGTTTCATGCCTAAAATGTTTATCCAAATTTGACCATTCTGATGGGGCCTTACTATATTTACATACACCTCTCGAGTAGGTGCTGTTATGCATTTATTAGTATGATCATTATTTTTTATTTTTTGCCTGAATTAGATTTAATTACATCAGAAATAAACATCTATTACCTGTTTATGTTAGTATGATTATTACGCAAGTAAATTATGTTTAAAAAGCTAATGAAATAGGATTTCTCTAAGGAAATGTTGTATCAAGAAATATTATTATCGCAATACTCAACAACATCACATATCACTCATATGTCGCTCAGCCTAGATATGATCCCAACTAAATGCTAAACCATACAGTAAATTACTCTCTTAATGAATATTAATGCTTACACACAAGTAACATTTCTTACAAAAAGCACAAAAAAGTTAAGGAACTCAGCTACTTAGAAAATTGTTTGTCCACTTATTAACACAGGGTAGTTAAAAAGTAGTTTCTTTATGATAAAGCTATACTTTTAAAAAATTTATGTATTGTTTTTTTTTGTGCTATAACTTGTTAAGAAAAAAATAGAATTAAAAAACCCTATCTAAATTGAAACAAGCCCCCCCCCAAAATTGTTGTTACTTGCTCTCTAACTCTGCACACGTCAAGATACTCAAGTAATGCCCACAACTGATTAAAGGCTGCTTGGTTAAATACAGTATCGCAGTAAGTTGTGGGTGGGCTCTTGTGATTTTAGCAATAAACAACCACCTAGAAACCACACAGACCACCCTAGCAACTTCATATAGTACATGCTAAAAACAACTTAGAAGACCTTACTCACTAAATAAACCCCTCACTTACATGAGAAGGAAAAAAAGATTTAAAAACCTTGTTTCTGTTGATAAGCTAAAGACGCTAAATATAAAAATTGTGAAACTTTTAACAGACTAAATTAACATCAGAACACAATTCCACCACAGGGTTACGCATAGTTAATCTTTTGTAAAACAGCGCATTGATGAAAGAATTTTGAAATTAGTAAACTATATATTAGTTTAAGAGAAATAAATTCTCATTTCGGTTTTGAAGGACAGCTGTTGTACACATTTCCTAATAAATATTAAAAATTTAAATTAAGCATTTCAACAGAGAGAGAAAGAGGTTTTTGAGGTTCAAATAACTTTATACAATATACTTTTTATACAGCTATTATTGCTGTTTACACAGTTATTATACTTCAGAAAGTTAAAACAAGCTTTAAAAAAACCATAGTTGATCCTTAATCTTAAACAAAGCCCCTTTAAGACAGCAAATTAATTCAAACTTTGCAAGATCCTTTATAATTATAAAGTTACAATGTATTAAAAACTGGATTTAACAGAATTCTTGAATACTACATATACTGTAAATCATTACACGAGCCATGATATTTTTTCCCCTTTCTTTTAGTATAAAGAGAGAGAGAGAGAGAGAGAGAGAGAGAGAGAGAGAGAGAGAGAGAGAGAGAAAGAGAGATTAAAAAGTTTCTTTTATTACAGTACACTGTCAGACTTTGCTGCAATTTTACAGTTATTTACTGTAAAATGTCCAGTAAAATACCACATACATTCTTTATTGTTCACTACTGCAATATGCACTGCATTGTTGGTCACTTTAAAAACTTTACAGTAACTTACTATATTTCAGAAATTTGCGGTTTTCTACTTTAATCAAAGTAATCAACTACTGCTAATGTAGTTGAAGACAAAAATGAGTTACTTAGTTACTTACTGAAAAAAATATTAAATAATATATTGTTTCACAAAACTGACAGTTGTAAACCATTTAAAATGGCAACAATAACAATAAATAATTAACATACTTTACAAGATCACTTGTTTGGAACGTATTTAATTCAATACTAAATACTAAAAATAAAGGTTTTGAACTGCTAGTGTAAAATGTAAATAAATTACAGTAAAATTGCCATTTTGTAAAATTTAAAATGTGGTAAAGGGCATTTTACCATAAAAAGAAGTTGTGGTAATGCTATTTTTGTCAGGATTCTGCCACTTTGTTCTTGTTAATTCTTGTTTGGCAGAGTCCAGACACTAGTCCTGACTTGTACTGTATGTCATGCTCGGCTCGAGTTTTCTCATCCTGTCTTGGTCGTTGTCTCTTGTTGTTGTAAAAGTGTGGTCGAGTGAGCTGCACGTTCGTGTCTTTGTAGCAATGTAGCTCTCGTGTTTGTTTTGTTGGTGGCGAGCTACTATATTCTCACCGCCTCAGACTAGTTGGTTTCGGTTTCCTTTAGGGATGCACCGATACCAGTATCGGGTCAATACTTGGTTAAAATACTCGCACTCGTATTGGACATGAAAGGCCGATACCACGCACCGATACCACTTAGCAGTAATTCACTACATGGATGTGATTTGTTGTCCTACCTGACTTCAATGTCTTAATGTATTAATTAGCCTAATGTATTATATATTAATAGCTTAGTCCTTATAAACAATCCGTTTATAAAATACATCATTAACGAATCTAGGCTACTGAAGAATAAACCGAACATGAAATATGATCTTTGCATAATGATCACAGCTAAACAAGATAGCACTCATTTTATATATAAACTATAAATAAAAAAATGCAAGAAATTTTAAGTAATGGAACATTATGTAAAAAATCTAAAGACTACAGGCTAAGCGCCTCGTCAAAGCTGAACATAACTACGGTCATCGCGCGTATTGTCGATAAGTATTGTTAATGGAATATTTATAACGATATGATCGATGCCGGCTTTGAGCTCTCACGCGCGCACTCCCTCTCTTTCACCAGCGGCAGTTGACATGCACTCCATAAGGGCGCTATACACACTACACAGCATACGCTGGCAAGATGTCATGTGCTGAACTCCATAGGACCAGTTTTATTTGTTGCCAATTTGCGTGTTGTTCCTTTTTTAAAATGCATTTTATTTTTAAAATCTCTCAAGTTAATATTGGCTATCAGGTAACAATCTCCTCCAGAGATAATGGAGTTCAATAACGTGGTGCGCAGTATGACTATTGACCAACACCTCTCCGTAAGTTTACTCACTGCATACACAGGCCTACAGCTCTGGTGTGCTCATGTTTTAAATGACAGCAAGACATGCTACGTTTAGTTTTTATTGTATAACCCAGTAAACAGTAAAATAATATTTTTTAATGGCTTGCCTATTGGCAGCGTATAGCCGTTAATCTTAAATAGGCTAAGCATATTTTCATTAATATTAAAACACATGAATACAAACTAGCCACCCTTTGATTTTTTTCGTTTCCGTATATTTTTTATCAAACGAAAAATGCAATGAATTGCTTATTTTGGTTTTCATTTAATTAAAATTAATATAATTATTAGGCTACACAACTTCTACATAAGATTGGCTCTGATTGCGTTTTTACAGATATCCTACAGACAGACTTTTTGGCTCAAAGACATTTATGCCTGTTATTTCAGTGCTGCATTTTGACAGGTTTCGCAAAGGCTTCAGCTATTCTAACTGCTTGTGTGGCGTCTACGTATCAATGTCTGGATGACAGCGAGAGAGAGATGAGATCAGACATCAGATTTGATGTGTGGCCGCACGTCACAGTTACTTTGCTGCAAGATTTTAATATTGGCTCATCTAAATTAACTTTTCATTCAATTAAAAGCCGAAATATTGCCAGACAGACAAAGCAACTTTTGGTTTTGGAAGAGAGTGGCTTCAGTGATAAAAGCAGACACACACACAGGATACACTCTTGTAGGCCTATTCATTATTGATTTTATTAAAAAAAGTGCAAAAAAGAACAACTAAACTTCGGAAAAAGTGATCACTGTGGTTGCCACGATGGTTCCTTTTTTTCTCTGCAGTTGGCTTGTCTGTGGCGCAGCATTGCTAAATCAATTTTGTTTTAATAAAAAAATAAGATTATTTATTATTGAACATTGTGAGATGATGGTCGCGTGATTTTTACAATGAGAGTATGCGCTGCGTATTTATGGCTATTGATCTTATCTACCCGCGACCCACCCATAGTTAAACATCAAGTAGCCTACTTTTTTATTACCTGATTCGCGGATTAACGGCAGGACTTCTGTATATGAAAGAGTCGCGCATAACGTATATGCGTCCCCAGTGTGCAATGTCAACAGAATGACTCCATAAGGTAACGTACACTGCACACACTTTGTGTAATGTGTGAAGTCGTGGCGCATGTTAGCACAAGGATAACTCATCTTTTAAATGACCATGCTTAATCGTTAATAGATAAGGTCTGAATTCGCAGGGTTATCAACAATGTGTGTATAATTTTGGCTTGTCAGCCTGTTAAAGATTTCTGTGTTCATCCTTGCTACAGGCAAAAAAAAACAAACAAAAAAAAAAAAACGAACAAATAAACTTAATTGAAACCAAATCTATGAAGTATCGGTACTCGGTATCGGCGAATACACAAATTAAAATACTCGTACTCGTATCGGTTTGTTAAAAAGTGGTATCGGTACATCCCTAGTTTCCTTGGCGGTGGGATTGGAACATGCACGTCGCATGTGTGAGTGCACAGTAAGTGTTTTATTTATCGTGTGCTCATGTCTTAAGTTCTGTCAAAGCATGTGGCTCCGTGTTTACATTGTAGCTGTGTGCTTTAGTGTTGTGTTTCATGTGAACACACGGTTAAGGAGTTCTCTCATTGGCTGAGTGTTCTAGTCTCGTTTTACATGAGCACATGGCTTGTGTTGTCTTTGTGTCATGTGCTCTCTGGTTTATTGTCTAGAGTGCCACCCTCCTTATTATCCCATTATTAATTTATTCAGTTCACCTGTTTGTTAATTCTTTCTGCTTATAATCTCCTCATGTCTGCGGTCCTGTGCTAGTTCGTCGTCAATGCTTCCCCTGTGTTCCTGTTCCACTAGTCCTGTTGTGTCCTGCCTTGCCATCCCAGTCGTGTTTTTTTTTAAACTGCCCCGCCGCGATAGTTTGTTTTTCCTTATTATTTTATTATTAATAAATATCCATCTATTTTCCTGCATTTATGTCCTTGCTCCTTTCACTTCGTAAAACATGACAACTATTAAGTGAAATGAAAATGCAGTAGGGCACTGCTACTGTAAAACATATTTATTACCATGTTTCAACCTGTCAAAACCTGCTTCAAAACTCACAAGAATCACAGAAAATAAATTATATTCATTATGTAAAAACATAATTCAACAACTGAAGAGAGAGAGAGAGAGAGAGAGAGAGAGAGAGAGAGAGAGAGAGAGAGAGCAGACCAATAAAAACATCAGTGATGCGCCTGCAAACACACACACACACACACACACACACACACACACACACACACACACACACACACACACACACACACACACACACACACACCTAGATTATGATAAATGAATCATTGTAAATATACTGATTATTATTGTTTTATTACTGTTTTATCCTAAAATGTTGGTTGTTAAATGGACAGTTTATTCTGATCTATTATTATTTTTGTATTGATCTGTATGAATAATATGATAAGTTGAATAATAATATGATATATTGAATATTAATGTGATGTATTGAATAATACGATGTATTGTTGATATTTTATTTAATTATTATGTATAAATATCATTTTTTTTTTTTTTTTTACTACTACTATATACAGTGTTTACTGTTTTATTATTAATATATATGCATGTTACTTTTTATGTAAACTTTAGAACTGCTTTGGCAATACAATTGTAACATTTGTCATGCCAATAAAGCAACTATTGAATTGAATTGAATTGAGAGAGAGAGAGAGAGAGAGAGAGAGAGAGAGAGAGAGAGAGAGAGAGAGAGAGAGAGAGAGAGAGAGAGAGAGAGAGAGAGAGAGAGAGAGAGAGAGAGAGAGAGAAAAAAACACCATTTTTCCATTGAGGCGCAATATCTAGATCACCATCTTAAAGTAGACGTATATCAAAGGAGGAAGACAGAAACGTCTTACTTAAAAAGATGAAGCACACAGGGACATTTGAACTTTGTTAAATCAAAAGGCATGAAAGTATTTTGACAGACTTTAACTTGGGACAGCCAGCAATCGCTATAGCTAGCAAAATAGGTCTACCATAAAATGAGAAGTTCTGTTCGGTTTTAATTTAAATGAAAAATCAGAATACCTCAAAGGGCTTTTCTAGCTGCATTTAACTCGGGGTTATCAACATTCTAATCCCTGCTTTTTTACCTGCAGGTAAAGGATATATTGTAAATCACTATTGCAATGTATAAGTTAAATTGGTGCCTCATTTTACTTCAGATTATTATTATTTTTGAGATGTAACCCTGTTGCGAATTGGTACAGTGTGAAGTGATGCAATGTTAGACTGCTACGTCTCGATGTGTAACACCAACATACAATCAAAAGCAAACTGCACATTTTTTTATAACATACTGTACTATTTTGTTCATTCTGGGTAAAGGCTGAGTTATACTTTCGCCTAGGTCCGCAACGCGCACGTCTGCTGACAGGGACTGTGAAGGCTTGACGTGCTCACCGTTGTACGATTATTTGTGACAGCAGGGGGCCACTCTGTATAACTGCTTTTACGAAACAATAGTAAAGATGTCAGCGAATGGAGTTGCTAAATGAATGAATTTAATAATAATAATAATAATAATACTAATAATATTTCCCAGTGATGGGTTGCAGCTGGAAGGGCATCCGCTGCGTAAAACATGTGCTGGATAAATTGCGGTTTATTCTGCCGTGGCGAACCCAGATTAATAAAGGGACTAAGCCGAAAAGAAGATTCATAATAATAATAATAATAATAATAATAATAATAATAATAATAATAATAATAATAATAATTCCTTAAATTTATATCGCGTTTTTCTGGACACCCAAAGCACTTTACACATTGGGGGGAATCTCCTCATCCACCACCAGTGTGCAGCATCCACCTGGATGACGTGATGGCAGCCATATTGCGCCAGACAGAACACCACACACCAGCTGATTGGTGGAGAGGAGACGATGAAGACAATTATGATGTGGGAAAGATTAAGTGGCCATGATAGACAGAGGCCAGTGGGTAAGTTTGGTCAAGATGTCGGGGTTAAACCCCTACTCTGTTTCGAAGAACATCCTGGGATTTTTAACAACCACAGAGAGTCAGGACCTCGGTTTAACGTCTCATGCAAAAGACGGCACTCACTGAACACTATCAATATACTGGGGTGTTAGGACCCACACAGACCATAGATTGAGCGTCCCCTGCTGGCCTCACTAACACCACTTCCACCTAGTCTTTCCATGTGGTCTCCCATCCAGCTACTGACCAGGCGCAGTCCTACTTAGCTTTAGTGAGCGACCACGTGAGAGTTGCATAGAGCTAGCTGCCGAATAACTATAACTATAAATAAAATGAATAAGTCGTGGATAATTTGAGGACACTCGTGAAAATATTTGCTTTTAGTACAGTTGGGGAAATGAGCAACTTAGTTTACATTTTATAAAGCCTTTGTACTTAGTGCAAAACACTTTATACAATAAAAAATATAAAATAATATACTTTAAAAGCCTTGGATAACCTTTCCACAAAATGTATGAATTGTTTTTCCACAAAGCTTCAAAGGAAACCTAAAGAACTTCAAGAAAGTTGTTTTGGATTTCTAAAGGTCACAAAATTACACAAAGTTGCACACTCCACAGCTGAAATGATGTCGTGTGCACCCAAAGTGAACATCCGCCAACACTCAAAGACATCACATTCGCCCCACGTACTTGTGGACACGTTGTGTATAAACCAGCCTTAAAAATAAAAATAGTTCAATGCTTCGAGAACATTCTAATGTATACATGTATGTCACTACAAAAGCTTCTCAGGAGTTGGGGTTTCATAACTCCGGGTATAATGTGGTGCTAACATTCCTTCCTTAATTTTTTTTTCGGCTTAGTCTCTTTATTTATTAGGGGTTGCCACAGCAGAATGAACGACCAACTTATCCAGCATATGATTTACGCAGCAGATGCCCTTCCAGCTGCAAGCCAACAATGGGAAACTCCCATACACATTTGCATTTACACACATACACTATGGCCAATTTAGTTTATTCATTTCACCTATACCGCATGTCTTTAGACTGTGGGGGAAACCAGAACACCCGGAGGAAACCCACGTGGGGAGAACATGCTCACTCCACACAAAAATGGCAACTGACCCAGCCAGGACTCAAACCAACAACCTTTTTGCTGTAAGACAATCGTGCTACCCTTTGCGCCACCGTGTCACTCACAGTGCTAACATTCCTTCTTAATTTCATTAGAAAATATATATATATATATATTTTTTTTTTTTTACTTGAAGGGGTGTTCATAAGACACATTTATAATCGTAACATGACAAATTATGAATATAGATTTTTGCATTCCTATGACAGCTGTCATTAAATGTCACAGCTCAGCTGTCATTTAAAATTTTTGTTGACATTTTTATAACCTGTCTTTGTCTGCCGTGACAACTTGACATTATCAAGACTTCATAACTTGTCATAAATCTGTCATGAACATGATTGTCTAAACGTCATTATAATTGTGTGATGAAACTTTTTCTGATCACATTTTTCTGTGGAACAAACTGAATTTGTCATTACAATTTATCACTGAAATAAATACTCTGTAAAATAATCTTATAACATTGTCATTAAATGTCATTAAATATTATTGACAAATTCAAATTGTACCACTGTAGCTGTCAAGTCAAGAAAAATCTGAATTACGGTGCTAGAAAATTCATGACAATTATAATGGCCTCATGACAATCATGATTATTGACAGATTTATGAAAAGTTATGTTGTCTTGGTAATGTCAAGTTGCGAAAGACAGATTATTATTTATTTTTTTATGTCAAGTTTTCGTAACAAAGACATTTCAAACAATGTCACTTTCATTTTTAAAATTACATAACTGAACAAGTTGTCATTAACAAGAATAAAATCCCATTCATATTTATGGCGTGTTATGTCATGACTGTAAAAGTTTCGTGACAGTCTTATGAACACTCCTGCAAGTAAAGTGCTACTGTTCATTTGGATTTCCACATGGAGCCAAAATTCAGCATGTATGTGTAACAGAGGCCAGCTAGTGAAGCACTGTGCGGTAAACCTCACTGCTCTGAACACAAAAAGGTGCTCTAGCGACAGAGGCCACAGTCTTTAGCCTCCTTGTTAGAGCAACCAACTTTGATCCCAATAAGATCCCAGCTCTGAGCGGGTTGGGTGAAGTAGGACCGGTGGGGTTACATTGGTGCCATGACCCAGATGGGAGTGAGGTTTAGGGGGGTGAGTGTAACAGAGGCCAGCTAGTGAAGTGCTCTGCATGTAAACCTCCCTCCTCTGAACCCGGAAAGTTGCTCTAGTGAAAGACACTAAAGGCCATAGTCTTTAGCCTTCTTGTTAGCGCAACCAACTCCCATGCGGAAAGTTGAGGGTTCAATCCAAGCTCGAATCGGGTTGGGTGGTGTAGGACCGGCAGGGTTACATTGGTACTGTGACCCCGATGGGAGTGAGGTTTAGGGGGCAAGTGTAGCAGAGGCAAGCTAGTGAAATGCTGTGCATGTAAACCTCACTCCTCTGAACCCGGAAAGTTGCTCTAGTGACAGACGCTAGAGGCCAGAGTCTTTAGCCTTCTTGTTAGCGCAACCAACTCCCATGCAAAGAATCGCAGGTTCGATCCCAGCTCGAATCGGGTTAGGTGGTGTAGGACCGGCGGAGTTAAATTGGTGCCGTGACCCAGATGGGAGTGAGGTTTAGGGGGGTGAGTGTAACAGAGGCCTGCTAGTGAAGTGCTGTGCATGTAAACCTTACTCCTCTGAACCCAAAAAGATGATCTAGTGATAATATTTAGCCTCCTTGTTACAGCAACCAACTGCCATGCGAAGGGTCGCGGGATTGATCCCAGCTGGAAGCGGGTTAGGTGGTGTATGACCGGCAGGGTTACACTGGTGCCGTGACCCAGATGAGAGTGAGGTTTTGGGGGATGAGTGTAGCAGAGGAAAACTCGAAGCACTAAAAAAAATTAAAACAAATTACAAATAAACTAATAAATAAAGTTAATTATACAGAAGCACGAGAAAACAAAATGCATTTAAATTTCGCACATGCTGTCAAATTATGTCACTGGGATGATAGGTCCCTTACAATTCTTAATATGTATGTTTTACCTCAGAGGATGAGAGTATTATCTGTGCTGTAGAAGATTGTGCTAGTTAATTGAAGCCATTGCTGACGTATTAAATGTGTGATATGTGGTAGTATGTAATTTTCCAATGCAATGCAGTTAAAGATAAGATCCACAAAACCACTGCATTTACAGTACAACTCGCCCACAACAGCTAACACCATGTCTTCCCCAGCAACATGTCTCATGAAATAAGTAAAAACAACATAAGCTACTATAATGAGTGCCTGTTCTATTTCTGATGGGCAGTATGGACACAGAGGAGAAATGTATTTGCCAAGTCCAGTGTTGACAGTTTCCAGTTGTTCCAGAGTGGCACAACATGGTGTTTAGAATAATGAAAATCCACGGTAGATGCTAGATGTTCATTTACTTACCCCGAGGACATCATAGATGTCACATTTTATATTCAGCAGAACATTAAAAAAGATTTTGACTAAACTTTGTGATTCATAAAATGCTTGCTTTAATAATGCTGTGAATAATGTTCAGTGTTTTGCACAAACTGATCATTTTGCTTCTTAAGATCTCACTGTATTGCCAGGAGCCGTGAGTATTCATTTCATTTTGCTTGTATATCTTTTTTCTGCCTCTCTAAGTGCCAGTAGCCATTGACTTGCATTTCATGAATCACTAAGCACCACATTTTCAGTTTCTTCTAAGTCACTTACATCTTGGACACTCATCCTGAGGGTGAGTAAATTAAAAGCAAATCCATTTCATTCATTTTTGTATGAACTATCCCTTTAAGTGTAACGTGATAAGCCCTTATAAGAATGTGAAAGATTAACCCAGGATTCAGTATACCTGCGGAGTGACCCAAGGTCAACTGTGTATTTCTAAAAATCTGCTCTGTTTTGTATCACCAGGCAAACAAATGTAAAAAAGTTTCATGAGACAAACTGACGAGCACCTATCAGAATGATAAATTCAAGTAAATGTAAATGCAATACGCAAAAATGCTAATTCTCAAAGCCCAGTGGTAAAAGCTGATGATTTCAATCAAAGAACAAACATTGCATTAGAATCATTATTAGCCATGGAGGGATTCCATTTTAATAAATGTTTCGTGACAGTCTTATGAACACCCCTGCAAGTAAAGTGTTACATATTATTTTGATTTCCACATTTAGCATTTATTTATTTATTTAGCCAAAATTTAGCATGTATGGGTAACAGCTAGTGAAGTGCTGTGCAGTAAATCTCACTTCTCTGAACACAAAAAGGTGCTCTAGTGACAGATGCTAGAGGCCATGGTCTTTAGCCTCCTTGTTAGAGCAACCAACTCCCATGCGGAAAGTCGCAGGTTGATCCCAGCTTGAAGCAGGTTGGGTGCTGTAGGACCGGCAGGGTTATATTGGTGCCGTGACCCGGGTGGGAGTGAGGTTTAGGGGGATGAGTGTAAAAGAGTCCAGCTAGTAAAGTGCTGTGTGGTGAACCTTACTCCTCTGAACCCGAAAAGGTGCTCTAGCAACAGATGCTAGAGGTGATGGTCTTTAGCCTCCTTGTTAAAGCAATTGACTCCCATGCAAAGATTTGCCGGTTCGATCCCAGTTCGATCGATAGTGTAGGACCTACAGGGTTACATATGAACACTCTTGTTGAACTTATCTTGTATAAACTGTCTAGAAGTATTCATAATCAATAAAGGTGATCAGTTTAGATCACAGGTCTCAAACTTAATTCCTTGAGGGCCGCAGCGCTGCGTAGTTTTGCTCCAACCCTAATCAAACACAGCTGATCAAGTAGTCGTGAACACCTTGATTAATTGGATCAGTTGTGTTTGATTAGGGTTGGAGCAAAACTGTGCAGAGATGTTGTCGATGTAGATGTTGTAGTAGCAGCGATTGCTGTAGTAGTATCAGTAGTAGTGATAGACGTTGTTGTAGTAGTATAAGTTGTAGAAGATATTGTAGTAGTATCAGTAGTAAACGTTGTAGTAGTGGAAGACGTTGTTGTAGTAGTATAAGTTGTAGAAGATGTTGTAGTAGTATCAGTAGTAACGGTTGTTGTAGTAGTGGAAGACGTTGTTGTAGTAGTATAAGTTGTAGAAGATGTAGTAGTAGTATCAGTAGTAACGGTTGTTGTAGTAGTGGAAGACGTTGTTGTAGTAGTATAAGTTGTAGAAGATGTAGTAGTATCAGTAGTAACGGTTGTTGTAGTAGTGGAAGACGTTGTTGTAGTAGTATAAGTTGTAGAAGATGTTGTAGTAGTATCAGTAGTAGACGTTGTTGTAGTAGTATCAGTTGTAAAGATGTTGTAGTAGTATCAGTAGTAGACGTTGTTGTAGTAGTATCAGTTGTAAAGATGTTGTAGTAGTATCAGTTGTAGACGTTGTTGTAGTAGTATCAGTTGTAGACGTTGTTGTAGTAGTATCAGTTGTAGTAGATGTTGTAGTAGTATCAGTAGTAGTAGACACTAGTAGTAGTAGTAGTAGTAGTGGTTGTGGCTGTAGTAGCAGCTGCAGTAGTCGTAATATTAGTAACTCTCTGTAGTAGTAGTTGGTGTAGTGGTGATTTTTTTTTCTCTTTTTTCTTTATTATTATTATTATTGTCAGTTATTACTATTGTCCTTTCTCTTTTCTGTCATTTTACTATCATACATTACTAGCATTGCTGTCACTCCTTACCACTCACTGATCTCCTTCTATTTTCTATCTATGATACTTGCTTCATTTATTGATTGTTATTGACCCTTATGTACCCTGATTTGTCCACCATGTTATCTTTACATACACACACGCACACACATACACGCACCTGCCAGTACCTTACTGTATTGTTGTCGTTTTCTGTTTTTGTTGTTTTTTTTGTTGTTGTTGTTTTTCAATTTCTTTGTATTTGTATGATCCTAATTTGTGTACCATTTTGCATATTCTAATTAAAAAATTAAAAAATAAAAAAAATAAAAACTGTGCAGAGCTGCGGCCCTCCAGGAATTGAGTTTGAGACCTATGGTTTAGATTATATACACACTCTAAATTTGAAAGTTAATCCATTTCATCCATTTTTGTATGAACTATCCTTGTGTGCAATGTGATAAGCCCTTATAAGAATGTGAAACATTAACCCAGGATTCAGTATATCTGCGGACTGACCCAGGGTCAACTGTGTATCTGTGCATTTCTAAAATACTGCTCTGTTTTATATCCTCAGGCAAACGAATGTAAAAAAATTCATAAGAAGCACTGACAAGCACCTATCAGAATGATAAATTCAAGTAAATGTAAATGCAATATGCAAAAATGCAGATTCTCAAAGCCCAGTGGTGAAAGCTGATGATTTCAATCAAAGAACAAACATTGCATTAGAATCATCATTAGCCACGGAGGGATTGCGTCTATGCTTGGTACAAGTTTTATGCAAAAGAATTTGATGAGTCCCACTTAAAAATACATTTGTGTGTTTATGCTTCTAAACTGCTGAAACTCATTTCTTTCTAAGCTCTCATCTACTTCTATCTCTCAGCCTCTGATTGGCTCTGATCTTGCAGAAACCTTTAGTCTCTGCCGCACGAATCTTCTTTTAACCAGACAGAACTGAATGAATAAATAATCAGAGTAAATCTTTAGGGTAACTTGACAGAAAGGCAAACTTTGCATCATTCAGTTTCATCAGCAAGGCAGTAACCGCCGAGAGTTTTTCTTCAGCCTTGTTTTTGCCCAAAATCTGCACACAACTTTTAGGTATTTCCAGAAAATAAATAAATAGATAAAAACTTTGACCGTGGTTTGAGTTTGTGCTAAAATGAAGGATGCACAATCTGACAGCTCTGATGTGCTGTAGGGTCATATAAAAGGTGAAGCAGCTGTTGGGGACGTCAAGCACACCTGATGGAAAACAGTTCTGCAAAATCACCAAGTGCTGTTTGTCAGGCTTGATGTTTTACAGCAAAGAGGAAAAAGCTGCCAAATGGATGTGCTGGAATCCATCTGTCTGAGCGAACTGCATGAATGTCAATTTGTCTTAGGTAGAGTACAATCTCTCTCGGTGGACCATAGTGCACTAATTTTGTTTACGCCATTCTGCTCTACTTTGTGCACCCTGAGAGATAAGATATAAACATGAGAAAATGTTTTTAGTTAAAGCATTTGACAGCTTGGTGGTATAGTTTTTGTTTAGCAAACACAGGGACCAAGTCTCATAAAACAAAAATAAGACTTTTTTTTTTCAGTTTTCAAGCTTGCAAAGAAAAACAAATCTGGAATTATTTAAATAGTAATAGTAATCATTACCTTTACATGTTGTATATCAAAAATATAGTAAAGGAGCAGGTAACACTTTAAAATAATGGTCTATTAGTTCAAAGTGGTTGAACTAGGTATTGCACTCCTAGATCAAAAACAAACGCAAGCGCAGGTTGCCAGATTGAGGACAGGAGCGAGTGATTTAAACTGTTTTCTAAATAAAAGCAACGGCACGCAATAGAAGGAATATTTTCCATATTAAAAGAAGTTTTTGTCCAAACCAACACCTCGAATTGATATATTAGAAACGGCTTCTATTTCTTACAGGTGAACAACAGAAAACTGACAATGATCACCTCAAGCACATCTCATGTGCTTTATTTAGGATTAAATGCTAACAATGTGACAATGTGCCATTTTAAATGACACTTATTGCCATATACTGAAAGCAGCAGCAGAGAGTTCACCTCAGATTTTGAAAAAAAAAAAAAAAAAGACCGTATGAAATTGAACTTTAGAACTGTGACTTAGTGCAAACCAACACATATAGGTGATTCTGCATGTACATTTATTAATATTAAAGAGGTGTAACATGTGTTTATTAGATTATAAACCTTATGATTTTGTGAGTGAGTGCACATTCTGTGCTTTTGAATGGCTGTATTTAAATTTCAGTCGTGTTTCGTCTAGTGCAAACAGCCAAATTGCTTATCACTGCAAATCTCGTTACGAAAGTTACAATGTAACCTGCTCACCAACTGTTTACGTTTGTAATATTTATATAATTTGCTAATTAATAACCTCACGTGGAACTCCGAATCTGCATCTCATTTCGGAGTCAGCTACTGTCCACCGGAGGCCGCATTTTGGTCATGGACGCATGCTTTCACAGCCTTTCTGAATGAATGAAGTACGCGGTTTTCCATCAAGACAACCCGGGGTGCTGAAATATAATTAATTAACTAGCATTTGGCTTAAAATTACCAGAACAAAGACAGCGTTCGGGCACGGAAAACCCATTTTCAAAGCAGAATATCTGACTTCAGCATTGTTTTTTTCAGACAAACAAGTATGTTCACTTGGCATGTTTATTAAATATCTGCAGACATATTATGGTATTTTTATACTTTAGACGAGTCAAAAGCTTACATACAGCATCTTTAATGTTAGTTAATAGATTCACTAACATTAACAAACAATACATTTATTACAATATTTATGAATTTTTATTTAAAATAAATAATGTTAGTTTATGTTAACTCACTTTGCATTAACTACTGTTAACAAGCACAACTTTGGATTTGAATAATGCATTAATGTTGAACTACGATTAATAAAAGCTTTACAAGATAATTCATAGTTAGTTAATGTTAGTAAATACATTACAGTGTTTCCACTAGGATTTTTTTCCAGCTGTGGCGGCAGGACTGGTAGACACAGATCTACCAACTACTTATGGCGATAATGGCGTTACTTCAATGACAAATGTCATGAGCGCAGTATTACAAGTCGAGATCGAATTAGTGTAATACGAGCTTGCAAATCTCTTTGCTTGCGCGCCGATTACCTCTGTTAGTGCACAAAAACTGCTTGCACGCCCTCAAATATACTCTGCTCAAGTGCAGATTTTCTTGTGCATGCTCAAATAAACGCTGCTGAAGTACGATTTAGTGCGTTTATGTAACAAGTAAGTTTGCGCTGTTATATTTCACTTACCTTTCAATACGTTTTGGTGCAATTATAACCCGCTATTTAAAAAAAACCACTGAAAGTTTTTGAATGAGAAGCTGTTATGTAGCCGTGGCAGGATGAATTTTGGTGTGGCGCCCCGCCATGGAAGAATGAATGTAGCGGAAACCATGCATTAACTGATGGACCATTATTCTAAAGTCTTACCAAAGAGAATTATTGTAAAATACTACTTAATTGCATTATTTAGAATAATATCTTTTTAATTTAGATACTTTTTAAAAAGTAATTTATTCCTGTAAATTAAGCCTTAAATCCTTTAATTTAGGTCTTTATCAATCCTCAGTGTCACATTACTTACCATTCCTGAAATCTTTCTGACATGGTTATTTGGATAACAAACAAATTAAATGTAGTAATTATCCATTTATGTTTTTGATTAAGTAATTTAAGTAAACTTAATTTGTTTGTTTAAATTCAGCCCATATGAATGGTTACCTTAAAATTTAGTAAATCCAATTAATCATTTTTTAGTGCATCAAATATTATTAGTGTACAGTAATTAATAATGGTTTGTATTAGTATCAATTAGTATCATTACATTTTTTATATTTTAGTGAAAAGACTGAATCTAAGTTTAAATTAGAAGTTTTATTTTAAATAATCAAAACTTGCATGTCCATATAATAAATTATTATATATTGCTTTTTTTCTTGGTAAGCACAAAGATGTCTTTAAATAACATTAAACACTAGTATTTCCAACTATTTGACCAGTAGCTTAAGTACACAACATATATATATCCAAAGTTTTGGGGCATCTGTTTGTATGTGCACGTGAACTTTAATGACATCGTTTAATTTAGAGTTGGCTCACCTTTTGCAGCTACAACAGCTTCTACTCTACTGGGATGGCTTTCAGCTAGGTTTAGGGGTGCGTTTATGGGTATTCTTCTGGTAGCACATTTGTGAGATCAGGCACTGATGTTGAACAAGAAGGCCTAGCTCAAAGTCTTACTTAATCCCAAAGGTACTCTATCAGGTTGAGGTCAGGACTCTGTGCAAGCCAATTTAATTCCACCACACCGAACTCATCCATGTCTTTATGGACCTTGCAACATCCCACACCATCCACATGCTGTTCTCACAAAGATAAAAACATGAAATTGTCCAAAACGTTGTGGTAATGTAGCATTAAGAGTTCATTTGACTTGAAATAAGCGACCAAACCCAACCCCTAAAAACAACTCCACACCCTAATCCCCCCTCCATCAAACTCTACACTTGGCACAATGCAGCCAGGCAAGCCCCGTACTCCAGTCAGCCACCGAAAGCCCAAATTCATCCATCAGATTGTCAGACAGAGAAGAGTGATTGGTCACTACAGAGAACATATTTCCACTGATTTAGTGGTGGCCTGACTTACACCACTCTCCCACACTTTGTATTGCACTTAGTGTTTTAAGGCTTGGATGCAGCTGCTTGGTCATGAAAAGCCATTCCATGAAGCTCTTGATGCACTGTTCTTGAGCTAATCTGAAAGCCTTGTGAAGCTGAGAGGTCTATACTAGGGCTGCTCGATTATGGGAAAAATCATAATTACAGTTATTTTGGCCATAATTGTAATCACGATTATTCAAAATGATTACTGTTGAAGTCAAAATTATTCGCCCTGCTGTGAATTAACAGAGCAAGGAAATTTTCACAGTATTTCCTATAATATTTTTTTCTTCTAGAGAAAGGCTTATTTGTTTTATTTTGGCAAGAATAAAAGCAGGTTTAAATATTTTGAAACCTATTTTAAGGTCAATATTATTAGCCCCCTTAAGCAATATATATTTTTTGATTGGCTGCAGAAGAAACTACTGTTATACAATGACTTGCCTAATTACCCTAATTTTGCCTTTGAATCGCACTTTAATCTGAATACTAGTATCTTGAAAAATATCTAATAAAATATTATGTACTGTCATCATGGCAAAGATAAAATAAATCAGGTATTAGAAATGAGTTATTAAAACTATTATGTTTAGAAATGGGTTGAAAAAAAAAATCTTTCCATTAAACAGAAACTGGGGGAAAAGAGGGGGGTTCATAATTCAGGAGGGCTAATAATTCTGACTTCAACTGTATATATTCAGTTATTTTCCTCCCTGTAAATAAGGAAAATAATTACAATAGAATAAAAATATGAAACAAACTGTGCTTCAAGAATCTTCACTGTAAGGAAAAAACTTTAATTATAGCTACAAAAGTCCTTCAGTCAAGAGCAGTGAGTGATTTTCTCCTGTTGTTGTTTGATTAATGATGAAAACAGTCGGTAGCAAGAATATTGCGTGCTGTCACTTTAAGAGCAGTGCGGTTCTGATTGATGATTTCACTTTCACATGTCTTTTGATTCTCAACTCGTTTATTACATAAATGAGGATTAATATGATAAATCACTAAACACAGCGTTGACACACATTTGCATGTATTCGACCATTAAAGAGCTTACATTAAGATGACTTTAGATGTGTGTGCTCTACTCGTCTCTGACGCTGAGTGCACACACACAACAGCATGTGATCTTTCGCGCTTTTAAAAACATGAATGATTCGAATGCACATCAATGAATGATGTGCATCCCGTGCTGCAAAAGTTACATTACAGCTAAGGCTGGACGATATGGCAAAAATTTATATCACAATATATATCTTAATTTTGGTCGATACAATATAATTCCGATATCGATATGGACAATATAAAAAAAACAGGAAAAAACTGGCAAGAACGCACACAATGAATGTCTGTACCCACAAATGTCTGCAAACTGAATTTGCAATGTCTATAATAACATCCAGGCTCTTATAACTTTAAAAAAAATGAACGTTAACTTTTTGTTTGTATTTAGCCTTTACAAACAAGAAATGTGAAATAAACTATCAAATAAAACTGTCAGACTCAGCCTATATGTATATATATACATATATATATATATACACACATACATACATACATACATACATACATACATACATACATACATACATACATACATACATACATACATACATACAAGCTGAGGGTTCTATCTGTCTATTTATATTTGTGTATAATTACCTAATTAAAGGTTTAACATAAAATATTTCTTATTTATTTTATACAGTCTATTTATATCGACTAATATTTTATATTATTTTATATAACACATTTTCATTATTTAACAGATTTAATACCTCTATTAGTCACATTCTTTCTATTTCATCAGCTTTGCAATAACCTGATTCATGATAAATTGGTTGGCTTAAACTTTTATGATGCCTCATCTTCTCACTCTCAGTATGTTTTATCGGGTGGAACAGATTTGATGTGTTCCCGATGCTAGTCGGCAGCACTATCCCGCACATTTTGGAGAGCTCCGAAACTATAAGTTTATCGAAACTTAAAAAGCTGAACCACTTCCACACCACTGCATTAGTCTTTCCTCTCTTATCAACTACCCTGCTGAAAAATCCAGCTTAAACCAGCCTAAGCTGGTTGGCTGGTTTTAGCTGGTCGACCAGCCTGGTTTTAGAGGGGTTTTGGCCATTTTCAGGCTGGTTTCCAGCCATTTCCAGCCTGGTCTTAGCTGGTCAGGCTGGAAAATGACCATCTAAAACCAGCTTAACCAGCCAAAACCAGCTATATCCAGCTTAAACCAGGCTGGTCAAGCTGGTTTTAGCTGGTTTAAGGTGGTCATTTTCCAGCCTGACCAGCTAAGACCAGGCTGGAAATGGCTGGAAACCAGCCTGGATATGGCCAAAACCCCTCTAAAACCAGGCTGGTCGACCAGCTAAAACCAGCCAACCCGCTTAGGCTGGTTTAAGCTGGATTTTTTAGCAGGGTATTTCATCTGCATTCTTACTTGTGGAAGCTTGTTCATTCATATCTGCATTCAGAGCACTCATTTTGTAGCAAAAACTTTCTGTGACGGTCACGGAGCTTAAGCAACTGCTGAGCGCTGGCAGCGTGTCTGTGATGTACGTCATCATGCAAGTGACATCACGCGCTTTCTGACGGCTGAGCACTGAACGTCATTCAGCGACAAATAATGTATAAGATATTATACATATAATAAAAAATATATATATATATATGCAAATTTATATCGAAATACCGGAAATGGGTTTAGATCTCATATCATCGTTATTGAAAAAAAATCTACTGCGATATATATTGATATCGAATTATTGTCCAGCCCTAATTACAGCACATGCTTTTAGTCATTTTCACGTAGAACTGAGCTTTGCAGAGCAATAAATGTGTACAACTGGAAAGGGGGCGGTATATGATGGAATAATAGTTTTATTTCGATTAATGTTTTTTCATTATCGCTAGAAGCCAAAATCAAAATCGAAACCGAATTTTCGATTAATTGCACAGCCCTAGTTTATACTGTAGCCATGGATTCTGCAGAAAATTGATGACCTCAGCACAATGTGCACCTTAGCATGCGCTGACCCTGCTGTGAGATTGGCCAACCACCTCGTGGCTGTTGCAGTTGTTATCAATTGCTATCAAACAGTTGACCATGAAATATTTAGTAGTGAGAAAATTTCATGAATGGACTTACAGTATACAGCACAGGTGGCACTTATCGTGATACCACGCTTGAATTCACTGAGCTCCTGAAAGCAAGCCATTGTTTCACAAATGTTTGAAGAAGCATGTCTGCATGCCTAGGTGCTTGATTTTATACACCTGCGGCCATGGAAGTGACTGGAACACCTGAATCCAATTATTTAGAGGAGGGAGATCCAAAAAGTTGGCAATATGGTGTATAATATCATCAAATTCACAAAATAATATGAGCAACATTTCTACCGACTCTACTGTTTTACCAATAACATAATTACCTTTTTTATTGCCATTCAGAATCTAAAGGCACATCTAATCTTTCATATCTGTCTCGTCTTCATGTTTTACACAACACCAGGAAATAGAGTACAGGGAATATTTGAAGGTAAAATGAAACCAAAGCCATTTATAAACATAGTGGGTGGCAGGGAGAGGATATAAGTTTTAGTATTTTTATTAGAAAAACGGAGTGGTCTAGATGTGTGTATGTGTGTGTGTGTTAACTTTACGTAGTCAGCAGTCCTCATGGCTGGGCTCACTGCCCAGTCTCAGAGCAAAGAGAGGAAAAAGGAAATCCTGCACTCGCACCATGACCTTTGACCCAGGATATCCTTCCTCAGGGCACTCCCTCTTGTCCTCAACAAGGTCCAAAGGGGATATCATTTATGTCCTTAACACCATCTAATGATTAATTATACGGCTTTAAATTAATGTTTTATGACCCCATAACCCATTAACGTTTTTTAATAAAGACAATAGCCTATGGTGCAGACTTTTAGGATGGTTACTAGACAACCTGCTAAAAGAAAACATGCAGTATTTACTATAAAACTAGCCAAAAGAATGACATTTTCATGGTATACGCCATCAAATCGACTACCTATTCACTCTAAGCTCTTTTCTTTAAATGTCACAGCCCATTCGAATGTTATCACTTGATTGAATGGGCATTATCAGTGGTTATTAGCTGATATATATGGGCCAGTAGGGGCCCTCTACACCTATTATTAGGCTCAGAAGGCTGTTATTATCCATCCACATGGTTAATCTGCTATACGTCACATACAGTTGTGGCTGGAAGTTAACGAGAATTATTAATAGTATTTATTTATCTACCCTTTACCCCAACCCTAATCCCAACCATAACAGTAATATAAAAACAGATTTGGATCTGGAGACTTCTCTATTAGTATAGCTGATTAACCATGTGGATGAATGATAACAGCCTTTTGAGCCTACCAGTAGGCACAGAAGGCCCCTTACTGGCCCATATCTATCAGCTGATAACCACTGATAACACCCATTCAATCAAATGATTTAATTGGAGTGGGTGAAATATCATAGGACTTTTCTTTTTCATTTTGCCATAAAAATTAAAATAATATAGTAAGAAAATATCCATTTGCAGCATTAAGTAATATAACAAGCTATTTTATGGCAAAAAAAAAATCAATAGAAGTGAATGAGACAGGAAGCCTCGCCCTCTTTAACTTATATAAATAAGGTGAATAACCAGTGCAGGGTTGTAACTGATTTCATGTATATCAGAATCACATTACACTTGATTGCAAATGATTCACACAATAGCAGAAAATTACTCAGCTTAATGAGTCCTACTACTGTATATACTTGAGGCCCCCCTTCATTTACTTTCTAGAAAGTAATGTAAAAGTAATTATATTCAATGGAAGAGAGCATGGTTGATAGCTGAAAAGTTCAGCATATCCAACAAAATAAGAGAGATACATTTTGCCATTAAAAAAAAAATAAATAAATAAAAAGAAATAAATAGTAATACTAAAATTAATAAAATAAAATAAAAAAGAAAAATGCTAAAATAAAAAAAATAAAAATAAATAATAAAATTAAAAATAAATATAAAATAAAAATTATTAAAATTAAATTAAATGAAAATAAAAATAATAAAATAAAATGTAAAAAAAATTAAATGAAATTCTAAAATGAAAATAAACTATATAAAAATAATAATAAAATTAAAAAAATAATAAAATAAAAATAAATACAATTAAAAAAAGAACAAAAAATAAAATAAAAAAATAAATACACTAAACAGGAAACACTGTGGGTTTCCTCCGGGTGCTACGGTTTCAAAAGTCCAAAGACATGCGCTATAGGTGACCCATTGGGTAAGCTAAATTGTCCGTAGTGTAAGAATGAGAGTGCGTTTACCAGTGATGGGTTGCAGCTGGAAAGGCATCCGCTGCGTAAAACATATGCTGGATAAGAAGGCGGTTCATTCTGCTGTGGCAACTACCGATTAATAAAGGGACTAAGCCGAGAGGAAAATGAATGAATGAATTTCATTTAATAACAAAATTAAATCTGGGTGTTTTACTGTATTTTGTTATACATATGTATACATACATATATATACACATACATGCATACACATAATAAAAGGAATATAATATATAAATATATACAGGGAGTGCAGAATTATTAGGCAAGTTGTATTTTTGAGGATTAATTTTATTATTGAACAACAACCATGTTCTCAATGAACCCAAAAAACTCATTAATATCAAAGCTGAATATTTTTGGAAGTAGTTTTCAGTTTGTTTTTAGTTTTAGCTATTTTAGGAGGATATCTGTGTGTGCAGGTGACTATTACTGTGCAGAATTATTAGGCAACTTAACAAAAAACAAATATATACCCATTTCAATTATTTATTTTCACCAGTGAAACCAATATAACATCTCAACATTCACAGATATACATTTCTGACATTCAAAAAACAAAAACAAATCAGTGACCAATATAGCCACCTTTCTTTGCATGGACACTCAAAAGCCTGCCATCCATGGTGAACAGATCAAAACACTGACAGAATCCATCAACATTGCATGCAGCAGCAACCACAGCCTCCCAGACACTGTTCAGAGAGGTATACTGTTTTCCCTCCTTGTAAATCTCACATTTAAGGATGGACCACAGGTTCTCTATGGGGTTTAGATCAGGTGAACAAGGACGCCATGTCATTAGTTTTTCTTCTTTTAGACCCTTTCTTGCCAGCCATGCTGTGGAGTACTTGGATGCGTGTGATGGAGCATTGTCCTGCATGAAAATCATGTTTTTCTTGAAGGATGCAGATTTCTTTCTCTACCACTGCTTGAAGGTGTCTTCCAGAAACTGTCATTAGGACTGGGAGTTGAGCTGGACTCCATCCTCAACCCAAAAAGGCCCACAAGCTCACCTTTGATGATACCAGCCCAAACCAGTACTCCACCTCCAGTCTTGAGATATTTCTTGGCCCAGTCTTGGCGTTTCAGCTTGTGTGTCTTGTTCAGTGGTGGTTTTTCAGCCTTTCTTACCTTGGCCATGTCTCTGAGTATTGCACACCTTGTGCTTTTGGGCACTCCAGTGATGTTGCAGCTCTGAAATATGGCAAAACTGGTGGCAAGTGGCATCTTGGCAGCTGCATGCTTGACTTTTCTCAGTTCATGGGCAGTTATTTTGCGCCACAATTTTGGTGTGGGGGCGCCACACCAAAATTCATCCCACCACGGCTACATTACAACTTCTACAATTTACAACTTCTACAATACATTACAATTCAAAACATTCAGTCGTGTTTTTTTTTTATAGCGGGTTTTAATCGCACCAAAACGTATTAAAAGGTAAGTGAATTATAACATCACAAACTTTTCTGTAACCGTAGTAGTGCTGTTATTTGTTCAACCCTTTAAGGTGACATGCTGACTAACTGACTGGTGCGTGAGGCCAGCAAACACGACGTAGCTCTCAGGAAAGATGAGCACAGTTTCCATAAGTATACTTTATTGATAAAGGTCAATGGCTCTGCATACAATGACTTTATCTTGCTAGAGTTTATAGCCATTTCACTTTACTTCAGGATGCAGATATGTCGCAAAACGCACAAAAATGCACTTCAGCAGCGTGTAAATTTGAGAGCGTGCAAGAAGTTTTGTGCACGAACAGAGGAAATCGTCTCACAAGCAAAGAGATTCGCACCCTCGTATTACATGAATGCGATCTCGACTTGTAATACTGCGCTCACAACATTTGTCATTGAAATAACGCTATAGGTAGTTGGCAGATCTGTGTAAAAAAGGCCTGCCGCCACAGCTGGAAAAAATCCTAGAGTAAACACTGATATATACATACATATATATAAACACACACACACACACACACACACACACACATTTTTTAATTAATGTCTTCATTCAGACCCCTAGCAGGTATTTATATCACAAATTTAGGAAAACTTCAAGTCTAAAGTAATCTAATGTAAACTAAATCATTTATTAATTTATTTAACCCAAAGGTAGCCAAAATATGACCTTAAATCAACAATTACTGAAATCAATTTTCATGGATTAATTTGTAATCAGTGACAGATCACAGTTTGTAAGAAATCTACTCACCCCTGCCTATATTATACGCAACACACAGGTTTTTGAGATATAATCTAATAATTGCATATGTTACTCCACTTAGAACTCTCAGGTCTCTGAGGGAGTCTCAGTTGAAATGCTAACGCCATAAAACGTGGATTACGTTATTAATAATCATTAAATGTCTCCTGAACCTTTTTAAAATTGTAATTATATGGGAACAATGAAGCAATTATAAGGGTCTAAAGAAAAGTACAAGAAATATGAGATCAATTGAGCTACATTCAATGTAATTTGCTCCAATGGTTTTTCATTTAGACGAGTTGAAAAGGCCATTATTACTTATTTTAATATGTGGATCGGGTACATGGCTGTATGTCAGTTGCCACATTACTTTCTAACCTTTTTCGCAACTAACAATATCCGCATTTCACTGACGTTGAAATGAATTTCTTTGACCTCATTCTGCAAAAGAGCAGAGGTTCAAACTTGAAAGCTTCACCTCGTTTATTAGGTTCATTTCAGGATCGACGGTTATTTGTGAGCGATGCAAAAGCCTCCAATAACCCAATCAGGATTAGTTGCCCTTTGTAAATTTACACTCGAAAAACAAGCCAGAATTCATATCCTGAGGCTCATTTCTGCTGCTGCTGAAAATGAGGGATATTGTGTCAGCGGGGCATATATCATGGCATTTTATCAAAGCGAGTGTCATACACAAAGTGGTACTAACATCTGGAAAGCACTCAAAGAAGAGCAACGTTTCTCCGACATGTTTTTATGGTCAAGGTAGTAAGTGCTTTTTTTGAATGTAAAATCATCAAATTGGGCTTTCAAACTAGCAGACTGCAATACTCGAGAGATGCTGTGCATGGAAATGGGATTGCACTTGATTTGTTATATATTAAAAAATAAAAATCAGCCTTTTAGACACATCAAGATTTTAGTCAAAGCATTCAAAAAGAAGCCACTGTCCTTTGAAGTCAAAAGTGCTGTCAGATGAATGTGCTTACTTATGCATTTTAGTTTTTAAAATGATGAACAAATTAATCATGTTCTCTGACCCGTACATAAAGTCAATATTAAAGCATTCCCCTAGCATTAGCTTAATTAATTGAGTTAATTATACAGCATAGTACATGCTTAATTTGATTAACATTTTTAATTCTTAAACCCTTGAAAATTAAAAAAAAATAAACAACTGTACCTAAACATCAGCATAGTCACTATATAAATATATATTTTTATCTAAGTATACAGTAATAGTGTGACAAATGTCCACTTTTGCACAAAAACATCAGTTACCATACAATTATGTATGCGATTCATACAGCACAAAAATAAATTCAATGTAATTTCAATGTTAAATAACTGTAAAAATATTGCAGTAAACATCTGCAACCTGGTAAACGGTAAATAAATACAGGGAATAACTGTCCTAGAATTCCCTACAATACACTACACTTTTTATGCTTTTTTGTTGACATCACTATGTTTTTTTTTTTCCACATCAATTACAGTATATACTTCTGTTTTATATTATCCTAGGTTATCTAAGGCCCTGTTTACACTTTTTTGCTATTTTAAGGAAGGAAAATTACAGTTTGCGCCCCAGCCCATGGTCTAACAGGGTTGTGCTTATTCTCTTAATGAATTAGGGGTGTCTTTTGAGCATAACGTGCATTAAACCAATCAGAGTAAGAGTCAGTTGTGTCACGCCATGGTGCATTTGCTTTTTACATGGCGGACTTTGTAAGTGGAAAAACTGAACGCTTCACGAGCGAAAAAATAGTTAAACAGGCCATTTGCAGCGCAAGGATAAAGAATGAGTCTCCTCCATTCAGCCTCTTTACTTTCTCTTTATTTTACTTTTACTTTACTTTCCTGAAGTAAGGAAGCGGTGTTGTGTGCACTCCACTGAAGACATCCAATAGCCTACATATTTAATTTTGTTTGTTAAGTGCAAAGATTTGTTTCAATACTATTTCTAAATTCAGTTCTAATTTCCAGCAAACAAATAAATGAACAATAATAACAAAGCGTGGTCAAAAAACGGACTTATATCCAAACACATGTCCTATTTCTATCCCATATAGTGATGTACAGTTGAAACCAGAAGTTGACATACACTGTATAAAAAGGCACATAACCATGTAAAAAAAAAAAGTCAGATGTTAATGTGACTAAACTTTTTCTATTTTAGGTAAGTTAGGATTATCAAATTTGTTTCTGTTATGCTTAATAGCAGAATAATGAGAGAGATATTTAAGAAATTGTTATAACTTTTCTTGAAAGTCAAGTTTACATACAATAAGATTATTATGCCTCTGAAAAAGCTCAGATGATGGTGTCAAGGTTTTGGAAGTTTCTGATTGGCTAATTGACAACATTTGAGTTAATTGGAGGCACAAGTGTAGAACAGAATTTAAGGAAAACCTCAAACACACTGCTTCCTTGTGTGACAACATGGGAAAATCAACAAGCCAGAATCAACAAAAAAAGCCAGATTACAATTTGCTAAATTACACTGGAAAGAAGAAGAATTTGTGGAGACATGTCCTGTGGTCTAATGGAACGAAGATTGAACTGTTTGGCCATAATGACCAGTGTTACATTTGGAGGACAAAGGGGAAAGCTTACAAGCTTAGAAACACCATTCCAACTGTGAAGTATGGGGGCGGCAGCATCATGTTGTGGGGCTGTTTTGCTGCAGGAGGGACTGGTCCACTTCACAGCATAGATGGCTTTATTAAAAAAGAACATTATGTAGAAATACTGAAGCAACATCTCAAGACATCAGCCAGGAAATTAAAACTTAACCTTATGATTTGTAGTACTGTTTTCAAAGAGACAGAATCTAAAAGATGATGCTGTAAAGACTAGACTGGATCTGACAGCAATGTCGCAACACACAAGTGTGAGTAACAATATTTTTACAATGTGTCACTATTGCTTGTCTGTTATGCCGTGGTCGCACTATAGTTGGAGTTTGCAAAATTCTGTCGTACGGCCCTTCGAGATGATCAATAAACAAGATGATCAATAAAATTAAAAAAAAAGTGAGTGATTGGGCTGTTTTGCTGCAGGAGGGACTGGTCCACTTCACAGTATAGATGGCTTTATTAAAAAAGAACATTATGTAGAAATACTGAAGCAACATCTCAAGACATCAGCCAGGAAATTAAAACTTGGCCACAAATGGGTCTTCCAAACCGACCATAACCCTAAGCATACTGGCAAATTAGTTAAAATGTGCTTTAAGGACAACAGAGTGAATGTTTTGGAGTGGCAATCACAAAGCCCTGCACCCAGTCCTATAGAAAATTTGTGGGCAGAGTTAAAAAAAGCTTGTGAAAGCAAGACAGTACAAATCTGACTCAGTTACACCAATTCTGTCAGGAGAAATGGGCCAAAATTCCTGCAAACTATTGTGAGAAGCTTGTGGAAGGATACCCAAAACTAATAATAATAACAACATTATACAAATGCAAACTGTCATGAATAAACTGAAAAACAATAAATACAAAACAATAAATTTGTCTAAAGATAGACAAATACCGGAATACTCCTGCAACAAAAAAACAAATATTGTGTATTGTGTAAAGAAATGCACTGACCTTCTTTTCCTTGTGATTCTAGCCCAGTGGATGTGACCATTATTTCATTACATTGCAAATCCATTTCCCCTTCATGCTCTGGAAAACAAGTACGTACAATATTCACTCATATCATCTTTGCAAGATTTTATTTTTGGTGCTTTTAAATGATCATTGAGCTAACAATATTATTATTGCTCACAGTATTAAAAAAGATTAAACTATAGGAATTTAAAAAAATATTGCCAAATTATTTTACAAATTGCACTAATAAAGCAATTCAACAATAGTTTATTTACATGTTGAAACCTGATTCTTGCATACTCACAGGCACAGTTTTAGAACCAGCATACTGTACATAGCGCAAACAAGTTTTGGTTAAATCCACCAGGTTATACTGTATGTGACTGTAAGTTAACCTTATGATTTGTAGTACTGTTTTCAAAGAGACAGAATCTAAAAGATGATGCAGTAAAGACTAGACTGGATCTGACAGCAATGTCGCAACACAAGTGTGAGTAACAATATTTTTATAATGTGTCACTATTGCTTGTCTGTAATGTCGTGGTCGCACTAGAGTTGGAGTTTGCAAAATTCTGTCGTACGGCCCTTCAAGATTAAACAAGATGATCAATAAAAAAAGTGAAAGATTGGTCCATACTTTAAATTACTATACAGAGAGGTCATCTTTTAATCTTTGATTGGTCGTACACAGCCACGTGATGCAATTTCACAGGTCAGAGTACACAAGACTTGAACTTTCCAACAGAGCGAACTGCGAAACTTGTCACATTAGCTTACGTTTCTGGTCTGTCGCATTGACATGCGTATGAATGGAAGTCTATGGGGAGGAAAGTGCAGTGTGGCCGCAGTTTAAGGTGAATCAAAATCTTTGTCCAATTATTTAACAATTTGCACTAATAAAGCAATTCAACAGTTTATTTACATGTTGAAACCTGGTTCTGGCATACTTACAGGCACAGTTTTGGAACGGGCATGCTGTACTGTACCTAGCGCAAACAAGTTTTGGTTAAATCCATCAGGCTATAATGTGATTGTAAGTTAACCTTGTAATTTGTTGAACTGTTTACCAGGAGACTAAAACTAAACGATGATGCAGTACAGACTAGACTGGATCTGACAGCAATGTCGGTTCTCGGATGAAACTCACACAAGTGCGAGTAGCAATATTTTTTACAATGTGTCACTATTGCTCATCTGTAATGCCTCAGTCACACTAGAGTTTGAGCTTGTGAAATTGTCGTATGGCATTGCGAGAGTAAACAAGATGATCCAAAAATAACTAAATAAAAAAAAAAGCGATTGATCCATATTTTAAATTTTCTGTACAGAGAGGTCATGTATTGATCCTCAATTGGTCGTACGCAGCCACGTGATGCAATTTCACAAGTCAGAGTTTACCAAGCTTGAACTTTCCAATGCAGCAAACTTCGAAACATGTCACACGAGCTTGCATTTCCGGTCTGTCGCATTCACATGCAAATGAATGGAAGTCTATGGGGCAAAAAGTGCAGTGTGCCCGCAGCCTAAAGTTGCAGTCACACTAGAGTTTGAGCTTGCAAAATTCTGCCGTACGGCGCTGCGAAAAGGGGTGGGATTTAACAAGATGATTAGACATTAAAAAAAGAGAGCGCTTGCTCCATGTTTTAAATTTCAGTTCAGAGAGGTCACGTTTTGATCCTGGATTGGTCTCACGCAGTCAAGTGATGCGATGTCGCAGGTCAGAGTTCACCAAGTTTGAACTTTGCACCGCAGCAACCTGCGAAATCTGACGCACGGCCTTGCATTTCCGGTCTGACGCATTCGCGCGAGTATGAATGGAAGTCTATGGAGGGAAAAGTCCAGTGTGACTGCGGCTTAACACGTTTCCAGAGTATGTCACATCAATGTCCATCTATTTAAATAAATATGCAAAACTCTTAACTAATCAAAGGCAAGTTTATTTATATAGCACATTTCATACACAGTGGCAATTCAAAGTGCTTTACATAAACAAGAATAAAAGAGACGTATAAGACAATAAAAACAAATAATAAGTGATTAAAATGTGTTAAAAACAGGTTATAAAAGAATGAAAAAGACATAATATATATATGATTAAAAGCAAATCTCGTACTTCCAAGTCTTGAAAGTTAGCTTCTTATCAGAACATAGTTTTTAAATAGTCTATTGCTCCGAATGATTACAATAAACAAATATTTAAATTGATCTCCGAAAACATTATGGAAGTAATAATCATAACCACTTCAAGAAATGAATCATGCTTGCAAATGGTCACTGTTGTACTGTGCAGTAAAGCTTTTGCAACAAGGATCATCAAAAAAAAAAACACGCATTTATTTACACAAAACACTTACAGCGGGAATTGGAAACATCAAAGTGCCTGCAGGACAAGGATTTGTTACAATACAATACCGGACAACACATAAACTGAACTCAGGGGTATAAATACACAAGACATGATTGAACTGATAACAAACAGGGGAGAGACACAGGTGGTACTAATGAAACTAATGAATGGCGGGAAAACTGAACAAAGGAATCACATGACAATAACAGAAAGCACATGGAACACAACGCATGGGGAATCACATGGCACAACAAATACGCCAAGACAACATCTAGACACACTCAAATTGTGACACAATTAGGGCTGTGGAATACTGATGGAAAAAAAGGGATACTGTATATAGCACAATATACTTACCAACGCAAGCAGACATCAGAAAAGCAATAACTATGTCAAGCCATTTTTCTGCTTTCTTGTTGTTTTCTTAACATTGATTGCTTGATTGGTCCTACGGTATTTCAGCATTGATGCTAAAATTGTTAAAGATTTTTGGACAAGAAAACCAGCATGTACACTCTGTTTGGTTTTAGAGATGTGTGATGACATGTAACTGCACTGCCTGGTGTGCTAAAAAGTCTTTCAAACGGTGTGTTTGTATCAGTCACACAAGATACTTTTGGTTTAAATTACTCCTTTATTGTAAACTATTGTGATGTGTATATCACGGTGTGCACATTTGCAATATTTCAGGCAAAATTAAATACATAAATAAAAGTTGAGTAGACTAATATTTTTTTTAAATAAAATTAGATGAATCCGTGTGAGGGACAAACTTCCTAATGCTGTGTTTACACCAGACGCAGATAAAGCATCAAGCCTGAGTGATGTACATGTTAAATGAATGCTAAGACGGCGCGTTACGTGCGAATGAGGTGGCGCGAATGACGCGGCGCGAATTGAGCATTTTGTGTGATTGCCACGTTTCGCGCAAATCACTCGAGTTGGAAAATCTGAACTTCAATGGACATTCGCACCACGTTAACCAATCAGAAGCATTCTCTTGTAGGGGTGTGATTATGACGTAGCGCAATTTATTTGTGCGTTTTGCGTCTGGTGTGAACACAGCATAAGTTTGTACAGTGTTCCCTCGGTATTCGTGGGAGTTACGTTATAAGAATTCTAAGAAATCCGCGAATTATTCATTCATTCATTTTCTTGTCGGCTTAGTCCCTTTATTAATCCGGGGTCGCCACAGCGGAATGAACCGCCAACTTATCGAGCACGATTTTACGCAGCGGATGCCCTTCCAGCCGCAACCCATCTCTGGGAACATCCGTGAATTAGTCAGCTTTAATTTTTACAATTATTATAGATGTTTTAAGGCTGTAAAACCCCTCACTACACACTTTATACACTTTTCTTAGACAGGCATTAACATTTTTACACTTTCTCTCTTGTTTAAACACTCTCAAGGTTCAAACCTTCGTAGAAAAATAAGTCCAGTATTATAGAATGAAACCAAAGATCAAAAACCTTTGATATTCGTTTATTTATTCTGTAATGGCCCTGTACAGCCGTGTAACTTCTACCTTCCTTTAGCAAGTCCAGAAGTCCAACTTTTTCTTCTTCTGCCTTTTAGCCAGAACGTTTCGTCAACATTGTGCAGAGAAAACTTGCAAACACTTCTAGCGATCAAAGATTTATGTAATTTTGGCAAGCTGAATGCATTCTGTATTGTACAGGAAACACGGCATGGAGGAGATTGATTGACAATGGTCTTCAGCCAATTAGGGCACAGAACACAATGCGCTAATATGCTTAAAAAAGCATGTCAAATTACACGAAAAAAATCTGTAAAACTGAGAAGCCACAAAAAGTGAACAATGTTATAGCAAGGGACCACTGTAAATTAACGATAACAATGTCGGGTCACTATTAAAGGTGTAGATGTAGGATTGACACCTAGTGGTTGAACTACGTATTGCTGTTCAAATTCAAAATACTGAAAAACATAATGCCGGTTAATCGGTACATGTCAGCTTGATCAGGTCCTTTTTCGTAGCTGTGGTGTATGAGAGAAAGTTGCAGTTACCGTCATTGTTGCTTGAAGAATAAAGCCATATGGGTCGTTCCGATATCGCATCTTGTGAACTCAAGCTCATTATTTTAAACAGAACTACTTTGCAAGCACATACAGAATGGAAGGGGCATCACTTGCACTTTTCACAAATATTTAGAAGCCATTGCACATGACAATAGAGGGCACGCAGATCCTGTTCTTCCTTTGAGGCATGTGGTTGTGTCTTAAGAAGCTTGGTTGAGCATGGTTCAGTCACTGTATTATTATAGTGTCTCGGCTATGTATTTAAAAATGGTGATGATTCTCTATAAACCAATAGTTTTCAGCACCAAGTCTAGCTCCACTCTTTTGGTACTGTTCTGTTGTTTTAGGTACTCTTTGGAAAGGGTGCCAAAAAAGTGGCAAGGTACAATTCGATTTTTGGAACCTTTGACAGAGAAAACTGACATAAACCTGACCTAAGGTGACAGTGTATTCTATTGTATTGAATCGTACTGTTCAGTGGAAATGGGTTATTGGATAGGCTTTTTCCACCAGGAATCTACTCATCTGATTTGATGCAAATACAGGTTGCCAGATTGACAACACCAACAGGAACGATCATGCCTGACGATCCTGCCGGATGATAAACGCTACATAATTTAACTACATAAAGTTGACAATGCATAGTGCAAGCTCTTTGATTGGTCGGCTTGGTATAGTTGAGTGTGATTGAGTGTGATGAGTGTGATGAGTGTGAGTGGGGCCAAGAACGGAAGAGAAGCGAGCCCCATGGCATGAGTGTTTAACAATTGTCGAGACTTTTGTATGTGTTTACTTTATGATTAAAGTTGTTGCATGTCAACCAGGTCCCACCTTTAAATAAGCAAGTTTGAGCTACTTGTCCAGTAAGTTACTATTACAGGTATTTCCAACATGATCTCACAGCAATTCGTAACTTTTTGATTTAGTGGATAATTTGTAGGAATTCATACAATCTCATTTGTACAATTTAGTGCAATTTGCTTATCCCCCAATGATGGCTGGGTTGGGTGCCACACCTCCTTTTTAAAATCATACATTTTTGTAAGAAATAATATAACTGAGTACACAAGCAGTGGGTGGAGTTACACAGACCAAAACAAAGACAGACATTCCGACACGGAATGCCCAATTTCAAAAGAGAATAACTGACTTTGTTACTCAGATGTTAATGTTGTACACTACCTGACAAACGTCTTGTCGTCGATCCCAGTTGTAAGAGCAACAAATAATAACTTGACTTCTAATTGATCATATGGAAAAGGGGCAGAAGGTAGATGTTTCCGATGAATCATCTGTTGAGCTGCATCCCAATTATCACAAATACTGCAGAAGACATATTGGAACCAGCATGGACCCAAGATTCTCACCGAAATCAGTCAAGTTTGGTAAAGGAAAAATCATGGTTTGGGGTTACATTCGATATGGGGGCCATGTGAGAGATCTGCAGAGTGGATGGCAACATCAACAGCCTTGGGTATTAAGACATTTGTGCTTCCCATTACATTACAAACCACAGGAGAGGGCAAATTCTTCAGCAGGATAGCGCTCCTTCTCATACTTCAGCCTCCAAATCAAAGTTCCCAAAAGCAAAGAATGTCAAGGTGCTTCAGGATGGGCCAGCCCAGTCACCAGACATAAACATTATTGAGCATGTCTAGGGTAAAATAAAGGAGGAGGCATTGGAGATGAATCCAAAATATCTTGATGAACTCAGAGTCCTGCAAGAATGCTTTCTTTGCCATTCCAGATGACTTTATTAATGAGTTATTTGTGTCATTGCAGAGATGTATGGATGCAGTCGTCCAAGCTCATGGGAGTCATGCACAATATTAATTATTTTTCCACTGCACCATGACTTTATATTCTATACTGTACATTATTTATGTTACGTGACAAGACTTTTGTCTAAGCAAAGTCAGACCTGTCCTAATTAAATAATTAAAAATCAAGGCATGATTATATTTTAATTTGGTAAAATAAGCGTAATCTAAAGGCATTTGGCTTTCATATAAGCCACTTCTGATACCAAGTGATCAACTAGAGGTCAAATTATATTTGTTGTTCCTAAAACTTGGATAGACAACAAGATTTTTGTCAAGTAGTGTATGTTTCTTAAAAAACATAACAAATCGTGGTATTTTTTATGTTTTAAAAGAGTTAAAAACTTGCACACATAACCTTTATCTGACTACATTTTCCCACATAACCCATTTTAACCACATAACCCAGCCCACCATGATATAATCAGGTTATACTTAAACCAGATGTGCTTTTTTTAGTCTGCCGATTAAAAAAATTGTGCAACTAATAATAATATATCGCACAACAGATGAGGGAACAAAACATTCAAGAGAGTAAAACTAGAGGAAGGATCAGGATGCTTGACAGTTTGAGACATGAGCAAGCGTGTGTGTGTGTGCATGTGTGTGAAAACCTTTCCCTCAGACCCATAGAGAGCTGAGAGGGCAGCTGAGGTGTTATCGGATCAGGAAGACCACACTTCCTCCTAGAGAATTCCTGGAAGAGAGCAAAATCTCACACAAAGACCGGAAGAAGCAATGTGACGGAGAAAGAGGGGAGCTGAAGGGAGGACGTCTCAGAAGCACTTTGCACTGTGGAACAGGTCAGAAAGAGCCATGAAAAGACGATGTTCTCTGTTTGATTGGCATTGACACACACACAGGTCAGTTCTTGTCCTGGCCCTGGTCATGTTCCCGATGCTTTGCTTTTGTTGTGAGTGTTCAAAGACGACCTGAGAGAGAAGCAGCTCACCTCTGCAGTCTAAACAGTCGACTCAACATGCAGAATTACAATCTGCAATACACGTTTTGTTGTGTGTGTGTGTGTCTGAGTGTACCTATGTGTGTGTGTTTATGTAAAAATGCACAACAGACTACTGAAATTTAAAAAGCTCTAAAATGTCCTTTTATGAGTAAATGAGTTAATAGATGTTCACCTTTATTCACACATCAGTTTGATAATGCATTATGAATTCTATATTATGCAACCATTTTATAAAAGCTGTAAGCCATGAAAGGTTGTGTGTCTGTGCCATAACAAAGTAGCTTCATTAAAGTTTAAAGAAATATTCTGTTGCACACTATCAAATTATACAACCTAAAAACACCATGATTTAATCAGTTTTTGAATAAGTAATCTCAATAATTATCTCGTTTAATTATAAAGTAGCTTTAATCAATTGACAATTTACACATATATAGGTAGAAAAATACAATTTAAATGCCACAATAAACTCAAAACAACTATAATCATTTAATCAATTATTGTTTTACATAGAAAAAGGCCCTAAAGGCATGTGAGGAATGCAATAAAATAGAAAAAAAAGTGACAATAAATACTTTTTTGTTACAAAAATCATATTTTTTATATTTAATTTATTTTTAATTTAAAGGGGTGGTCCAGAGTGTAATTATAAGACTGGGTTGTGTTTATAGGATGCAAAGTAATGTGTGCTCATGCTTCATTTGTAGAAAATCACATTATTTTTTCATATATCTTACTTTGATTATATTCACCTTATTCTCCGCGTACGAGTGGACGCAGCCATTTGAATAATTTTGGCACGAGACTTCCGGTCTCATTCACTTCCATTCATTTTTAGACGTTAAAAACAGCTCGTTCTGCTGCTCGATGTTGCAAACTGAGGTTTTCTTATTATATTATTCTATTTTGTCTGTATAATCATGCAAACACTTGTTTGTAGAGCAAGTAGTTTGACCGTTTTCAGCCGTTTATTATTCCTAGTCATTTCTCTCATAGGCAACTGAATCGAAAGTTCTAAAACAATCGCAAAAACGAGCGCACTTCCGCATTGAAGAATAAGGTCAATACAGCTCTGCTAACATGAAAACGATTGTCATATTTCCTAGTTCTTCTGAAAGACCCGCCCTCAAGAGGCTTTAATTGGTCAGCTAACATAATGTGCTGTGATTCACGGATCGGCTCTACATCCAGGAAAAGTGTCACGCCCCTTTTGCGCTGTTTAAACACTGTCAGTCAGAGTACCTGTTAGCCGTATCAGTTTGTGTCTGAATCAGACAGAAAATGTCACAGAGGACACAGCTGAACCTCACGCTTGATCTCTAAAATAAAACCTGACAAGTGTCTTTCATATATATTCAAGTTATAAGCATGTGTAAGTAATATGAAACCTACACATATCATTTGCGAGTTTGTTATATGAGATGGAGAACGCAGGGAAAGCAGCGGCGTAGAGAGACACTGCAGCGCTGGTGAAGATTGTGGGTATTTACAGCGGTTTGACGGATAAATATGAATTTGTTGCTAAATTGTTAACGGTGCCAAACAGCATTTCTCGTTGTTTACATCCTTGTTCACGTCCTCCCTACAACATACTGTTAACGCTAGAAACTATGGATGTAATAGATCAGTTTTAACAAATACAAATGCTTACAGATTGTGGCTCACAATCCACAGCTTCTTCTATTCTGGTTGGAGCTGCTCCTTCTCTGAGGAGTTTTTAGCCGAATCCAGCACTGAACTGTGAGAGATTCTGGAAGCTGTCCTTTGTCAAATGCTAGTTATATATTTTTAATTCTCTGGAACATAATTAAAATTAAATTGTAAGCACTTCTCTCTTTGCGTCATGTCCTTTGGAAGCACTCATACAGAAACAAAACGAGCTCTGTGGAAATAGCAGTGTTTGGACGGCATTTTAGCTCTCTCTGCTATAACATTACAGCATTACAGCACCTAACCTGAAGCATTTGTGATCTTACTAGCCCAGATGTAATTTTTTGTAGTCCCTAATCTTCGGCTTTGCAAATCTACCTCTGTAAAAGCCAATGTCTCACTTTGCATTGAACTTTGAGTATATTACATTTAGAGATGTTGTTTATGTTCACACAGCTACATTACACATCAACTAAAGTTTAAAAAAAGATATTGTAGTAGACCACCCTTTTAAAATGTTTGCAGATTTTTCCCAAACATATTAGGCATTCTACATTCTAACAATACAAAATGATACTTTAGTACCAAAACAGCATATTAGAATGTTTTATATGACACTAAATAATGCATTAATAATGCTGAAAAGTCAGCTTTACTGGATTAAATGTAATTTTAAAATATAATAAAATATATAAAATATAATAAAATATGTACCACTTATATATCAACATATGTCTATCAACATACCAATGTGTACAGTGTATTTCATCAAAATGGTAATTTTGCACACTTAAAAACTTTGACTTATTGGACATACGTGCATCAGTCTGCATTTTTTACAAAACATAAAATACATTGCTCCGGGTACATTTTGTTGCAAGTTTCAGTTGACAAAATCTCCTAGATGGTGCTGTTTACATTTTTGCCAATCTAACATGTAACTTGAGGTATGTTTTGCTGTACATTTTAGATACACATTTTTCTTGTCACTAAGACCAGCAAGCCAGTGACCCATACCATTCTCTAATCCCAACCAATATTATTTTCAAAACCAACTGTGAGAGAACAGTGCATCACAACCACATACTTTCACCTTGACTACATTTTGCTTTACATATCTTTTTTGGGGAACCATGCTTTACCAGACTCAAACCAAAATTCTCTGCATCACAAGTACAACACCATACAAAATATGTCCCAGACAGACAATATGTCCCCTTAAATATCATTGATGTGAAAAGGAACAATAGTCTTTGGTGTCATACTGCCCTGTAGTATTCATTTTACCATAAAACTGCAGTCGAACATAAAGTATGTTTTCTGAGTATGAGTATGCTCAGGTTTTTTTCGCGACTATTTCTGAAAATCGGGTCAAACCTCGTTCCAAACATTAGATTTCAAGAGTTCACTCTTATGCCGAGTTCAGACTGCATGATTTTCAAAGTAGTTGTGTCACAGATGTTTTCACACTGCATGACTATCTGGGGTAGCGTCAAGTCACTGCTTTGTTTACACTGCAAGATAGATCGGCGACAGGGGGTTTCGCACTGTGTGACTTTAAAATAGGAAGAATCGCTGACAACCATGCCCAAACTACTCACAACCAAACACACACGATAAGTGACATGAAAACAACGCAAGGTTACGTAGTATATCTTTTGATATTAACTACATAATGGGAAAGAGGCCTTTAGTGGGGTAGAAAATGTACTTATTTTGCTCACCTGGGTTTGAAGGACATTAGCAATTTCCCTTCAACTTTTTTCTTTTTTGACTCGGTTGTGGAATTGCTCAGATGACACGTCAAACAGACACAGTGCTCCTGCCAAATTTCCACTAGTTTTTCTCCATTTCTTGGGTCCAAATAAACTGAAAATGAGCACTTTTAACTTCTCCCCCACCTCCCGCTGGCCTGCAGATACCCACACTAGTGGATGCTGTTTTCTCGTTGGCTGTAGGTGATCGCGGATGTTATTTTCAATCAAAACACATTTCACACAGCATGATTTTGAATTGCCGACAGCTCCAGATATTTAGCATGCCAAATATCTCACGGGTGTCGGCGACTCATCTGCGATTCTCTCAGATGGTTCACACTGTGTGATTGTTACTCGCGTGAACGAACACTGATTTGCCTGTGATTTCTGCCATTTGTCTGTGATTTCTCAAAACCTGTCGGAGAGTCAAAATCGGGGCTAAAATTATGCAGTCTGAACTCGGCATTAGCTTATGATTGATTAGAAAGCGTGTTAGGCATGCTGTCCTGGGAGAGAGCCCTGAGCTCATAAGATCCTCGAGCCCGGGGCTCCCTTTCGTTTGCAGGATGAGAGGGGGGTTTGAGCTTAGGTAGGTCTCAAGAACTCCCCTGCTTATTTATGGCTAATGACAAATAAGGGATTGCTACGGAGAGATATAGTGGGGATAAAGAGCTCATCTATGGTGCTAATTTAGTTTGGTCAATTCACCTATGTCGAAAGTTTTTGGACTGTGGGAGGAAACCGGAGAACCCAGGAAAAACCCATGTGAGCACGGGGAGAACATGTAAATTTCGCACAGAAATTTCGACTGGCCTGTTAGAGACTTGGATCAGTGACATTCTTGCTGTGAAGCAACAGTGCTAACCACTGGCCCATCATGCCACCCTATCAAGGAAAAGGGAGGAGGAGTAGGGGTGGAAGGGGAGATTCTCCAAGAAGAAGATGACTGAGGTTAGAAACTCTGGTAATTTAGACTGAGTTAGGAATCATCCGATTGGTGAATCATTCAATAGGTAATATAGGTAGGGGACCAGCTGTGGTCAATCATAAGGACGTGATCCTCTCGAAATTAGTTTTTTTTCTTTTATTGATGTAAATTCCTGACCTCAATTTCTCCTGCATCTCATCTTCCATCATAGGGTTTCTGTATGGATTTTGCATGTTCTCCCCATGTTCGCATGGGTTTTGTCCAGGTGCTCCGGTTTTCCCCACAAGTCCAATGACATTCGGTATAGGTGAATTTGGTAGGCTTAATTGTTCGTAGTGTATGTATGTGAATGGGAGTGTTTCCCAGTTATGGGTTGCAGCTGGAAGGGCATCCACTGCGTAAAGCATATGCTGGATAAGTTGGTGGTTCATTCGGCTGTGGCGACCCCAGATTAATAAAAGCTATAGAGAATTTCGCGCAACATACATGGACTTTTTCATTTCATTTTGTTTTTAATAAAGTGACTATTTCTTTACCCACCCCAACCCAACTGGCGGGTTATGAGAGACCCACGCATCACTAGTACTTACCTCTGATTATCCTGGATCCTGCAACATATATAAAAGTGTATGATTACATTTGTGCACATAATATAAATTGGGAAGATTAACTCTCAATGTTTGAAACGGTAATACACAACAAAACACTCGCACTCCAGACTGTCAAGAACATACTTAAGACTGTTTGCCGAGACTGTGGATTAAATAATGTTGCAAATAATGTTCAATTTCAAGCATACACCAATCATTAGCTCAGTGTGTTGTGCAGGAGCCACAGGTAGTAATTTTGTTTAGCTTGTGAGTGTTTTTTTTTTACTCTTAAAGAAATGGTAACCACTGCCTTGCATTGTATGAATCAACCAAGAAAAATCACTAATGTTCTACTGAAAAAAGTCACATAAAGCATAGATGGCTTAAATTGCCAGCAAATATTCATTTCTGAGTGAGCTACCACTGTAACGTTCACACATAAACACTATTTAAATACAAAAAGTCATAACACACACACATTTTGCTGACCATTTGGCTGACACACCAACATTACTTCCCATTAAAGTGCTGTTCAAAGGGTTCTGCTCAATGTGGAATTGCCCTGAGCTCTGCAGACCAGAAAACCTTGTAGTTCCATGAAATATTGATACTGGATCAATATGACACATCGGAATAAGTTAGGAATGCTGGAAGTAGTCCGGAAAGTCCCATTTCTTCGCTCTAGCAAGAGTTTAAGAGGAAGTATCCGAGTAAACTCAATGAGACAATTGTTATTAGACAATAAAATGCACGAGGAGTGTCAAGATGGCTGGATTTCAAAATGTGTGTGTGCGCTTTTTTGTCTTCAAATCTCTCAACCAGCAAGACAACAAACACAGGAAGTCGTTATTCTCGTTCAGGGTAGAATTAGGTCAATGTCATACACCGTCATCCAGAAAAAGAGCTTATCGTAGCAAACCACATTCTAACGCTAATAGACATCAGCTCATAACCGGAGAGAGAGCACGAGAAAGAAGTCTTGTGATTGACTGCATGTGTGTCTCTATGTCAAGAGAGCATGGTATGATGGGAAATGAGAAAGAGAGATTCCCCACAGCTGTGTGGGATCATGTTATGGTTGACTGGTTTAAAGCCCGTTTTAACTGCTGTGCCAAAATGCCCGTGTCTGAGATCACCATGACTATGACTGGACAGAACACCGGCCTCATGAGCTCTCAGAGATTAGTGCTGATGGAAATCAGTCCATCCATCCAGAAAGAGAGAGAGCAAGGGCATAGGTTTGGTACAGAAGTGCTAAATCAAAGTACACACGTGCTTCTACCCACGCTACTGGTTTCCAAACCTCCTCCTGGAGGGCAGTTTAGCTCCAATCTGTTCCAAAACAGTTTCCAGTAATGATGAAGGTCTTCAACAAAACAATCTTACCTCCATTCTATACTAAATAGTAAACATTTAACAACCCGCACTTAAAAAAAAAATCCATTACCAGCTTCCGTATTTTGTGGTTTACATTTGGTTCACGTTTGTTTATTTACAGTTGTGAATTGCATTATAGGAGTTTCAATTTATGGCATGTCGACTTTTGATGTTGAAAATTCAAGACTGCAAATTAACAAAGTGACTTTTATTGGTATTTTAGTAGGTGCATATTCACAGCAAACAAAGGTGTATTTTGATGATGCCATGACTGAGTGTGGAATCATGAAAGGTGTCATCTTACATCCTACAGGACTCCTCCTCCTTTCCACTTTCAGAAAATTAATGTAAATTTTCCGGAAAGGGATCATGTGTGAACAGGCCCTTTTTGAAAACACCGGAAATTTGTTCCGGCAATTTTCTGGAAAGAGAAGTTGTAACATTACCGGTAATTTGCCGGAATGCAGCGCTGTGTGAACATAGAAGGAAAATTGCCGGACAGAGCGCGTACACGCGGTGACGTGAGACGTCTACTCCAGCCAATCAGAACAGTCAGACGCATTCACATCCTCACTGTTTATGAAAATAAAAGCCATTGAATATTTTTCCAGACACAATTAGCTGCTAGATGTTAGTCAGATGACGTTTCTATGTTCCTTCTTAATGCCAACTGTGGAAAAAATCATCAATAAAATGCTTATATTAAACCGCTGTTTGTTAACCAAGTTGCTTGACGCGTGCTCTGGTGAGCGACAGTACAAACACATATTATGTACATCTCGACATGCGAAAGTGTTCCTCCATTTTCATCGAAGTTGTTCACAATAAAGGGGGATTCAAAAAGAATACCACAACTTTTGGGTTGATGTCACTCGAGTGTCTGGAGGGGGTCATATTGAACATCTATGAACTTGTTTTCTACTGAAAAAAAAAAACTTTGTTAAGTTCACATTGATTAATTACCCAAGGTTCCATCATGTTTCTTTGATTAAATACAGATTTTCACAGATGTGGTATTCTTTTTGAATCACCCTGTACTTATCCATCGACAGAATTTGTAATGTAGTCAAATGTGTAAACATTTAGCTATGGTTAGCGATTCTGCCTTTGGATGTCTCTGGGACAAAGCAGCTGCATGAATGCTAAAGCTTTAAACAAAAGTGAAACCATCAACAAAAGCCCGACCCCTTCTATGTTTACAAATACAAGCGCAGGCGTTTAGAGCTCATTTCTGGTTGATGAGGTCAGAATTTACCGGTATTTTGGAATGATTGTGTGAATAGTCAATTCCGGAACGTCCTTGTCTGTGTAAACAGCAATTTTTTGAATTTACCGGTAAATTTATTTCCGGTATCACTGTGTGAAAGGGGTTTATGAGAGTTTGTGTTCATTGAAATATAAGAATGATTAATAAATCCATATGAAACAGTCCCTTAAAAGTGACATGCATCTTCAGTTTCCCACCTAGGAGCACTTTGCACTCACACTACAAGCGTACCGCGCCCAACTGAACCGCGCTCTGACACACCTCTTCCAACCCAGCCAGGTACGGCCAACTGAACTGTGCCTGGGTCCGATTCGAAGCACTCACATTTGTCAAACAAACTGAGAAATGTGCCCACGGTTCGGATAGCCTAGTGTGAGTACACCCTTATAGTGAAAGAAAAGAAGATCTGATTAGAATGCAGTGGGCAGGATTACACAAAGGTTTCTCTAAAGTCTAAAGGTCTTTGCACACTGAAGTCCAAAATTTTCGTATGCGTTTTTACATAGTATGCGTTAATACAATTTACACAAAAAATTTGTCACGTAAACAAACTTTGCTGTCCGATGCGTATTAATTAATCCATCACACAAAAAAAAAAAAACATTTTGGATTAATTTAAACAGTGATACTTTGTTCTCCTCTCTCTTCCCCAAAGTAGAAAAAGAAAGAGAAATAGGCTACATATATAGGCTTCCTATGTAGGGTTGTATTGGATAGGCTTCAGCCAATACTAGCCTACATAGAGAGGAAAGACAGATCTCTTCTTTATCAAAGAGTTGCGCTGGATTATCCCCAAATGCAAAATTTATTTCAGGAAATCAGTGAAATTTTGATACATTGCTTATGATTGTTCACACATTTACAATCGTAAACAAATCCTGATCAGAGACTGGAAGTACCTATAGACATTATAATAGATGATTTCTGTGTTGACGTATTGGAGCAACGTACTGAAGCGTATCATAAAGCCTGGTTTATACTCAACGCATCCGCTAGTTCGCTTGAGTGCGCACTGTAAATGTGATGTCACCGCTGTGTTTGCGGAGATTCGCTTTGGGTGCGCGCGACATGATTTCGGCTGGCAGAGCGCATTATTTATTTATTTTTTTTGAGACTTGAGCGAACAGTTTGTGCAGCGCCACGTTTGGTTTGAGTTGAATATGAAACACTTTGTAGAGATTTTGTCTGAAACAGGTACGCCTGTACAGACACCTTTATGATCCGTGATCATAGAGATAACCTGATGATCAATAATTCTTGGCTAGAAACTGCAACAGTAGGAAAGGAGGAACGTTTTTGTTAAAAGGTTTGGAAAAACCTGAGGGATAAGTTTGTTAAAGCCAAAAGAGGCCATGGCAAAAGTGGAGACCCAGGTACACAATTACAGAAATACGTTTTTCCACCAGTGATAGGTTTAACACTAATGTATATATTACAATTTTGAATTTAAAACAATTTAATAGTTACAAAACTATAATAAAAAAAATATATATATTTCTTTAATAACTGGAAAGGAATATTTGAACCTATCGGTTTACAATATACTGATGGCCTGTTTTTCTAGGCTTTATTGGTGATAATGGTCAGGAATGTTGGACCATTATTGCCTTTTTAGCATAAGTATAGGACAGAAACTAGCCAGACAGTAAATGTGTGAATTGTGGAGCGGTCTAAATCTACAAAAAAATCTGTATTTTTTAGTAAATGTACTTTTTTTTTGCTTTTATTCGTGCAATAATAAAAAATATATTTGTAGAGTAACCCATGTTCTGTTGTCAATAATATTTTAATAAAAAATTCAATAGGTAAAACTGTCCAAGATATGAACAAAAGCAAGTGATGCATCAAGGTTTGATTAAAAAAAAATCTTAAATGGTTATAAAAATCCTTATAATCATTTTAAAAATAATAAAAATAATTAGTTTAAAAAATATTGATTGATATTAATGTTATGGCGTAGTTCCGGAAACTTTCTACTTCTCTGTTTGTCCGTCTGACTTTAGGCAATCAATTCATCAATAGCGCATGTCTTTGGACTATGGGGGAAACTGGAGCACCCGGAGGAAACCCACACGAACACGGGAAGAACTCAGAATTCACACAGAAATGCCAACTGACCCAACCGGGGTTCAAACCAGCAACCATCTTGCTGTGAGGTGATCGTGCTACCCACTACGCCACCGTGAAACCCAAAGTTAGGAAATAAATCACAAATTTAAACCTAACAGAAAACTTTCAGAATATTACCTTAAAAAAGTAATGAAAGTTAATTCACACATAAAGAGAATAATTTCAGATATTTTTGTACTATTTCTAGGTCACCATTAGTACAATTCCTGACACTAACTAATACATTTGGGAATCATGTCAAACTTAACTTTTCACTCAATCTGTTATACTGTTAAGAGCATTTGAAAAAGAGCTAAGTAGAAAACTGTAACAGAAGCATTTTCACTTTCGAACCCCATTGTATACTATATTCAGTCACAACTGCAATTGCTAGAAATTTTATTCCGAGGTAGCTCTTAACTTCCAAAATCGACACCCATGAGAGAAAATAATAGCTCGACAGAGAGGCAGCGAGAAACATTTAAAGGCAAAGGGAGAGGGTCAGGTTCGCAGGTATTGCGGAACAAAAAAAATAAACCTTGAAAATGTATTCATCTAATCTACATCTGAATCAATTGCCCTTGCCCTAGAATAAAGGCACTTTTATCCTTTATAGGCCTCCCAAATGCACACTGAAATACACGTTTCAACTCTCTCTCTCTCTCTCCTTTTGCTTCAAATACTATGTTCAGAGTCAGAGAGTGTGAGGGGAATAAAATATATAAAACAGACTGGAACCTTCTCTCTCTCTCTCCCCATTTGTAGGATGGATTGTTTCCGTAGTCGTTTCCTGCTTTGTTTTATTTTAAGTTCTTGTCAGGGTCGAGAAGAGGAAATGGTGCCAGCTGTCCACTTTGTCAACTTCCCCCACCACAGACTTGCAGTATATAGACTCACACACAT
>LR812523.1:18599852-18759852 GCA_903798195.1 Danio kyathit
ACACTGACAGGCACGTGGGAACGGTGGGCAGGGAGGACTAGCATTAAAGGCACAGTCCACAAAAACAGCTATAAGATGCTCAGAGCTAAAAATGACAAACTTCAGAAAGGTATAATAAATAATATAATGGGTGTTTTGAGCTGAAGTTTTACAGACACATTCTGGAGACACAAAAGACTTGTATTTAATCTGGAAAAAGGGGTAAACTACATGTCCTTTAATGTAATGATGTTTTCGGGGAAGCGAAATCACACATGAGCTGATGCACTGTTTGTTGACTACTGAGAGGATGCCTGCGTACCCGCCATTGATAGTGGATAAAAACTGAGGTGAATCACAGGTAATAAAGTTGTAAATGAAGTTTAGTTTGTAGTGATTTGCATGTACAGTTGAAGTCAGAATTATTAGCCCCCCTTTAATTTTTTTTCTTTTTTAAATATTTCCAAATTATGTTTAACAGAGCAAGGAAATTTTCACAGTATGTCTGATAATATTTTGTCTTTTGGAGAAAGTCGTATTTGTTTTATTTCGGCTAGAATAAAAGCAGTTTTTAATTTTTAAAAAGCCATTTTATGGACAAAATTATTAGCCCCTTACAGCTATATTTTTTTTCGATTGTCAACAGAACAAACCATCGTTATACAATAACTTGCCTAAATACCCTAACCTGCCTAGTTAACCTAATTAACCTAGTTAAGCCTTTAAATGTCACTTTAAGCTGTATAGAAGTGTCTTGAAAAATATATAGTAAAATATTATTCACTGTCATCATGGCAAAGATAAAATAAATCAGTTATTAGAAATGAGTTATTAAAACTATTATGTTTAGTAATGTGTAGAACAAATATTTTCTCCGTTAAACAGAAATAGGGGGAAAAAATAAACAGGGGGGTTAATAATTCTGACTTCAACTGTATGTTTTTTTTTTTCTCAAAGTGACGGCAGCCATGACAAGAGCTCACTCGGCAGTGAAAGTGAAACCTAAATGCACATCATTTAAATTATCATCTCGCATAGTAAAGTTATGATTACGACAAGCATTTAATATGTTTTTTCTTAGCAAACAGTGTTGTGTGCGAGAATAAATGTTTTACAGTGTCAGTATAACTACTCTAGCCTATATAATGTTGAATATAATGCATGAGGAAATATGATAATGACAAATGTCTTATTTTACTAGTGAGAAAAAATGATCTAATAATGTTGTCATGATGTATTTCTACATAATGTTCATTCTTCATGATGTAATCTATGCTGTGAAGTGGAAATATAAAATATGTCAAGCATATGTCTCAAACATAATAATTCAACTTCAGAATCATGCATAGTTGTATTCTGATGCATCACTTTACTGTGAATTACAACCAGGACAAATTTAAGTCCACTATTCCAAGTCTATATAAAATGTAGCATTTTAACCAACAGTAGACCTACACATAGGCCTAATATTATTGTTGTTTTACGATATGTTTGAGAAATAACAATAATAATAGCCTACTCGTAAAAATAACCTTTATTTTACATCTACAAAATAGTGAGAAAATCGTGATCTTGATTTTAAGCAACAAAAATCGTGATTCTCATTTTAGCCAGAATTGTGCCGCTCTAGCTGTAAAATCGTGGCTGAACAGTGTGAGTAGGGCTTTAATCTCTATTTCAGAGGTATCCCACAGCGCAATGAACCGTCAAATATTCCAGTATATGTTTTACGCAGCGGATGCCCTTCCACCTGCAACCCGGTAGCCGACAGTGCTAACCAAAATAAATGAATATTTACCTTGAATATACAGTTGAAGTCAGAATTATTAGCCCTCTTTTGATTTTTTTTTTTTTCCTTTTTTAAATATTTCCCAAGTGAAGTCTATTTATAAACTAATTTTTAAAAGGAGCACGAGCTTATGGTTGATAGCAGCTGGTCCTCATTAGCTAATCAGACGATTCGTAAATCCCTATCAATAACCAGAGTATCTTACCTTAGCCATCTTCGTCTTGAAGAATCCCCCCCTTCCACCCCTACTCCTCCCCTTTCCTTGTCAGGGCAACACGGAGACCCAATGGTTAGCATCATTGCCTCACAGCAAGAATGTCACTGGCTCAGATCTTACCTAGCCAAGTCGACATTTCTGTGTGGAGTTTGCATGCTCTCCCCGTGTTTGCGTGGGTTTTCCCTCGGGCTCTCCGGTTTCCTCCCACAGACCAAAAACATGTAACATAAGTAAATTGACAAAACTAAATCGACATCATAAACAAGTGTTGAATTCAGCATACACTCTCCATAGCTATTTATAATCTACATTTATTATGGCGACGCAGTGGCAGAGGTAGTGCTGTCGCCTCACAGCAAGAAGGTTGCTGGTTCGAGCCTCGGCTGGGTCAGTTGGCGTTTCTGTGTGGAATTTGCATGTTCTCCCTGCGTTCCCTGGTGCTCCGGTTTCACCCCACAGTCCAAAGACATGCGGTATAGGTGAATTGGGTAGGCTTAATTGTCTGTAGTGTATGAGTGTGAATGAGTGTGTGTGGATGTTTCCCAGAGATGGGTTGCAGCTGGAAGAGCATCCGCAGTCCAAAAACGTGCTGGATAAGTTGGCGGTTCATTCCACTGTGGTGACTCCGGATTAATAAAGGGACTAAGCTGAAAAGAAAATTAATGAATGAATGAATTTATTATTATCAAGCAGGGGAGTTCTCGAGACCTACCTGAGCTCAGACTCATCTCTCGCCCTGCAATGGGAGGGAGCCCCGGGCTCGAGGATCTCACGAGCTCAGGGCTCTCTCCTGGGACAGCATGCCAAACGCTTTATAATCAATCATCAGCTAAGGGCAAGCTATTGAAATGATGTTTAACAGAGCAAGGAAATTTTCACAGTATGTCTGATAATATTTTTTCTTCTGGAGAAAGTCTTATTTGTTTTATTTCGGCTAGAATAAAAGCAGTTTTAATTTTTTAAAAGCCATTTTAAGGTCAAAATTATTAGCCCCTTTAAGCTATTTTTGTTTTCGATAGTCTACAGAACAAACCATCATTATACAATAACTTGCCTAATTACCCTAACCTGCCTAGTTAACCTAATTAACCTAGTTAAGCCTTTAAATGTCACTTTAAGCTGTATAGAAGTGTCTTGATAAATATCTAGTAAAATAATATTTACTGTCATCATGGCAAAGATAAAATAAATCAGTTATTAGAAATGAGTTATTAAAACTATTATGTTTAGTAATGTGTAGAAAAAATCTTCTCTCCATTAAACAGAAATTGGGGAAAAAATAAAGAGGGGGGGCTAATAATTCTGACTTCAACTGTACATTTTCACTTTTGTTGAACAATTATAAATGTATTTCTGTGTAGAAAAACCTGGTGGGTCACTTCACAGAATTTTTCTCTTTTAACTTTTTAAATTAAAAGATTAAAAACCAAAACTGGCGACGCAGTGGCGCAGTAGGTAGTGCTGTCGCCTCACAGCAAGTAGGTCGCTGGTTCGAGCCTCGGCTGGGTCAGCGGGTGTTTTTGTGTGAAGTTTGCATGTTCTCCCTGGTTCGCGTGGGTTTCATCCGGGTGCTCCGGTTTCCCCCACAGTCCAAAGACATGCGGTACAGGTGAATTGGGTAGGCTAAATTGTCCGTAGTTTATAAGTGTGAATGAGTGTGTGTGGATGTTTCCCAGAGATTTATTGCGGCTGGAAGAGCATCCGCTGTCTAAAAGCGTGCTGGATAAGTTGTGGCAACCCCGGATTAATAAAGGGACTAAGCCGAAAAGAAAATGAATGAATGAATGAATGAAAACCAAAACTTACAGTATATTGAAAATAGAATTGTATCTGTTATTTATTTCACAAGAATGACCTAACTCTCTTCATGATGACCATGTCTGTCAAGCTTCTAGTGGAACAAATAAATGAATTAAATGAGATCCATATGCTTCTTCTCATGCATAATGATGGCTTAGGGTAATGAAACGTAGGTAGCTATTCACTTTCTGCTTCTTACCGTTTCACCTACGTTGAGCACTTGGAATCTCATTTGAAATGTTCAGGTCTAAAAATGTTGTTTCACACTAGATTTATCATAAACGAAAAGCCAATGTACAATGAGATTTCTGAGCTGAATAACACATTTAGTGGAAAAATAATAAGTAAAGATTGCTTTGTCTGGCACATTGAGCTAACAAATGAAATTCAAAAGACTGGGAACATACAGCATGAGTCACATGGGCAACTATTATTATGAATTTTTTTATATTGTAGAGGCAAGGACGGACTTATTCATCACAAGCTATTTACAGATCATAATAATAATAAAATATATAAAAACGTCATACATTCACATTCATCCATACATTATTACAATTTGCATGAATTTACCAAATAAATAAACACAAACAAATTTAGACAAATGTTAAGAAAATAGTTATATGACAAATTGGAAGAAGCATATAGTTTAGATAAATTAAACTCTTAACTGTAAAGTACACAATGAGAAAGCTCTTAGTGAAATCTCTGACATCAAATTGCAAACTCTTGGCAAATATGAACAGTTTATGCTGCTTGCTAGATCACTGGGTGTTAAGGCATTATTTTCTTTCCACTTTATCTTTATTTTTCTGTTTCCTCTAAAGCTATGTTGGAACACACCACTGCTTTTTTTTTTTTAGATAAACAATTTAAAAATTGAACTGAAACTCTAGAGAAGACACATTATTTCAGTCTTGTTCTCAGGAGGAGCCAAGAATCGAGAGATTCCCACTTCTCACCAGAATATCATGATTTGCTTCAATCTCTATATAAAACGTTGCACAGAGCATCATGAAAGTTATCTACTGTAGCTGGAATGGAAACAAAAGGTGTATAGCGTTAGTAGTTAAAATATTGAATGCAAACCAAACATTACAAAGCAAAATGTAACACAACCTAATTCCATAATAATAATAAAAAGAATGTTAAGGTATGTTTTTGACATTGTGTTGTACGATCCAATGCATCTACACAATTCTGTCAGTCTCTGTTATGTTTTGATTTCCATGGTTAGCCTTTGAGTGGACATGAAAAGGTCAACAGTAAAGGGGTTCAAAGACAATGACATTTGACCTTTGAGTAGTAAAACTAGCAGTGCATACAAAGCAGCACCTTTCAAAGCATTATCCAAGTAAAGGAACACTACTTTTTTGAAAATAAACTCATTTTACAACTTCCTTAGATTTAAACAGTTGAGTTTTACCATTTTTAAATCCTTTCAGCTGATCCTCTGGTCTGGCGGGAGCATTTTAGCTTAGCTTAGCTTAGCATAGACTATTGAATCAGATTATGAAACCATTCAACCGATCTTCCAGTTTGGCGGGTACATTTAAGCTTAGCTTAGCATAGACTATTGAATCAGATTATGAATCTATTCAGCCGATCTTAAGGTCTGGAAGGAGCATTTAAGTTTAGCTTACCTTAGCTAAAATACATTATTGAATCAGATTACGAATCTATTCAGCCGATTTTAGGGTCTGGCAGGAGCTTTTTAGCTTAGCTAAACTTAGCTAAGCTTAACATAGACGTTGAATCAGATTATGAATCCATTCAGCCGATCTTAAGGTCTGGAAGGAGCATTTAAGTTTAGCTTACCTTAGCTAAAATACATTATTGAATCAGATTATGAATCTATTCAGCTGATTTTAGGGTCTGGCAGGAGCTTTTTAGCTTAGCTAAGCTTAGCTAACCTTAACATAGACTGTTGAATCAGATTATGAATCCACTCAGCCGATCTTAAGGTCTGGAAGGAGCATTTAAGTATATCTTAACCCTGCTGAAAAATCCAGCTTAAACCAGCCTAAGCTGGTTGGCTGGTTTTAGCTGGTTGACCAGCCTGGTTTTAGAGGGGTTTTGGCCATTTCCAGGCTGGTTTCCAGCCATTTCCAGCCTGGTCTTAGCTGGTCAGGCTGGGAGTCGACCAGCTAAAACCAGCTTGACCAGCCAAAACCAGCTATGTCCAGCTTAAACCAGGCTGGTCAAGCTGGTTTTAGCTGGTTTAAGCTGGTCATTTTCCAGCCTGACCAGCTAAGACCAGGCTGGAAATGGCTGGAAACCAGCCTGGAAATGGCCAAAACCCCTCTAAAACCAGGCTGGTCGACCAGCTAAAACCAGCCAACCAGCTTAGGCTGGTTTAAGCTGGATTTTTTCAGCAGGGAATTTAGCTAAAATATATTATTGAATCAGATTATGAATCTATTCAGACGATTTTAGGGTCTGGGGGGAGCATTATAGCTTAGCTTACCTTAGACTATTGAATCAGATTATGAATCCACTCAGCCACTCTTCCAGTTTGGTGGGAGCATTTGAGATTATTTTATCTTAGCTTAGCATAGACTATTGAATCAGATTATGAATCGACTCAGCCGCTCTTCCAGTTTGGTGGGAGCATTTAAGATTATTTTAGCTTAGCTTAGCATAGACTATTGAATCAGATTATGAATCCATTCAGCCAATCTTCTGGTCTGGTGGGAGCCATTTATCTTAGTTTAGCTTAGCATAGACTATTGAATCAGATTAGACTATTAGCATCTCACTCAAAAATGACAGATTTGTGTAATATCATGGTACTTCAGCAAAGTTTCTTGAATATTACGCCGGAATGAGAGTATTGTTCTTAGCAATATTGGACTAGAAACTAGCAACTTTTCATTTTCCATTGGTTTTAGTACAAAATTAATTAAAAGAAGTCAAGATTTAAATAGAAAAAAATATTGAAACTCTTTGGTCATTTTTGAGTGAGATGCTAACGGTCTAATCTAATTCAAAGATCTATGCTAAGCCAAGCTAAAAGTGCTCCTGGCCAGACACTGAGATCATCTGAATATCTTCAAAAATGGTAAAACTCAACTTTTATCTGCAGGGGACTTGTAAAATGAGCCTATTTTCAAAAAAATGGAGTAATTCTTTACGTTTGAATGTGTCTTTCAATAAAATTAAACAATTAGTATCTTTAAAAGTTCATCCATTCAACATACCAGTTCATCAGTAATATAAAAATAAGCATTTTAGTTAAGTTGGAACCAACTATCCGACATAAATAAACAGGTGAATGCTTTATGTTGTTTTCCTAGTGCCTCTCTTTCCCTGTCTAGTCTTCTCAATCATGGATATAAAGGAATGACTGAGCAGAGAGTTCTCAACGGAGAGGACAGAGAAAACAATAGGAAAAGCAGAGTCAGGAATCCCCAGGTGACTCACAACCTGCCCACCTGCCCGAAGACAAGAAAACCAAAGAGAGACTCAAACAAGAGAGGTATATAACAATGCCGTCCACATATATATATGTGTGTGTGTGTGTGTGTGTGTGTGTGTGTGTGTGTGTGTGTGTGTGTGTGTGTGTGTGTGTGTGTGTGTGTGTGTGTGTGTCTGTGTGTGTGTCAGATGAAAAGACAGCTCAGTGAAACTGCAGCTATTGATGTATGGGACATAATGTGAAAGTCTGCTTGCAGCATTACCAGCCAATTATATTTCAGTCCATATTTGCCAATGCTACACACTGTAGAAGTCCCATCTGGCTTAAAATATAACAAATGTGTTTATCCAGGTCTATAAATATGCAAAAAATAAATATGCACAACTTCAGAAAATAATGCAAAATCTTCTAAATATGTTAAATTTGCTTTCGCACAGGTTTGGAAGCAACACACAAACAAACACAAAGTGTAAAAGACAAAACACAATTCACATCATAGCATACTTGTCCACCCTCTCATTTTCCCTAGCATTCTGTCATATTTTACCATTATATCCCTCTATTATCCCATTTAACTCTTGTGTACTGTTCAAACTGACTACCCTTTTGCTATGTTGGTGTCAATATGTTTTGCTATGTTGGTGTTTTTGCCCCATTGACTTCCATTGTGGCTGCACGGTGGCGCACGTTCGCCTCACAGCAAGAAGGTCGCTGGTTCGAGCCTTGGCTGGGTCAGTTGGCATTTGTGTAGAGTTTGCAAGTTCTCCCCATGTTGGCGTGGGTTTCCTCCGGGTGCTCCGGTTTCCCCCACAGTCCAAAGACATGTGCTATAGGTGAATTGGGTGAACTAAATTGTCCAAAGCGTATGTATGTGAATGAGTGTGTATGGATGTGTCCCAGTGATGGGTTGCATCACTGGGAAAGGGCATCCACTGCATAAAAAACATATGCTGGATAAGTTGGCGGTTCATTCCGCTGTGGCGACCCCAAATTAATAAAGGCACTAAGCCGAAAAAAGAAAATGAATGAATGACTTCCATTGTAATGAATGCAATTTTGAATGCAAAGCTTTGACGGCACATAATCATGCATTCTCAATTGTTGGTGGTTTTCCCTGTTGGGAAGAGGTAAAATGTGTCATTTTTACTGTTGATCATCAGTTGGCAACATTAAACCCTTTCATTAGGCCATTGCAAATATGGTTCTTGGTTTTATATGGAGTTCTGTGGAGTAAAACAGGAGATTTTAGTGTGTGCACAAACTTATACTATGTTCTGAGAGCTGAGTGGATGAAAACATCTCCAGCCGCACACAAGGGTTAAATATTTTCCAGTATTTTATGTATATTTTCATGTATGAAAAATGCCAGTAACATCTACACAGAGCTTATCCACTTGTTAAGTTTGACATCATGCGAAGTGGCTTCTGGGTCCAAGCGCCATAATGTATCAACTGTTTGGGGAGATTAATTAAATGGCAATAATAAATGCTTATTTGTGTATGTAGCGATGTATTATATTTAAAAATCACCATCGCAATATATATATATATATATATATATGTGTATATATATATATATATATATATATATATATATATATATATATATAATATACATATATATATATATATATATATATATATATATAATATATATCTATATATATATATATATATATATATATATATATATATATATATATATATATGTATATATCCATGCCTAACATCAGATGACCAGAAAATGATAAATTTTTGTCTGTGATGCAGCTAGTCCAGAGATTGTTGTGTTAAAATTGTGTACAACTTTATATAAAATTTACTTTAATGTGTGACATGACTAAAAAGTGGTTCTAAATGAATATTTTTTTTCAATTCAAATGAGTAGCGGCTTGGACCCAGATACAGTATTTCTTACATCACGACTTAACAAGCGGATAGGCCCTCTTGCTCTCAACTGTAATATAATTACAAGAGCTGCTAAAGAAAATTAAGCTTTTGTTTTATTTTGGCTTGAAAGCACTTCGAAATAACAAATAAATAAATAATAATAATAATAATAATAATAAAGAAATAATAATAATAAAAATGGCCACATTCCCTTACTTTTGCAGATAACAGCTGCACATATAAAGTTGTATATAGTAATATACCTGTACATACACTTGTCAATTTGTATATTTTCATTCACTACTTACTTTTTTAAATATATTAATTATCTGTTTTTTCAGTCCTGTCTCTGTAATTCTGTTGCACTGTAGAAGCTCTGTCACGAAAACAAATTCCTCGTATGTGTGAACATACCTGGCAATAAAGCTCTTTCTAATTTCTGATTCTGATTTCCGTTAAATTCAGCATGAAAATAAAATGTATTCTTCTTGTTTTGATATGTATATAGTAGTTCTAGTTATAAATGATGTATCTGAGAACTTCATTATTTTGTAAAAAAAATATTTCTCTCATAATCTTTAATCAAATGTCATAACCTTCCCTCCCTTTCATAAGACTTTTCTTCAATTTTGGTCACATGGAACGCCTTTAGGGCGGGGCTATAAGGGTGTGTCTTGTTTCTGAATAAATTAACAAGTTTATTTATTTAACAAGGACATGCACAAAAATTACACTGACCTCAAAAAGGAAAGATGCATTGTGTCAGGTTGTAGCAGGATTGCTATTTTCCACCAGCATCCTCGGACAGGTCCAAATTAAAACAATAATAATCAATTATTATTAGTAGTATGACGCATGTTGTGCCCCACCCAGGTTTTTGCATCTCGTTTATATACACTATGAACAGCAGCTACACTAATTATTCCCTATTTCCACTTGGGGATACTCATCCCGAGGCCCTCAGACTATGCAGCGCCACTGATGCGATCCAAGACCAGCGACGAGATGATCCTAAGGTTTTCATAATCCTGGACCAGGTCGTATCCTGAGCAGCTGCTGTGGTGGTCATGGTGGAGTGAAGAGCATGAGACTGATTCCTGTGACGCTACAAGGACAGACGAGTCTTTGCTGAGTTCCAGCATTCTCCAGCCTCCGGCGCCTAGACTGCAGCTCTGCACAATACATTTGGCCATAGGAGAAATGGTCGTGCCCAACTGAGCCTCATTTCTCTCGAGGTTTACTAAATCATTACTTTTGCCAGTTGGTGAAGTTTTTTTCCTCGCCGCTGTCGCCCCACTGGCTTGCACGGATCGGAATCTGTAGAGCTGCGCATCGATGGAATTGCTCCTCAGTGTTTGCACTCTCAGTAGTGATCATTAAACCACACTGAACTGAGCTAAACTGAACTGAACTTAAACTCTGAAAACTGAACTGACACTGTTTCAATTTACTATAATCTTCTATGTGAAGCTGCTTTGACACAATCTACATTGTAAAAGCGCTATACAAATAAAGGTGAATTGAATTGAATTGAATTAATTAAAAAGTCAGTTTAAAACATACAGGCATAATCACATATAAACTAAAACACTGCTCTGCTTTCATCCATTTATCAGTCTTCATCCATTTTCATGCACAACCCTACATTTTTCTCATCTCAGGACCGTTTCAATTGGATTTACATCACAAAATAAAACAGGACAATATTAACTTTTGTTTCATAGCGTCTGTAAAACCATGCATTGTTGCCCTTCCTATGAACAGGTCAATCCATGTAACGGTACATTACTGTCGAATGCACTCTTTAGTGGACAATTTGGGATTTGGGTGTGTGTTTATACAGACAAATACACATAATAATATATATGCTTAAGTTTAAAGAAAACTAATTAAATAAAACTAACCAATCCACTTTTTTTGTTGCCATGTTTCATATTGATATGCTCTTTCCATCGAGAACATCTAATTTTTAAAGTTCAAATTTCACATTTAAATGCAGTTTAACTGTAGTTGAAGGTTGTATAAGCAACAAACAAGCTGTATCTAAACTCAACTTCTATATATAGTGCATTATTTGACAGAGCAACCATTTGCAGTGGTGTCCAAAACCATGGAGGACATTTCGAAGTGCACTCAATAAATCACACAATGCACCACTATAATGAGTGTACCCATAACGTGCTGTGAGAGTTTGTGCGCCAAATAAATTTCCATGTCTGACAACAAGATGGCATCTACAGTGAAATTATATTAGTGTAAGTTTCTAAATAATTTATTATTTCATTATTAAATTAACGTTTGTCTACATGATATAGTGAAGCAGCAACTGTTTTGTTTGAAAAAACAAACAAACTATTATTAAATACTCGTGCATAGTGTGACAAAATAAATCACAAACACTGTCAATATTTTTCTGTTTTATTTTGTTCATTTTTTTTTTTTTTATCAAGCAGCAAAGCACAAACAAAATGGCACCCCTTACAAATGTACTTACTGCTCGAATTCACTCACTCGTTTTCATTCACTTCTTTAAGTGAACTATATTAGTGACTTAAAATAAAGAATATTTGAAGATAAAGGGGGTGATTTCAAATAGAGACACACATATTTTCATGCTGTATTTCTCCACATATTCCATAAGAAACATTTGTCCCAGTTTATAAGTTCTCTCTGGATTTTCAAACTAAATGCGACACAAATAAGAGCGCAGCATTAATTCTACATGCGCTATTTTTCCATAACAGAGCAACGAACGAACACAATGTGAACTGGCTTGTCCAATTTGCAGGACTCTTATGAACAAGCTCTTTTTAATCATTCAAGCTGCTTCAAACCAGTTAAGTTTGTGCTTTGAAAACGATTCATCCAGTCAGTGAATTAATGAATCAGTGTTCAAGTTGACTCCCTAATTGAATCACAAGTCATCATTAGGGATGGGCGATATGGCCTAAAATCCATATTGCGATATACATTGCAGCCTCTTGCGATATTGCGATATATATTGCGATATATAAATTATAATAGAACCATTTCAGAACAGGTTACAGAGACCCTTAGGAAAGCCAAACTGCTATTTTTTTTTAAGAAATAAAGAAACGTTGCATGTCATTTTGAGAACATTTATTGTGCAAAAGCAAAACTGTAATTAAACAACACAATGTTGCAGATAAATAAACTAAATGTAGTGCCTTTTAGAAAGAAAGACTTTTCTTTTAAGTCCTTGGTTCCTAAATGCCAAGTTGCAGAGAACAAAAAAACTGGTGTTTCGTTAAGGAACTTACACTGTACTGAAATTACTTCCAGTATTAAATTAGTCAAATAAAATTGTGTATTGCAGATACTTTAAATACAAACATATTTCTAACCTGCAGCCTAAGGTAACACATTTGATTTTGAACATTTTGTTCTCCTAATGAAATTAAAACTGGTGTCTTGATCTGCTCTTTCTCTCTCTCTCCCTCACTCTCTCTCTGTCTGCGTGCTGCTGAGAGATTGAGACGCACCAGACAAAGTTTGCTTATAAAGTAATGCAAAAATGAATACAATTAATATCGAAAGCGAAAGCAGATTCTCGGACATGTCCGGGGAAAATGTATTGTCACCTCAAATAATGAGCTGGATCAGTCTATTTAGTCTTCGCGCTCTTCTGTATCCAGCGCGTCTCTGTGGGTCTGCATGCAGAGCATGTGAGTCTGTGGCAGAGTGTTCTCAGATTCTCGCGAACACAGAACCGGGCCGCCCCAATAATATATCGGCCGCCCAGGTAAAATCTGTGTGGGAAGCGCTGTGTGGGAATCTGTGTGACAAGCTACAATATGCCATGCATGAGGCTCGCAAGTTGTGCGACACGCCTACATTCGGTGCCATGCGTTGCTTAGTGCTGTTGTTGAGAGCGGGTAGATTGCGTCATCAAACATGCATTATCGCGATAGTGCAATAGAATTAGAATATCGTAGGCCAATTTTGTATCGTTTATATCGCATATCGTTTATATCGCCCATTACTAGTCATCATTCATTCATTCATTTTCTTTTCGGCTTAGTCCCTTTATTAATCTGGAGTCGCCACAGTGGAATGAACCACCAACTTATCCAGCATATGTTTTATGCAGCAGATGCCTTTCCAGCTGCAACCCATCACTGGGAAACATCCATACATACCATTCATACTCATACACTACAGGCAATTTTGCTTACCCAATTCATCTATACGACACGTTTTTGGACTTGTGGGGGAAACCGGAGCACCTGGAAGAAACCCACACGAACAGGAGGAGACAATGCAAACTCCACACAGAAATGCCAACTGACCCAGCCGGGGCTCAAACCAGCGACCTTCTTGCTGTGAGGCGACCGTGCTACCCACTGCGCCACTGTGTTGCCCAAATCACAAGTCATTCTGGCCCAAATGATGCTCACGCTTCAATGTATGATCAGTTAAAAACATTCATGTTGCAATAAACAGACCTCATTTTCAATACTATATTCTAAAAATATTCATCTTGCACACTATTATTATTGGTCACTTGGGGCTGTAGAGCAAGAAAAAAAAATTACAAAACACATTAGGGCACAAATGCAGCCATGACATATAAACAAACATTTAACTGCTAAATGTTTCATGAATATTTGAATTCAGTATGCCACTGACCCATGCCATCAGAGTGGTATCAGACAAGACATCAGGAAGGGTTGGAAACCCATTAAATGCTCACAGAATAAGGAAAGAGATAAGTAATGCAACAAACAAATTTAAGGAGTGCCGCTCTTTGCATCTTTATGAACACACACACACATATACACACACACATTTGGACAGCACTCATGAAGACACTTCAGCATGCATATTTGTTTACAGCCTGTCAGAGTTGTTTATCCTTCCTAAATTCAGACGTTCAACCCAAAAAAGCTAGATCACTATAATTACAAAACACCATGGTTCAGTTTCCCTGGCTTTACTGAATATGATTGCACACTTCTTTTCTTCATTGTCAGATTTTAGCACATTTCACAGCATATCATCCTTTTCTGCTAATACTAATGTGGTACATTTCATGAGTAATCTTTATGAAATAGATCTGTCATTGTCTGACTTTGTCCTGTCTACTTATTGTAGTCTATTGTCTTTTGAATTCAATTCACGTATTATCGAGGTCTTCACGTGTGGAATTTGCTTTTCATGAAATTAGATAGGGTGGCACGGTGGCTCAGTAGTTAGCACTGACACTAGTTTGAGTCCCAGCTGGTCCAGTTGGCATTTCTGTGTGAAGTTTGCATGTTCTCCTTGTGTTTGCGCATGGGTTTCCTCCGGGTGCTCCGGTTTCCCCCATAGTCCAAAGACGTGCTATAGGTGAATTAGATGAACTAAATTGGCCGTATTGTATAAGTGTGTGTGAATGTGTGTGTGCGTGTTTCACAGTACTGGGTTGCGGTTGGAAGGGCATTCGCTGTGTAAAACATATGCTGGAATAGTTGGCGGTTCATTCCGCTGTGGTGACCCCTGATAAATAAGGGACTAAGCTGAAAGAAAATGAATGAATAGAATTAGATGCAAACAAACTCTTGCTAGTCTTTGTAGTAAATGTTTGCTTGGAAGTATATCCCCTATCCCCATTGTTTGGTATGCTTTTCTCCAAAAATGCTATGGCATTTAAGCTATTTAAAGCAATCAAAACACTTCAGGCTACATAGCAGTTTTGAATGCACTTGTCAGTTTTGACATTTTGCTTCCATATCATCTTCTTTTATACTAGTGGAAAGAAAACATCCTGTAGATTTCAATTACAATAAATATCTTTGCTGGCAATTTTCTCAAAATGAGTTTCTCATTCACTGAGCCAGAAATGTCTCCTTCCGTAGCACTTAACTTTCCTGTTTTATTTCTATTTATACTCCAATCATTTGACAGAGGGATTTGGTCATTTATCTTATTAATATTTAAAATGAATATTTTATTTCATGTATAAATGCCAGTTTGTTTCGTTGACAAATCATTGTTTTCATGCACCAAAATACTTGGATCTTTCTCCAATTATCTTCAGTAGCATTACTTCTTTCAGAGTAGTGAAATGAAACATCTTTAAAACATAGTTAAGTGCTTATTTTATAATATATTCAATTACAATACATAAGCTAGTCCCTTTTTTTGTGAATGTTTAGTTCAACATACCTCAAAAATCATTTAACATGACATACTTCCCCACTTTGAGCAAAAGCAAAAACTTACTGTTTTAGCACATGACTCTTGAAACGCAAACAAACAGCTGCTTCTTCCTATTTTTTAAATCATGGCTTTACAGTTTGCACCCTGGTTAGGCAAAATTAATAAAGAAATAAAAATCAATGTATAAACTACTAATAATATAATTACATTAGAAACCTCTCCACAGGAGCACATGTATTTTCAAAACCGCAACATTTTCTACGTGGTTTGGCCGTTTGTCTACAAACTAAGGCATTATTGGGTCACTGTAAGCTAAACATTTTGAAAATTCTTGTCAGAATGAAGAAAATGCTGTGGTCTGTGTTGTTGTGTAGCCAGCTAAACCAGAGTTTTTGGCTTGTCCGCACAGTAATTTCTTTTATGTGACCACAATCTTCATTGTAATTTCAATTTACTACAACTTCTTTGTTAAGCTGCTTTGACACAATCTATATTGTAAAAGCGCTATAGAAATAAAGATGAATTGAAAAAAAATTGTTTACAAGACACCATTTGTGCAATGGCCGACATAATCAAAATATTTCAGGTAATAACTGTGCAAACGAGGCTTGTAACATGTATACTGATACATAGACAACTCTACTCTTCCTTTGTGTGCCGCCATGTTGCAACCAACTAGAACCAATAGTAACACTTTTCCGAGGTTTCTGATTTGCTAACATAACCTTTAGGGTTAGGAGTATATCGCCACCTGTAGCACTTCATAGGGCATTTTTGCTTTCTATGTAGATGATGATTTTTTTAAATCGTGCATGTGCAGATAAGTTTATTATTATTATTATTATTATTGTTATTACTATTGAGACAGGAAAAACTTTGTTTACAAAAATACCTATATCTACTGTATGTGTGAACTACGAACTATATATTTGTCTATTTATGTGGTACAGTATGGTACGGTTCAGTATGCTTTTATAGCCATTTCCACTGTTAAAAGGTACCAAAAAGTAATCCGTACCGTACCACTTCTTAGGTACCCTTTCGGAAGGATACCTAGCACAACAAAAGGGTACCAAAAGGTGGAGCCACACACACTGCTGAACGCTATTGGTTTACAGCGATACTAGCTCTAGCTCATGAACAAGCAGGAGAATGAAAATAAAGAAAGCCCCATTTTTTAATACACAGCCGAGACATGGTCGACCCGAGCTTAAACAAGCCTTGTCTTCGTCTTGATGAACAGCCACAAAGCCAGGAAGAGCAGAATCTACCCTGTGCCTCGTAGTTGGTTACAAGGCCGTCTAAAGCAAGCACGAGTGGTTTTGCTTTCTCACTTGCGCTCACTGTGCATCTATTTTTGAAATAACAAACTTCTTGAGCTGATAACAATGTGCTCGTTATTAGTGAAGTGCTTCTGACATCCGATCTTTTCATAAGTGGACAAACGTGAGAGTGAAGAGCGGAAAAACAAAGGAGCAACCTAAAACATGAACAAACTGCCATGTTTAACTTTTATATCACCTTTTAGACTGTTATGAGCTCGGAATGACGGAATTACTCACTTACAGAGGTTACATGTGCTGGTGAAGATTAAAGATACAGATGAGAGGGTTGCACTGACTGTAGGCTATATGTTGCGTGTTGTTTTTGAAGTCAAATAAGGGCTAAATGTGTGATGTGTGTAGTTTTTCTGTCATTAGTAACATATCGAAGACTGTAAGAGTCTGTATGTGTTTATATATGTTGCATTTGTTTATTTATTTATTTAATATAATCGCAGACGTTACAGTAGGCTATTTCGCATTATCATTGATCTGCAGTTATAATCAAATCCTGTTCATAAAAGGTTAGTAATGAACATTTTATACATAAGTATTTGTGTAAAAAGCATCTGTTTTGTGAGAAGTGCTTCTCATATGATATGTGAACGACCCGTACAGCTTTACTGTAGACATTTTCTCGAGCGAGAATGGTGTCGACTGAAACTTTCTGTCGTACACCACGCCCACCAAAAGGGTATCATTGGTACCCTTTTGGCAATGGAAACGCAAGGTGACCCGTACCGACCCATACTGTAACACTAAGTGGAAACGGGCCATTAGATACATGGAACACCATCTTTTGGACATGATGGCGACAACATTATTAACACAGCTGAAGCCTCTGTATATTAAACATTCAATGAAAAAAACATTGTCATTCACATAAGATTGACCAATAGCAAGTCAATTCAAATTGATATACTTAGATGTCACTGGATATACACTGACTGGCCATTTTATTAGGTACACCTGTACAACTGCTTGTTAATGCAAATTTCTAATCAGCCAATCACATGGCAGCAACTCAATGCATTTAGGCATGGTCAAGACGATCTGCTGCAGTTCAAACTGAGCATCAGAATGGGGCAGAAAGGTGACTTTGAATGTGGCATGGTTGTTGGTGCCAGGTGAGCTTGTCTGATTATTTCAGAAACTGCTGAGATTTTCTGGGATACTGGGATTTTCACGCACAACCATCTCTAGGGTTTACAGAGAATGGTCCGAAAAAGAAAAACATATCCAGTAAGCGGCAGTTCTGTGGGCGCAAATGCCTTGTTGATGCCAGAGGTCAGAGGAGAATGGCCAGACTGGTTCCAGCTGATAGAAAGGCAACAGGAACTCAAGTAACCACTCGTTACATCCGAGATATGCATCTCTGAATGCATCTAACCTTGAAGCGGATGGGCTATAGCAGCAGAAGATCAACTTTTTTGATCTACTTCAAATGTTCATTTCTGTATAGCAATTTATGTGTCGTGCTGACTTCAATTCAAGTGACCTTTTGAGGAGTTATCTGACTGAACACAGCAGTTCTTTACAGTGTAAGTCTTCAGGGATGCTACTTCAGGGAGGAACAACCCTCTCTTTTCAGCACCGAATATGTGAATTTCTGCTAAAGTAGTTTATAATGAACTACGCTTGCTTTAAGGCTTTAAAGAAACCTCATGAGAAACAGAGGCAGAGGAACACAGCTAGAGATAATCATTCACAACAGATGTGAAACGCGAACCCAAAGCTAATACAAACAAACACGAGGATATTGCTGAGAGCAAACAGACACAAATCGAACATCAACAGAGCTACAAATGTTCAACAAAGTCAAGGGAAGTCCTCCCCATGGCACGCCACACCATCAAAAACACATGACCCATTGAGAAAATTAGGCCAGCTATTCCAGAAACAGTTATATTATGATATCCCAATGGATTCTGCACAGATTAGCCCCCGTTTCACTGCAGTGAGCTTCCTAGATCAATGACTTCATTGATCTTGAGAGGTTTGATCAATATGTGTAGTGATTGGCTAAGGAAAAAGCAGATCGACCATAAAAAATACACATTTAAGTGAGTTTCCAGCAAAGTCTAGGCTAATCTTTTTGCCTTCACTTACAGATAAAATGGTACACAGTTGGACGCAGTCACCGCCACTTAGAGCATGCTTGATCTCAGGGAACATCACATTCTGAATAGAAAATCCAGTAGAGGACACTGAAGATATTTGTAAAAGGCTGAGTTTTAACAATGTCAGATCAACCTCTTTGAAATTAGTTGCAGGGATAAAATCTCTATCATGCACGATCTACATCATAGGTCTCAAACCCAATTGCTAGAGGGCCGCAGCTCTGAATAGTTTTACCCCAATTCTAATGAAACACAGCTGATTCAAATAATCAAGGTGTTCAACTCTACTAGACACTAGTGATGCATACCAATTTGTAGGGCTGGGCGATTTCTTCGATTAATTCGAATTTACGTTTTAAGACGATTTTATTTTTTACAAAATCGAGGAATCGCGATTTTTTTAATAAAAATATTAAAGCCGCTTTTCCACTATCATGCCAAACCGTTCTAAACTGTTAGACAACGGTGCTGATTCTGTGTGTTGACGTCGCGGCTCTGTTGATGAGCTACCACAGCTGGTTTAGCGGAAGCGCGCCAGGGCGGACTGGCCATTGGGAACACCGGGACATTTTCCCGCTAGAGCAACAACAGCCCCGCTGCCAGGGCAACCGCAGTCAGCCAGCCAGCTTCGCTAATGTTTCCACGCGCGTCGTGCTGTTGTTCGTGTCCCCGCATACGTCTGTCTCTCCCGCGCGAGCTGCGAGAGGAGAGGAGGCTTGACAGGCGGAGGTGTGGGCAACCAACTTAACTTTCTAGATCGCTTTTAGTCACTTTGGCCTGCTCACCCATCGCTCCACACACACGAGGAAATAATTGCACCTAATTCAAAGCCCAGACGGCTGGTTTTGTATATTATACCCGCGCACCACCTGAAGGACGGTTACGGCGTGTTGTAAATGTCGGTCATCGCAGAAAGTCAAATCTTTCTTTAATTTGGACTTTTGCTTGAATTACGGAGTGGCACAGTAGCTGTCCAAGGTACTGTAGCTATGAATTAAATCATAACCCATATATGCACCAATAAACAAGTAAAATGAATAAATGAATAAAATAAATATGGATTCTTAAATGTCGGTAGTTTGTACTCCAAAAAATATCAATACGTATCGACAAATGTTTTATAGAAATAAATTGAGCAATTTTCAACATTTCAGCTATAGGCCATTATACGATTCAGTTAAATATAAGATAGACATTTAAATATAGATAGATATGTAACAGGTTTCTGTGGGTTTTTTTTTTTGTTCACGGTAATCTTTAATATATACTGGGTGGTGTAGCTACGCACAAATATTTTCTAAAACGTCAAGCAGATATTTGTCTATAGCTCGTTAGTTATTTATGAAGACAAAAAATAATTAAAATAACAAAAATAAAACTATAAAATTACAAAGATAAAAAGAGCAGCATTTTGCTAAATATAGTCCTTTATATCCTGATATGCTACGTGTTGTTTCATTCGTTTTTTTATATTTAACTTGATGCATTCGTTATTTAATGTTTGAATACTGAAATCTTTTAAATGGTTATATTTTACCATCAAAATGTAATATATTTTATATCATTACCTGTCACGATGCGGTGATGAGACGAGGACAAAAGGTAGGATTCAAGTGCAATTTTAATGATACAGTCTTTGTGAAGTCTTACAAAGTATCAAATAAACAAACAGAAAAGCAAACGAAACTCAAACAAGACTCAGGTACATCACCATAACAAAACATCCACATGACATACAAAGACCCCGTAATGAACTCCGATAGCAAGATGTATTTATAGTCCAAACAATCCATGATAACAGGTTTCAGCTGTGTGTGTGATTAATGGAAATGGAGTCCGGTGTGTGCAAAGCATAAAGTAGGGATTTGTAGTTCTTTACAGGTCTGTAGTTCACCAACGATCTTTCCTAACATAGATCGATGGCAATCATGACAATTACCACCTTTTGATATAAAACCGCTGTTATTTTATTGATTGTTATGAAATAATTTAAGTGCTATATTTTTTATTAGTGAAAGTGCCCGCTCACTTTGACAAGGCCTGTCTAAATATATATTTCTGCCATGCCACTAATACAGATAAACTATTGTTGCAATATCATTGTTTATTTTTCTGTTATGTACAGAGATTTGAAATATTTATTTCCCCTCCAATCCTTTTCAATCTTCACGTTACATTTTGGTCATTTTCTCTCCAAATAAAATTTGCCTAAAGCTGCACAACATATGACCTCTACATAAATACGGGTGCTGTGACTTCTATTGTAGCCTATGTTTAGCATCCCTATATGAGAGAGTGCCATAACCGCGTTTAGTCACACGGTTGCTTTTCTTTTACAAGTGAGCATCAAAAAAACTAGTTTCGGCATTTATTTAAATTTAAATGAACAAGGTAAGCTGGTAAGGTAGTTACACAGTAAAAAAAAAAAATTCATAAAAAAATAAATAAAAAAATCGAAATCGTGAATCGGTCAAACTTTATGAAAAAATCTAGATTTTTTTTTTGCCATATCGCCCAGCCCTACCAATTTGCATACTATCTGTCCTAAATAGTATTCAAAAATAGAATTAGTATGTCCCAAACCATGTTGAAAAGAGTATGCCAAAGGTTCCCGGATGGTCTACTATTTCTGGTAAAAATTTAAAATGTCCATACTCGGTGTAGTCGGTGTAGTCAGTGTAGTAGTATCAGAAGTAGTAGATGTTGTTGATGTAGATATTGTAGTAGTAGTGATTACTGTAGTAGTATCAGTAGTAGTAGTAGACGTTGTTGTAGTAGTATTAGTTGTAGAAGATGTTGTAGTAGTATCAGTAGTAGACGTTGTTGTAGTAGTATCAGTTGTAGAAGATGTTGTAGTAGTATCAGTAGTAGACGTTGTTGTAGTAGTATCAGTTGTAGTAGATGTTGTAGTAGTATCAGTAGTAGTAGACCCTAGTAGTAGTAGTAGTGGTTGTGGCTGTAGTAAAAAAAAAAATGTCCATACTCTAACTGCTAATATTGGATGTGAATTTGATTAGAACTATAAACTCGAAAAAAAGTGTAAACAAACTACAAACATGGCGAGACCAACTGTCAAGTTAAAAGGCTTCAGTAAAGTTGTTTGAGTGACTATTAATTAATATCTAGCCAACTTGAAAATATTTCACATTGTCCATGTTATATTTCATGTGCAACAGCAATGTGAACTTATATCAACATTAACTTCTGAATGCATAATTATTCAAAGACCTGAGGAGATTTCTCTGCATGAAAGACTCATGAATGGGAGATTCTCCTGCTGCTGCTTCTCCAATAAGGTAGGTAATTAAATATGACAAAAATGTGGATGATGTGTCGAGATGATTGACGGGACGAAAACAAGCAACATAACAATCTGTTAACAAGGAAGTAGTATGTCCTAAAGCTTGCATACTCTTCTGTTACATACTCAAAAGTATATACTTTTCCTTCACACAAAAAAAGTACATACTTTTAGGGCATAGTATAAATATGTGAATTGGGATGCAGAATAGTAGTCTTGAACACCTTGATTAGTTGGATCAGCTGTGTTTGATTAGGATTGGACCTGAACTGTGGCCCTCCAGGAATTGAGTTTAAGACCTATGATCTACATCCTCTGACTTTTTTCATTTTCTGATCAAATACAAAAATTTTGAGGGGAAGAGGAATTCAGGTTAATTCAATATGTATTGAAATCTGGTATTATCTTAATTAGCTCTTTAAACCATTTCAAATATACAGCCTGTTCAAACATATTGGCTTTGATATGACCTTTGAGTTATTAATAGTGTATTATGCTCAACAAGGCTGCATTTATTCGATCAAATCAGTGACGTTTATTTAGAAACTAACTTCGAAATTATCACATGCTTATGATTGACCACGGCTGGTCCCACATTAGCTCTTATGATTTACCAATCAGACGAATCCAAAACACAAATAAATAACCAGGTTTCCTTACCTTAATCATCTTCGACTTGAAGAATCCACCCACCCCTTCCCCTTTTTCCTAGCATAATTCAGTGGTTAGCACTGTTGCCTTACTGCAAGAAGATCACTGGTTCAAGCTGGCTCAGTTGGCATTTCTGTGTGGAGTTTGCATGTTCTGCCTGTGCTCGCGCGGGTTTCCTCCGCGTGCTCAAGTTTCCCCCACAATCCAAAGACATGCATTAGAGGTGAATTAAATAAACTAAATTGTCCGTAGTGTATGAGTGTTTGTGAATGAGTGTGTTTGGGTGTTTCCCGATACTTGGTTGCAGCTGAAAGAGCATCAGCTGCTTAAAATATATGCTGGAATAGTTGATGGTTCATTCCGCTGTGGTGACCTCCTGAAATAGAGACTAATCCGAAGGAAAATGAATAAATTAAATTAAAGGAGGCGAAGTTCCAGAACATGCCCACTGATTGCATAATTAACAAGGACCATTGGTAATATAGCTCAAAAGTGTTTAGGAGCCTAAACAAACTTCCCTAAAAAGTGTGGTTGGTGAGCTGTGTCGAGCTGCCAAAACAAACTCAAAACAAATATAATTTTGGCCAGATTATGTCTGAAATTAGGTCATTTCAGATAGTTCCTCAGTTTGAAGTATATGGGTCTTTTATGCTCATGTAGACGATGCAGGTTTGAATCAACATGGATGGATGGATGGATGGATGGATGGATGGATGGATGGATGGATGGATGGATGGATGGATGGACGGACAGACATAGACAAACAGGCAGGCAGACAGACAGACAGACAGACAGACAGACAGACAGACAGACAGACAGACAGACAGACAGACAGACAGACAGATACTAAACTAAAAGTATTTTAGTTACTTTTTTCACCACTTTTACCAAAACTAAAATTGGTAAAAAAAAAATAAAATAAAAAAATAAATAAAAAAATCAACGAAAGTTTTTATAACCCCCTTTACATTCTCTTAGACTATTTTTTCTTTAATCTTCACACTGATTAAAGCGATATTCTGACATTTACCACAGAGGGGAGAACATTTCCAATCGTGTTATTCTTAGGCCGTACTCTAAGGGCTGAACTAAAACAGTGCAGGCTGATTTCCTCCGGATGGACCTTTTATGAGTGTGTACACACACACCAACATCCCGGTTCAAAGATTCTGACTCACTGCTCATTTCTGCCAAGCTTACACTACAGCTATTGTGAAGTGTAAACTCCTGGGGGCAAGATACTTCTCTCACACACACACACACATAGACACGATTATCTCATTCTGCATCACATCATTATCCCTAATGCATACAGTATGAGCTTTTCAACAGCCTGAGCCACCGTGAAAGCCAGAAGTGGAGAGCACCTGCTGACAAACACACTCATGCAGAATCTTTAAGAGGGGGAGGGCAACTCTGGGATACTGGAAGAAAGGAAGTAAAGCACCCTGAGATTTAGTTACGAGCAACCTGAGAACTGTGGGGGATGGATGTGAGACAGAAAGAGAGAGAGAGATTAAAGGAGAGAAAGGAGTGTCTGACAAATGGAGTGAGTAAGGGAGGATAGGTAGGCCAGTAATAGAGAACAAAAAGAGTGCAAGAAGGTAGTGATTATATTAAAGTGGACAAGAGAAATACATTTATTAAAAAGAGACGGGGAGGAAGGCAGAATCGCAGCTGTAAAATAATAGTTCTTTAATGGTTCTTTGCAGCACTTTCTTGTCAAGATTCATTTTTCACTAAATAGTGTTTTCTGAGGCTGTGTGGTTCTTCGAGACTTAATAATGGTAAATCTACAGTAGGTGTTAATACAAAAACAGGATAAAGTAAAGCCCTCCAGGGTTCTATACATTTTTTTTAATAAACTACTAAAGCTTTGCATATAAAATCATTGCTATGGAAGATTCTCCCATACAACTGAAACAACTTAAACATTAATAATCTTGCGTGTATATATTCTATGTAATAATAACGTGGAGTCTGTTAGCCACTACAGTGTAAACAAACAAACAAAAAACAATACTATTAATGGATGGATGGGTGGATGGGCGGATGGGTGGATGAATAAAAAGACTCAAAGAGCAATAAAAGAACTGAACATTAATGGATGGATGGATGGATGGATGGATGGATGAGGGGGTGAGTGGGTGGATGGTAGATAAATGAGCGGGTGGGTGGGTGGATGAATGAGTCGGTGGGTGGATGAATGGATGGATAATTGGGTGGGTGGGTGGATGAATGAGTGGGTGGATAGATTAATGGATGGATAAGTGGGTGGGTGGATGGATGGATAAAAAAGACTGAACGAGCAAAAGATAAAGAACTGAATATTAATAGATGGATGGATGGATGGATGGATGGATGGATGGATGGATGGGTGGGTGTATTAGTGGGCGAGTGGGTGGATGAATGAATGGATAAAAAGACTGAAAGAGCAATAGATAAAGAACTGAACATCAATGAATGGATGGATGGATGGATGGATGGATGGATGGATGGATGGATGGATGGATGGATGGATGGGTTTATGAGTGGGCGAGTGGTTGGATGAATGGATGGATAAAAAGACTAAAAAAAGCAATAGATAAAGAACTGAACATTGTTCGATCAATGGATGGATGGATGGATGGGTGGATGGGTGGGTGAGTGGGTGGATGGTAGATAGATGAGTTTGTGGGTGGGTGTATGGATGGATGGGTGGATGGGTGGGTGAGTGGGTGGATGGTAGATAGAGGAGTTTGTGGGTGGGTGTATGGATGGATGGGTGGATGGGTGGGTGAGTGGGTGGATGGTAGATAGATGAGTTTGTGGGTGGGTGTATGGATGGATGGGTGGATGGGTGGGTGAGTGGGTGGATGGATGGATGGATGGGTGGATGGGCGGATGGGTGGATGAATAAAAAGACTCAAAGAGCAATAAAAGAACTGAACATTAATGGATGGATGGATGAGGGGGTGAGTGGGTGGATGGTAGATAAATGAGCGGGTGGGTGGGTGGATGAATGAGTGGGTGGGTGGATGAATGGATGGATAATTGGGTGGGTGGGTGGATGAATGAGTGGGTGGATGGATGAATGGATGGATAAGTGGGTGGGTGGATGGATGGATAAAAAAGACTGAACGAGCAAAAGATAAAGAACTGAATATTAATAGATGGATGGATGGATGGGTGGGTGTATTAGTGGGCGAGTGGGTGGATGAATGAATGGATAAAAAGACTGAAAGAGCAATAGATAAAGAACTGAACATTAATGAATGGATGGATGGATGGATGGATGGATGGATGGATGGATGGATGGATGGATGGATGGATGGATGGGTGGGTTTATGAGTGGGCGAGTGGTTGGATGAATGGATGGATAAAAAGACTAAAAAAAGCAATAGATAAAGAACTGAACATTGTTCGATCAATGAATGGATGGATGGATGGATGGATGGGTGGATGGGTGGGTGAGTGGGTGGATGGTAGATAGATGAGTTTGTGGGTGGGTGTATGGATGGATGGGTGGATGGGTGGGTGAGTGGGTGGATGGTAGATAGATGAGTTTGTGGGTGGGTGTATGGATGGATGGGTGGGTGGGTGGATGGATGGATGGATGGATGGATGGATGGATAAAAAAAGAGTAAAAGAGCAATAGATAAATAGCTGAATATTAATAGATGGATGGATGGATTGATGGGTGGGTGGATAAGTGGGCGAGTGGGTGGATGGATAAAAAGACTGAAAGAGCAATAGATAAAGAACTGAACATTATTAGATGAATGGATGATTGAATGGATGGGTGGGTGGGTGGGTGGATGGATGGATGGATGGATGGATGAATGAATGAATGAATGAATGAATGAATGAATGAATGAATGAATGAATGAATGGGTGGGTGGATGAGCGGGTGGATAGATGGATGAAAAGACTGAAAGAACAATAGTTAAAGAACAGAACATTAATAGATTGATGGATGAATGGTGGATGGATGAATGGTTGATGGATGGTTAGATAAAGACTGAAAGAGCAATACATAACAAACTGAATATTAATAGATTGATAGATGAATGGTGGGTGGATGGATGGATGGATGGATGAGTGGGTGGGTGGGTGGATGGATGTATAAAAAGACCGAAAGAGCAATATACAAAGAACTGAACATTAATCGATGGATGGATGGATGGATGGATGGATGGATGGATGGGTCTATGAGTGGATGAATGGATGGATAAAAAGACTGAAAGAGCAATAGATAAAGAACTGAACATTAATGGATGGGTGGATGGGTGTGGATGGTGTGTGGATGGATGGGTGGGTGGGTGGGTGGGTGGGTAGATCGATGGATGGGTAAGTGGGCGTATGGATGAATGGATGGATGGATTGATGGATGGATGGATGGATGAATGGATGGGTGGATAAAAAAGACAAACAGAATTAGATAAAGAACTGAACATTTATAGCTGGATGGATGGATAAATGAATGGAATGGTGGGTGGTTGAGTGGTTGAGTGGGTGAATGGATGGATAAAAAGACTGAAAGAACAATAAATAAAGAACTGAACATTAATAAATGGATGGAAAAATGGTGGATGGATGTATGGATGAGAGGATGGATGGATGGATAAAAAAGACTGAAAGAACAATAGATAAAGAGCTGAACATTAATAAATGGATGGATAAATGGCAGATGGATGGATAAAAAAACAAAGAACAATAGGTAAAGAACTGAACAATAATAGATGGATGGATTAATGGTAGATGGATGGATGGAAGGATGGATGGATGATGGATAGACGGATAGATAATAAATATATTTAATTAAATACATCAATAAAACACTGCATTTCTATTTAAAAAAAAATAATAATGGCAACAGATTGCTACCAATATTTCCAGCAGAATCTAGCTCTAGGTTGTAACATGTCCCAGAATTAATAACAAATAATGAAAGTTTTTTTTGTCTGTTTAATAAATGTGTTAGCCTTTAGGTTATCTGTGAGATGATTCATTCCAAAACAATGACAAACATTGCATTCAAAACTTACAATCTATCACTTCTTCCAATATGATTTCATGGTTCTGATGACATCACTCTGAACGCTAATGCTGCGGCTGAAAACATATTCTCATGGTAACTACTTTTCTATGGTAAATGGAACATAGTGCACTATAAAGGGGATAAGTGATTCAGACAGTGTAAAAATGTTTTCCATTACATTAGTGTGACATGAACATGAGCTGCAGCAAACACACAATCTGCTCCAGTTTTGACACACAACATGAGACATATAGCGGATCATATGTGCCAGTTGGCTGAGCCTACACGATGCATTACTTCCAACTGAATTCTACACAGAATGGTAAAGTGGTTAAGTGATATGGATGACATTAAGAGAAGAAATAATTAGACAGACTCAGCATAACTATTCGACTGTATCTGTTATAAGCTATAAAATTCTGCTTTTCTGAGAGGCTCAGTGGCTCTGGTTGAGTTGTGATGGCTACTGGCTATTTTAAAATAGGGGAGAGTCATTCAATTTGTTGCTCCCTGTCTTCCTGTTTCGATGGAAATTAAGTTAAAGGTGGCATAGAATGAAAATTTGGATATACCTAAAGGCACAGCTGAATAATAAGAGTGCGCCTCGTTCTTGTGCAAATCCTGTTAGTTTAAAATCCCAGAAAAAAACAGTACAATCGGAACAAAACCCAGGATGTGATGATCCACATAGGATCATTAATATGTATGACCCAGGCTGTTTGATTGGCCATAATATTTCCTAATGAGATTACAACACTTATTATTTTCCCCTTTGAATTAAAGTTTGTCTAAAGCGGAACAAGCATCAAGCACAAGTGATTTACATGTTAAGTCAATGCAAAGGCGCTAATAGACATCCTGCGGCGCAATACGTGTAAATGGCGAGGCACAATTGATGCAAATTGCGCGGCGCAAATTGAGCGTTTTGCGCATTTGACGACAACAGTTCATCAAACTGGCCTCCGCTCAGTCAGAAGCACCACTAAATGCTTCCATCATCCAGGTTAAGTTTCTGGAGGAGCTTATGAGCTCACAGAGCTATGTGCACCTCTGAAAGAATCTAGTGGACTCAGACACGGCTCCAAACAAATCGACGCTGTTTTTCAGCCTTCATAAAGCACATAAAGCACAGTTATTCTCTCAATAAAATCCATGTTAGCCATTTAACAACGAAGCTAGAGTCAGCGGGCAGACAGAAGCCCTGCCCATCATGCGAATCTGCGTCTGTTGTGAAGTGAATTTGACGTGCAAATGAAGCGGATTTGACGTGTGAATGAAGCGGATTTTGATGGGCGAATGAACTCCATTAACTCATGTGTTTACGCGTCTATTTACGTGTGAATAGCACGATTTATCCGCGCGTTCCATGTCTGGTGTGAACACAGCATCAGCTTCTATTATACTTGCTACTGTATGTGGGCCTCCTATTTTTAAAACAGGACAGACTTTAAGGAAGTAATCAGTTCTGTGAAACAGCTATGCATGACAACTAAGTGTTTGGTTTACAGAATGTTAGAATGCTAAATATGGAATATACATATTAATAATTTATTCAATGCCATGCCAAGAGGCATAAAGTCTGTTTAAATGTATCTTTTGTTTGTTTACATTTACATTTAGTCATATAGCAGACGCTTTAAGGAGGTATTAAGAGATTCACAAAAAGAGGCAATGCATACAAGAAGTGCAAGTTATTCAAAGTAGCTTATTTGTGCTCAGAGAATTTAGTCTAAGAGTAAGAGCTTTTTTTAAGCGAGAGAGCGAGAGAGAGAGCAATAAATGCACGAAAAGAAGAGTATCTGACTTACTGGAATGAAGCAGCCGGAAAACAAAGTAAACTTCAATGTTATTTAGACCTAAATAGAGATTATACCACAGCAACATATCTGAGCGCAGTAAAGGACAGTAAATTAAGAACAACAATGACCAAATACAGGCTGAGTGCTCACAGTCTGACTGTAGAGACGGGCCGATACAGACAGAACTGGCAACCCAGAGAGAGCCGCATCTGCCCACACTGTGCCCAGGCAGAGGTGGAGACGGAGGAACACTTCCTCACCCGTTGCACAAACTATCAGCACATAAGAGAAACATTCTACCCCAAACTACAGAGCATTTACCCACAATTCACTGAGTCAGACAATAAAACACAGCTTCAATATTTACTAGGGGAAAAAACTGACTGTGTCCTTCTAGCGGCGCAATACATTAATGCCTGTCACAAAAAGAGAGAGCAGACCAATAAAAACATCAGTGATGCGCCTGCAAACACACACGCACACACGCACGCACGCACGCACGCACGCACGCACGCACGCACGCACGCACACGCACGCACACACACACACACACACACACACACACACACACACACACACACACACACACACACACACACAAACACACCTAGATTATTATAAATGAATCATTGTAAATATACTGATTATTATTGTTTTTATTACTGTTTTATCCTAAAATGTTGGTTGTTAAATGGACAGTTTATTCTGATCTATTATTATTTTTGTATTGATTTGTATGAATAATATGATATGTTAAATAATAATATGATATATTGATTAATAATGTGATATATTGAATAATACGATGTATTATTGATATTTTATTTAATTATTATGTATAAATATCATCTTCTTTTTTTTTTTCTTTTTTTTTTTTTTACTACTACTACTATTTACTGTGTTTACTGTTTTGTTTTTATTATTATATATGTATGTTACTTTTTATGTAAACTGTAGAACTGCTTTGGCAATACAATTGTAACATTTGTCATGCCAATAAAGCAACTATTGAATTGAGAGAGAGAGAGGCCCTTAAAGCCCTTAAAACCCAAGAAATGGACATTGAAAAAAGCCCCCTGATTCAGATGGTCCTGAAGCTGCAAACACAAACCAACACAACGAATATGACTAACAGCAGGCAGCATCAGGACACGGACATGCTCATCCACAGAATTAAGCCCAATCAGATGATAAATGCACGAAAAGAAGAGTATCTGATTTACTGGAATAAAGCAGCCGGAAAACAAAGTAAACTTCAATGTTATTTAGACCTAAATAGAGATTATACCACAGCAACATATCTGAGCGCAGTAAAGGACAGTAAATTAAGAACAACAATGACCAAATACAGGCTGAGTGCTCACAGTCTGACTGTAGAGACGGGCCGATACAGACAGAACTGGCAACCCAGAGAGAGCCGCATCTGCCCACACTGTGCCCAGGCAGAGGTGGAGACGGAGGAACACTTCCTCACCCGCTGCACAAACTATCAGCACATAAGAGAAACATTCTAGCCCAAACTACAGAGCATTTACCCACAATTCACTGAGTCAGACAATAAAACACAGCTTCAATATTTACTAGGGGAAAAAACTGACTGTGTCCTTCTAGCGGCACAATACATTAATGCCTGTCACAAAAAGAGAGAGCAGACCAATAAAAACATCAGTGATGCGCCTGCAAACACACACACACACACACACACACACACACGCACGCACACACGCACACACACACACACACACACACACACACACACACACACCACACACACACACACACACACACACACACACACACACACACACACACACACACACACACACACACACACACAAACACACCTAGATTATTATAAATGAATCATTGTAAATATACTGATTATTATTGTTTTTATTACTGTTTTATCCTAAAATGTTGGTTGTTAAATGGACAGTTTATTCTGATCTATTATTATTTTTGTATTGATTTGTATGAATAATATGATATGTTAAATAATAATATGATATATTGATTAATAATGTGATATATTGAATAATACGATGTATTATTGATATTTTATTTAATTATTATGTATAAATATCATCTTTTTTTTTTTTTTTTTTTTTTACTACTACTACTATTTACTGTGTTTACTGTTTTGTTTTTATTATTATATATGTATGTTACTTTTTATGTAAACTGTAGAACTGCTTTGGCAATACAATTGTAACATTTGTCATGCCAATAAAGCAACTATTGAATTGAATTGAATTGAGAGAGAGAGAGAGAGAGAGGCCCTTAAAGCCCTTAAAACTCAAGAAATGGACATTGAAAAAAGCCCCCTGATTCAGATGGTCCTGAAGCTGCAAACACAAACCAACACAACGAATATGACTAACAGCAGGCAGCATCAGGACACGGACATGCTCATCCACAGAATTAAGCCCAATCAGATGATAAATGCACGAAAAGAAGAGTATCTGATTTACTGGAATAAAGCAGCCGGAAAACAAAGTAAACTTCAATGTTATTTAGACCTAAATAGAGATTATACCACAGCAACATATCTGAGCGCAGTAAAGGACAGTAAATTAAGAACAACAATGACCAAACACAGGCTGAGTGCTCACAGTCTGACTGTAGAGACGGGCCGATACAGACAGAACTGGCAACCCAGAGAGAGCCGCATCTGCCCACACTGTGCCCAGGCTGAGGTGGAGACGGAGGAACACTTCCTCACCCGCTGCACAAACTATCAGCACATAAGAGAAACATTCTACCCCAAACTACAGAGCATTTACCCACAATTCACTGAGTCAGACAATAAAACACAGCTTCAATATTTACTAGGGGAAAAAAACTGACTGTGTCCTTCTAGCGGCGCAATACATTAATGCCTGTCACAAAAAGAGAGAGCAGACCAATAAAAACATCAGTGATGCGCCTGCAAACACACACACACACACACGCACACGCACACGCACACACCTAGATTATTATAAATGAATCATTGTAAATATACTGATTATTATTGTTTTTATTACTGTTTTATCCTAAAATGTTGGTTGTTAAATGGACAGTTTATTCTGATCTATTATTATTTTTCTATTGATTTGTACGAATAATATGATATGTTGAATAATAATATGATATGTTGAATAATAATGTGATATACTGATTTTTTTTTTACTACTACTATTTACTGTGTTTACTGTTTTGTTTTTTTATTATTATATATGCATGTTACTTTTTATGTAAACTTTAGAACTGCTTTGGCAATACAATTGTAACATTTGTCATGCCAATAAAGCAATTATTGAATTGAATTGAATTGAGAGAGAGAGAGAGAGAGAGAGAGAGAGAGAAAGTGCTTCTATAGGTGGTTTTGTATTATTCACCAGGGTTGAGGTGTTCTCTGAAGAGATGGGGTTTTTAGTTGTCGTTTAAAGGATACCAATGTATCCGCAGTCCGAGTAGGAATGGGAAGATCATTTCAGCTGCGAGAAAGATTGAATTAAAAGATAAAATGTATACATTAAAATTTTCCCTGCATGTTTGTAATAAGGCAACAAACATGTTATGTTTACAAATGTGTGTCTATTTGTGTATGTGTGTGAGCCTCAAGCACTCACAAGGGCTGCTGGAGTGCCAGAGCAGAGCTCATTAACAGTCATGACCTTTCCAAATATGGTCAAAACCAAGCAAATTGTATTATATTCTGAACCAGTTGGCATTTCTGTGTGGAGTTTGCATGTTCTCCCCATGTTTGTGTTTCCTCCGGGTGCTCCGGTTTCCCGCACAGTCCAAAGACAGATGCTATAGGTGAATTGGGTGAACTAAATTGGCCGTAGTGTATGTGTGTCTGTGTGAATGAGTGTGTATGGGTGTTTCCCAATACTGGGTTGTGGCTGGAAGAGCATCCGCTGCATAAAACATATGCAAGAATAGTTGGTGGTTCATTCTACTGTGGCAAACTCTGAAATAGAGACTAAGCTGAAGGAAAATTAATGAATAAATAAATAAATCATAAGTTATTATTTTATTAACTTGTCTCTCACCATATATCCTACAAAATATGATAGCACACAATGTTATATATATAGTTTATATTTTAGATATTTATTGGGGCCCCTAGATTTCCTGGGGCCCTAAGTGGCCACTTACCTTGCTTACTGGTTAAATTCGCCCCTCTCCAGAGGGTTAACAAAGTGAAAAATGTTGTGTCTTTAAAAGCACTTCAGTGAACTTTTTCTATGGCTTGATGCTATTTGACCTAAAGTTTCTTCATAGGAATTAAAAAAAAAAATGGCCTAATGACAACCATCTCTATATCGGAATATCTCCATTTAAAAGTTTAGAAAGACTAAGAGAGAGTTTTAAATGTACATTCACCTCCCTTAAGTGTTTACACGCTAACTTCATTCATTCATTCATTTTCCTTCAGCTTAGTCCCTTATTTATCAGGGGTCGCCACAGCTAAATGAACTGCCAACCATTCCAGCATATGTTTTATGCTGTGGATGCCCTTCCAGCCGCAACCCAATACTGGGAAACACCCATACACGCTTGCATTAGGCATAATCATACGCTAGGCCAATTTTGTTTACCCAATTCATCTATAGCACATGTCTTAGGTCTGTGGGGTAAACCGGAGCCGCCACATGCTAACTTGTATTCAGTAAAAAAAAAACCCTGAACTTGACATGGTACAAAAACTAGATTTGCTGGTTGGCATTCTGGGATTATGTTAAAGTGTGCCAGCACCGGTGTGGTCACTGCAAATCACGCTTAACCAACCATGCCTTACCAAAGTCTGAGTAAATATGTCAGTTTACAAAGCGAAGAAATAGACATGCTGAATATAAATTGCTATTGGCTTGTTCCCAAAGTGCTTCTTTTTCCCACACATACTGTAGAAGAGATCAGTGCCAGTGAGGATTTGGAATTAGATGACTCAAATTTTCCTTTTTAAAGATCCTCTCGGGTTGATTAGCTCAGCGTGTGTGCTTGAGTGTAAGCCACTAGGGCAGTAAACAGGCTGATACAATGTACATCCAAACCCTGGGGTACAATAATGGAGGTTTGTCTTATTCTCACAAACACGGAAAAGATGCGCACTCTCACTTTAGTAAACACAAAAGCTCTCAAAGCACCGAAATGATTCAATTTTCCTTCGGTCAGCTGTGGAGAAACTGCAGCAGGCTGGTGTGAATATGCTGCAGTACACTGGCGTGTGTTTTATTTGTAATGTCTCATTTTCCATACCATCCCTGGTGACAGCAACGCAAAAACACAATTACAGGAGCTGCAAGGGATGCGGGACCCACACAGAAAACAACAGAAGCAAGGCGTCTGATTTAAAGGTGGAACAATGAAAAAAAAAACAGCTGCTGTGTTGTTTTCTTAAACCCTTATCTGTTTTATTTTCCTCTTCATTTCCTTCATTTTATTTCAATTCGCTTTCTATAATGTCTGGGCATCGGCGTGATGACTCTGTTTCCCTTTGCCTATTTTTGCTTTCCAGACTCATTAAAAATCATTGTAGAAGCAGCAGACACACATACGCACACATACGCACGCAAACACACACACACACACACACACACACAGTAAACCATTTAAAATATGACATTTTTATTCACATATATATTTATATAGCTCATCCATTCATTTTCCTTCAGCTTGATGCATTATTTATCAGGGGTAGCCACAGCGGAATGAACCACCAACTATTCCAGCATATGTTTTACGCAGCAGATGCCCTTCCACCCGCAACCCATTATGGGGAAACACCCATACACATATTTTCTATAAGATACTACACAATACAGCGTATATTTGAGGGGGTGTGCAAGAAGTTTTGTGCACGAACAGAGAAAATCAGCGCGCAAGTAAATAGATTTGCATGCTTGTATTACATAAATGCAATCTCTACTTGAAACACTGTGCTCAAGATGTTTGTCATTGAAATAACGCCATACTGTAGTTGGTAGATCTGTGTAAAAGGCCTGCCACCACAGAGGGAAAAAATCCTGGAGGAAACACTGCAATATTATATTTGTGCATATACATTAGAATAGTCAGTACTGAAGCCAACAAGCATACATACACTGCGGACAATTTTATTTACCCAATTCACCTGTACAGCAAGTCTTTGGACTGTGGGGGAAACTGGAGCACTCGGAGAAAACCCACGCGAACACGTGGAGAACATGCAAACTCCATATAAAAATGGCAACTGGTCTTGCGACATCTTGATGTGATATTTGTTTATATACGTTAGATTACTCAGTACTGAAGCCAAATCTAGAACTTATCTAGCAAAATAACTTACGATAACAGTCAAAAAATGAGTACACCCAAATTTTGTCAGTGAAAAATATTAAATACAAAATTAAAAAGAGAAACAAAAAAAATGTGTTTTAATTTTGTAGTTTGTAATTTTTTGGACAATATTTTGCTTGAATTTAAATGCACTATTTTTTTTTTCTAGGTTTGGTGACTAAAATATTAAAAATCACAGTTGCTGCAAGTTTGTCGACTGCACATCCATGATGCGAATCTCCCGTTCCACCACATCCCTAAGGTGCTCTATTGGATGGAGATTTGTTAACTGTGGAGGCCATTTGAGTACAGTGAACTCATTGTCATGTTCAAGAAACCAGTCTGAAATGATTCACGCTTTATGACATGGTGCGTTATCCTGCTGGAAGTAGCCATCAGAAGATGCGTACACTGTGGTCATAAAGGGATGGACATGGTCAGCAACAATACTCAGGTAGGCTGTGGAGTCGACACGATGCTCAATTGGTACTAATTGGCCCAAATTGTACCAAGAAAATATCCCCCACACCATTACATCACCACTACCACCAACCTGAACTGTTGATACATGTCAAGATGGATCCATCCTTTCATGTAGTTGGTGCCAACTTCTGACCTTACCAACTGAATGTTGCAGTAGAAATCGAGACTCAACAGACCAGGCAACGTTTTTCCCAATCTTCTATTGTCCAATGTTGGTGAACCTGTGGAAATTGTAGCCTCAGTTTCCTGTTCTTAACTGACAAAAGTGGCACTCGGTGTGATCTTCTGCTGTTGTAGCCCATCTGCCTCAAGGTTTGACGTGTTGTGCGTTCAGATATGCTCTTAAGCATACCTCGGTTGTAACGAGTGGTTATTTGAGTTACTGTTGCCTTTCTATCAGCTCGAACCAGTCTGGCCATTCTCCTCTGACCTCTGGCATCAACAAGGCATTTGCACCCACAGAACTGCCACTCACTGGATATTTTCTCTTTTTCTGACCATTCGCTGTAAACCCTAGAGATGGTTGTGTGTGAAAATCCCAGTAGATCAGCAGTTTCTGAAATACTCAGACCAGCCTGTCTGACACTTAAATCCCCTTTCTTCCCCATTCTGATGCTCAGTTTGAACTGCAGCAGATCGTCTTGATCATGTCCACATGCCTAAATGCATTCAGCAGTTGATTAGAAATTTGCGTTAACGAGCAGTTGGACAGGTGTACCTAATAAAGTGGCCGGAGAGTGTACTTTGTAGAAGTTCTGATAATTAAACTGCACAACCCAATATAAACAATGCTAATCAAAAGAATAAGAGTTGGCTCACCAAAGAACAAAGATGAGAATTTTGCAGTATTTTTAGAGTACTGTAAAATACAAGCCTACACAAAAAAAAAAAAAAAAAAAAAAAACCTTGGGGTTGACATTTGCATGGAACTGCTCATAAATATATATTAATATTTTTATTGTTAACTTTAGTTTTGACTTATTTAAGTGTCCCTCTGTCTTCTTGTATGTATATAACCTAAGCTCCTAAAACCACAACAAATTCCTTGTATGTTAGCGCACACTGCGGTTGTTGCTTAGTCATGGTCAAATTTAAGGAAATATTGAATAGAATACCAACAAATTAGAGAAATAAATCATTCTAAACAAATCAGGATTCAACTAAAGGTAACACTTTATTTTGATGGTCCATTTGAGTATTAGTGGACTGTCTGCTGATGTTGATACTGCTCCTTCAACAGACATTTAACTGACTATAAGAAACTTTGCAAGTACATGTCAACTTACACTAACCCTAACCCCAACCTAACAGACTATTTATAATCTAATGAGAATTAGTTGGCATGTAGATGTAATGTAACTTAAATTCAACAAACGGACCATCAAAATATAGAATGACCCAACTAAAATATTTATTTTTTTTAAAAATCATATTTTTCTGCAGAATCAACAAAGGAACACATTGCAGTACTAATCTTACAATTCAAGCCAAAGCTGGAGAAAAGAAGGAGTTAGCTTGCGGCTTTAAAACTGCATTATCCTCCAAAGAGACTGTACAGTATGTTTGTTCTTTCCATTTTACAAAAAAACAAAGTGAAAGAACTGAATAGCGATCTGGTGGTCTGCTACTGGGTTGATGCCAAATCTCCACAAACTGAGCAATGAAGGAGCCAGCATCATGTATTCAGGTCTTAAACTAAATGTGAGGAGCTTTCAGGCATGAGAATCATGAAGAATCTAATTATTCCGTTTTTGATTATACTCACTCCTAAACGATTCCATTAATGATTCTTTTAGAACTTGAAAGGAATACATATCTGATGAAAAGAAATTAAATTCTGAAAGGAAAGATCATTGCAACAACAAATAAGTTCATAACAATCTCTCTCTCTCTCTCTCACACACACACACACACACACACACACACACACACAGAGAGAGAGAGAGAACAACTGTATGGGACTTTCCATAGATGCAATGATTTTTATACTGTACATCCCCCTACCCCAATCTAAACCAACTGTAAACAATCTGCAATTTTTTACATTTACAAAATACTTCATTATATGTGGTTTTTTGGCTGTTTTCATCATGGCAACCAAAAACAAAATTGTGTCCAGAAGGTAAAAATGTACTGGTATTGCTATATTTGTGGGGACATTTAGTCCAGTTACATGTTATAGCACATAGATCCATTAACGTCATTGCGTCACCAGCCTATAAATGTTTCCTCCGCAGTTTGTGTCTGTGGTCCTTTAAGATAATCAAAAATCACTGTTTACGTGGTAGACTCTTGATCAGAGTATTGTCTTAATCATTTTAAAATCAGAGTATTGGTGTCCATGTAAATGTACTCACTGAAAGTGCCAGATGATGTCCCATGCTGTCAAAGAGTACGTTTACATGGACACCAATAATTCGATTTTAATGTGATTAAGACAATACTCTGATTAAGAGTCTACCATGCAAACAGCGATTTTGATTAATCCGATTAAGGTCATAATCGAACTAAAGAGAAATCGAATTAAGACATGTGGAGTATGCCGATTTTAGTTGCATTATTGAAATGCAGTACAGACATGTAAACAACTTAATCAAACTATTACCATCATGTACGACTTTTTGCCGCGTTTTGCGACAGAACAGTCCACACACACACACACACACACACACACACACACACACACACACACACACACACACACACACACACACACGGCTGTTTGACACTTTTTGCATCTACCGAGTCAGTGCAGACCACAGACACCTGCATCGTGAAATGCAGAGGGTTTTTTTCTTCCATTCAGCATGCATTATGCACTTTCATTGAAACAACACTCTTCTAGCAGTTTATAGTTGCATCCAATATCTTGTTTGTCACGGGGGGCATGCATGAAATGTTCCTGAATGAAAGTGAAAGTGCCAAACTGCAGTTAAAGTCGACAAATTAAAAATGAAACACCCGAAATTACATGAAACTCCGGAGGAAATGCAGATAGCGCGGTGACGCAATGATAATAATTGAATTATGTGAAATAACCTGTAAAACGGGATCATGAAAGGAACATTCAAAAAGCAACTCATGTAAACACCCTAACCTTATTATTGTCTTAATTAGATTAAGGCAAATATTTTGATTACTGATGTCCATGTAAACGTAGTCAACGACAGTCCATTCCTTACCTTTAAGTTGATTCCATGAGCCCTCAAGTTTGACATGTTTCTCCCCCTTACACGTAACTTTTGTAAAGCATCTGCTGCATGCTGGGGTGTCAGAATCTTTGCTTGTAAAATATAGTCATACTTTAGAATGCTTAGTTTAAGCAAATTATATGAATGCGATCATGCATGTTGATGAAGGAAGTCGATCACAGCACGCGCCGTACTGCGCGCTTTGCCTTCTATAAGCAACAAGAACAAACGCCTGACATCGCTGACGGTGTCCGTATCCCTAGAACTAAATATTTAGAGATGGTGTGACACAACGCGTACTTATGTGTGCCTTTGATGCACCCCTTGATGCTTCTTACGTTCTTGTCGCAGCACCAGTGGCACCGAAATTCATATGCAGATTCGGTCCGGTGCATACCGGTTTTGGTACCCAACCCTAATTGTGATGCTGGTCATTAAAATACTTTGTGTGTAAAATATATATATTTTTATTTTTTGAAAACAAATTAACTGTATTGGTCTGCCTTCTAAAACCACCCCTGAGTCTAATGTGGCCCCTTGGAAAAATTAATTGCCCACCCCTGGTCTAAGGACAATGTTATTTTGACGTCCAATAACGATGTGAAATAACGCTGATATTTTGTTGATTTTAGGTTGTGTGGGAAAGTGGCCAAAATCCATCTTAAACAAACGTCATATTGACGTCAAATACTGACATTTACCTGTCAGGTATTGCAACCAAAATCCAATGTCTGAAAGACGTCATATTGGTAATGTCCATACAACATCAAGCTGTAATATCATTAGACGTTGATATTTGGTTGTTTTTAGGTTGTGTTGGAAAGTAACCAAATTTAACATCTGTCCGACGTTAGACATTGATGTCAGCCTGACGTTGGGTTCTAATGTCAACCCAATTTTCATTTCCAAACAAATTGCAATGTTGGGGTACAATGTCAATCTGGTATCATGCTGACGTCCTGTGCCTGCTGGGAAGTGCATGGAGAAAAGAAAATATTTTAATACGATTAAGACAATACTCTGATTAAGAGTCTATCGTGTAAACAATAATTTTTGATGACCTTAATCCGATTAAAGTCATAATCGAATTAAACAGAAATCGAATTAAACCATGTGGAGTATGCTGATTTTAGTCACGTTATTGAAGTGCAGTACAGACATGTAAACATTGCAATCAAACTATCACCATCGTGTAGGATTTTCGCTGCATTTTGCGACAGGATAGTCTATACACTATTCTTTGCACCTACAGAGTCAGAGAAGGACCACAGACCATCTTGCATAGCGAAATGTGGAGGCTTTTTCCCCTAGGAAATTTTGAGGCCTATCAAATTCCATTAAAACAACACTTTTCCAGCAGTTCATGGCTGCATCCGAAACCGCCTACTACTCAGTAGGTACTGCATTTGAATTTAAACGTACTACTCGGCCGTTAGAAAAGTACATTCTATACAGTATGAATGTAAGAAGTATGAATGGAATTCGGACGTACTACATCCGCCATTTTGTCATGGTCATGTGACCTACCTGCATCAGTTGCGTCGATTTACTTCCATTCATGAATTCTCTCGCGGAGCATCATGGGATAGCGCAGCGTGCATGGGATGCGCACTTCAGAATCTCGCCGGAAGTAGTAAGTCATCCGGGTACTTCTCGCATACTGATTTTCGAATTTTATGAATTCGGACATACTACTCGGCTCACATACTGATTTTAGCGTACTGTATAGTATGGAAGTATGCGGTTTCGGACGCAGCCCATGCCTTGCATCCAATATCTCGTTTGTCATGAGGGCATGCATGATGTTCCTGAATGAAAGTGAAAGTGCCAAACTGCAGTTTAAGTTGAAAAATTAAAAATGAAACACCTGAAATTACATGAAACTCCGGAGGAAATGTGGATAGCGCGGTGACGTAATGACGTTAATCGAATTATGTGATATAACATGACAAACAGGATCATGAAAGGAACATTCAAAAAGCAACTCATGTAAACACCTTAATCATATTATTGTCTTATTCAGATTAAGGCAAATTACTGTCCATGTAAATGTAGTCACAGATATATACATGCATGTTTTTGATTTATTAAAAAACAGCCATTCTTTCTGAGAAAGAAAGAAAGAAAGAAAGAAGAAAGAAAGAAAGAAAGAAAGAAAGAAAAGAAAGAAAGAAAGAAAGAAAGAAAGAAAGAAAGAAAGAAAGAAAGAAAGAAAGAAAGAAAGAAAGAAAGAAAGAAAGAAAGAAAGAAAGAAAGAAAGAACTTGTTTCAAAGAAGGTTCATTTTTACCTGGCTGTATCAGTGTTTTGTTACATTTCAGCCCTGAGCAAAAAAAAAAAACAGAGAGAAGAAGCTGGGAATCTGTCTGAGAGTAAAGAGAAGTAGTAGACGTGGGATTATGAGGGTCACACTGGATTTATATCAAATGTCCAACAGAAAAAAAAAAAAAGGTTTTTCAAGAGGTGACAATGGGGTGAAGGGAGAGAATGAAAGAGTGAGCGAGTGAGTGAGTGCGGGAGGTGTGATGGCAGTGAAGTGAAAAACACAGAAACAGAAAGGTAAGCGCTACAGTCCAATCTCAGGAGATGACTTTGCTGGCCAACCTTCAAAGCACTTCAAAATTGAAAACGTGAATTGAGCGTGATAGGAGAAAGTGAGAGAGAGAAAAGGGATGATGGAGGGAGGGTGAAGTTAGCTGTGGATGTGGATGAGCTTCTGCATTTGAATTTGAAATTGGACACACACTGGGTCAGTCGGAGATGCCATGGCATACTGATATTTCATTCACCTCTCCTCCAGACTCATCTGTCCTCCTCTAGCCTTGCTTTTCTTCTTTTGTCTCGACCCTCTCATCTTTGCGTTTCTTTGCTCACACAGTCTTCATCTCCTTCTGTGTCATCTTCTCTTATCTTGTCTTAGTTTAAATGCCCGCGAGGGCTTGCTGATATTGGGAATCTCTAGAGGATGAGCATTTGACTTCTGCTTGTCTGCCATGTTAACACACACAGACACGAAGAGAGATCCAGACACACCAGCCTGGTGTGAACATTAAATTGTTTGTTGAATTTAAGTTACATTACTTCTACATGCCAACTAATTCTCATCAGATATCAAGTAGTCTTTTAGGTTGGGGTTAGGGTTAGTGTAAGTTGACATGTACATGCAAAGTTTCTTATAGTCAGTTAAATGTCTGTTGAAGGAGCAGTATCAACAGATATTAAGCAGACAGTCTAATACTCAAATGGACCATCTAAATAAAGTGTTACCTTTTGTTGAACTTTGAAAGCTACAGTAGCTAAAATCACGGTGGCTCAGTGGTTAGCACTGTCACTAAGCCGAAAGAAAATGAATGAATGAATGAATGAATGAATGAAGCTGCCTAAAATGCACTTGCCACTTTCTATGCACAATAATCATTCTAATTGCTATTGTTGTTGTCTTTTACTTTTTTGTTGTTTTTTAATCGCTTCTTGCTACTATTGTTGTTGTCTTAGACAAATAGGACTTGGGCTGAAAGGACCTAGCAAGCATTTTTTTGTTTTTAAAAGATGCCTAATAGATGTCTAAACATAGTCATTTTGGCTAAAACAAGGCTAAATTTGGGCTGTCAGTGAAAATCTAATAGATGTCTAAGAATAGGCCAAAACTAGACTAGTCTTCAAAAAAACTGATACCAGCAAGCATTTTTTGTTTTTAAAAAATGTCTAATAGATGTCTAAACATAGTCGTCTTGGCTAAAACGAGGCTAAATATGGGCTGTCAGTGAAAATCTAATAGATGTCTAAGAATAGGCCAAAACTAGACTAGTCGTCAAATAGACACATCCCAGCAAGCATTTTTTGTTTTTAAAAGATGTCTAATAGAGGTCTAATAGACGTCTAAACATAGTCATCTTGGCTAAAACAAGGCTAAACTTAGGCTGTCAGTGAAAATCTAATAGACGTCTAAGAATAGGCCAAAACTAGACTAGTCGTCAAATAGACACATCCCAGCAAGCATTTTTTGTTTTTAAAAGATGTCTAATAGAGGTCTAATAGACGTCTAAACATAGTCATCTTGGCTAAAACAAGGCTAAACTTAGGCTGTCAGTGAAAATCTAATAGACGTCTAAGAATAGGCCAAAACTAGACTAGTCGTCAAATAGACACATCCCAGCAAGCATTTTTTGTTTTTAAAAGATGTCTAATAGAGGTCTAATAGACGTCTAAACATAGTCATCTTGGCTAAAACAAGGCTAAACTTAGGCTGTCAGTGAAAATCTAATAGACGTCTAAGAATAGGCCAAAACTAGACTAGTCGTCAAATAGACACATCCCAGCAAGCATTTTTTGTTTTTAAAAGATGTCTAATAGAGGTCTAATAGACGTCTAAACATAGTCATCTTGGCTAAAACAAGGCTAAACTTAGGCTGTCAGTGAAAATCTAATAGACGTCTAAGAATAGGCCAAAACTAGACTAGTCGTCAAATAGACACATCCCAGCAAGCATTTTTTGTTTTTAAAAGATGTCTAATAGAGGTCTAATAGACGTCTAAACATAGTCATCTTGGCTAAAACAAGGCTAAACTTAGGCTGTCAGTGAAAATCTAATAGACGTCTAAGAATAGGCCAAAACTAGACTAGTCGTCAAATAGACACATCCCAGCAAGCATTTTTTGTTTTTAAAAGATGTCTAATAGAGGTCTAATAGACGTCTAAACATAGTCATCTTGGCTAAAACAAGGCTAAACTTAGGCTGTCAGTGAAAATCTAATAGACGTCTAAGAATAGGCCAAAACTAGACTAGTCGTCAAATAGACACATCCCAGCAAGCATTTTTTGTTTTTAAAAGATGTCTAATAGAGGTCTAATAGACGTCTAAACATAGTCATCTTGGCTAAAACAAGGCTAAACTTAGGCTGTCAGTGAAAATCTAATAGACGTCTAAGAATAGGCCAAAACTAGACTAGTCGTCAAATAGACACATCCCAGCAAGCATTTTTTGTTTTTAAAGATGTCTAATAGAGGTCTAATAGACGTCTAAACATAGTCATCTTGGCTAAAACAAGGCTAAACTTAGGCTGTCAGTGAAAATCTAATAGACGTCTAAGAATAGGCCAAAACTAGACTAGTCGTCAAATAGACACATCCCAGCAAGCATTTTTTGTTTTTAAAAGATGTCTAATAGAGGTCTAATAGACGTCTAAACATAGTCATCTTGGCTAAAACAAGGCTAAACTTAGGCTGTCAGTGAAAATCTAATAGACGTCTAAGAATAGGCCAAAACTAGACTAGTCTTCAAAAAAAGATACCAGCAAGCATTTTTTGTTTTTAAAAGATGTCTAATAGATGTCTAATAGACGTCTAAACATAGTAGTCTTGGCTAAAGCAAGGCTAAATATGGGCTGTCAGTGAAAATCTAATAGATGTCTAAGAATAGGCCAAAACTAGACTAGTCGTCAAATAGACACATCCCAGCAAGCATTTTTTTTGTTTTTAAAAGATGTCTAATAGATGTCTGAAAGATGTCTAAACATAGTCGTCTTGGCTAAAACAAGGCTAAATTTGGGCTGTCAGTGAAAATCTAATAGACGTCTAAAAATAGGTCAAAACTAGACTAGTCGTCAAACAGACACATCCTAGCAAGCATTTTTTGTTTTTAAAAGATGTCTAATAGATGTTTAATAGATGTCTAAACATAGTCATTTTGGCTAAAACAAGGCTAAATTTGGGCTGTCAGTGAAAATCTAATAGACAATAGGCCAAAACTAGACTAGTCATCAAACAGACAGATCCCAGCAAGCATTTTTTGTTTTTAAAAGATGTCTTTTAGATGTCTAATAGACGTCTAAACATAGTCATCTTGGCTAAAACAAGGCTAAATTTGGGCTGTTAGTGAAAATCTAATAGATGTCTAAGAAGAGGCCAAAACTAGACTAGTCATCAAATAAACTAAAATGAATGACTACACATATAAAGTCTGTCTATTCTGACTATTTTACGACTAGTCTAGTTTTGGGGTATTCTTAGACATCTATTAGTTTTTCACTTACAGTCCAAGTTTAGCCCTGTTTTAGCCAATCTGTCTATGTGTAGATGTCTATTAGACATATATTAAACACAAAATTGTTTGAACTTCACAGTAGGAAAAACAAATACTATGGAAGTCAACGGTTACAGCTTACTTCAAAATACTGTATCTTAGTTTGTGTTCGAAAGTAGAAAGAAACTTTAAAACAAGTAAAGGGTAAGTAAATGACAGAATTAAAATTTTTGTCAAACTCTTCCTTTTAACACAAGAACCTAATTAATTATTAAGATCTAAACAATTAAGATCAAAATATCTAATAGTATCACTGATAGATACTGCTACATTATACATGAGAACCTAATATATAAGTAACATGTATTCCACATTACACATGTACAATCCATAGTAATTACAATTAATTATGCATAACTATGCAACTAGCCTTAAACATAACCCTCATCCTGAACCTAACCTTAGTAAGTGTAATTAATTACTATTACTCAAAATTTGGGCAGGAGGTGGCAGAGGCAGTTGGTGAATATACTGTGTATAATGCTAAGTGATTGGGTATCTTCACTATGACATGCTTCAGATACGCTTTCCGTCAAGCATTAATGCGGAAGCCTCGTCTGAATAGGGCATGACAGACACTGATTTACCATTAAAGTCTATGTAAAAGCTAATTTTACAATGTTTATTTGGCTAGAACACATTGTTATACTTTATATTATTGATCCGTGCAAGTTTTTTAAATCTTCAATCGAAGTCTGATCATTGCCTCCACATTTCTTGATGTTAGGGTGCTTTCACTTCTGTGGTTCGGGTTATTTGGTCTGGACTAAGGGCAACAAATGATACATTGTAGCTTTTTTTCTGCCGTTTTTGGGGTTTTTTCACACCACACTGATTGCTTTGGTCCAAACCAGTTGAACGGAACAGACAAAATCCACATCATTCATTGGCCAGATGGTATTGAGTGTATTTCCTAAACTGCTTTTCGATTGGTCAGAATTAACGTAGGGGAAATTCCAATGGAACTCCCGCAAGTAAACAAACCGGCAGACACAAAATCTCGCTTTTTACTATGGAGGGACGACTGTGCTGGCTGATTGTACCCCTGGTCATAGTTTACTATATAGTTTACATAAATCACTTTGAACAAACTAAACATTTCGAGAATGAAGCGCAGCTGCAGCTTGAAAAAAATGGTTTAATGCATTGCAATCAGCAAAGGCACATCGCAAGTCACTTCAGGAGGAGGCGTGAATTAATTTAGCTAAACTACGACATGGTCATCTTTGGAAATATTACCAACGATACATCGGGTAATGTTTTTCCCTCTCTCTCTCTGTTTAAAATTGTTGGTAAAGCACTGTTATCAAATATTTTTCCTCCACACCCCATAATGCACAGCGCATTAGACTACGGCAGCTGGATTAGTCCAAAAAGGCACAGTATTTTTTGCGGTTGGGTCTGTTCTAGTTCAGATCATGTTCTCACCACAAATGAACCACTCCTGGGTTCGTTTGAAAGCATACAGAGATCAATTCTTCAAGGAGGTCTCGGTACGATTTTTTGGTCCGCTTTTGGTGCGCACTCGAGTGCGATTGCTAAATTCACACCTGCCCAAATGAACCATACCAAGAGGGAAATCGAACTCTAGTGCAATTCAACCAAACTAAGGGTGCTTTCACACTAGCACTTTTGGTCCGCACCCGGGTTCCTTTGACGTCAGAGTATGGTACGTTTAGCTAGTGTGAACATGTCTTCCGAACTCGGGTGTGCACCTACAAATCGTACCAGAGTCCGCCTAAAAGAGGTGGTCTGGGGTATGGTTTACGCAAACTCTGGTGTGGTTCACTTTTGGTTGAATGTAATCGTACCAAATAACAAAAGTGAACCACTGTTACAACCCCCTCGTTTGAGTTGCAACATAAAAGAGCTCAGACAACAAAAGGATCTATATGCATCTTATTTATTATACATAAAACTAACAGAACAACAAATCAAGGAACAAACAAATGTCTAGGGATAAATAAAGATAAAGAACTTAAGATAAAATCACAACTAACTTTAACTACATAATTTAAATAATGCAAAACGAAACCATAAGGTTACAGAACAAAAGAGAAGGTCTTGACATGAGGACGTCCAAGTAGCCACACCGTCTTCCAGAAGCTAGCCCAACACTCTTATTTACTGTATATTATTTAAACCAATTGGTGAGCAAGCAGGCACCCAATCAGGATCTGCCACATCCAAACTGGAATCCTGGGGTCGTCACAACCGCCAACAGTACAACAAATAAATAATTTTCATAACGTTCATTAGTGTGTGTCTGTGTATCACATACTGTACCTTGGTGACAAGCGGGACTGAGCCAGGGTAAGCACAGTTATAATGTTTGCTTGTCTCGCGTGATCGCATGATGTTCTGAATGTTTATAATATTTTTGCGGCAGTTAGACTAGAAATTCAGTAAAAGCAGAATGACCCCGATGTGCGGACGCCTTTTCATTTTGCCGCTTTGCTTTGATGTCCGTCACCTAGCAACAGCCATACACAACACAGCAGCTCGATGATGCAAGCGTACTAGTGTTCGGAAGGAAAAAAGATGGTGTGAACACAACCCAACCGAAAAGGTGGCAAAGGGGGACAATCGAACCGGGGTACGGTCCAGGCAATTGAACCAAGTGTGAAAGCACCCTAAATAAGGCAGGTGTAAAAACACCCTTAGTTTGACAATATTTTTAACCAAGCCCCTATTACAGATAGCTTGATAATTAACTGTCAATTTATTTTTCTTAAAATACCTAACAACTAACTAGTTGAATCAAATCAAATCAATGCAATGCAATGCAAAGCTAAATCAATCGGTTAATATATTGTAAATACAATTGAAGGTTAGATGCACCAACAATTATTTAATTTAATAATAACAATAATAAAACAACTGTTGTGAATAATGTAATTACTGTAATCACAAAACTGAGGTTTCATTATTCCATTCTTCAGTGTCACATGATCCTTCAGATGCTGATTTGGTACTCAATAAACTGTTTTTATCATTATCAGTGTAGAAATAGTTAATCAGAAACTATTGTATAATTGAAGGTTAGAAGCACCAAAAATGATTTGATTTAATTTTATAGCTATTATCTGATACTTGCAAATGTACCAGCAGTGTAAAACGTCTATAAATAAAGTGATGCAAGCTGCTGAGTACTAAATAGGCACTTAGATTTAAACATGAGGGTTATCACTATGTCATCAAAACCATGAGGATTTCTAACTGACCCACTTTTGCACCTTTACTTTCCATGATCTGCTGTGGTTGGAATAGTGGCAGAGATTTGCATTAAAATATTTGTTTTCATATATATATTCCAATAGAGTGCGGAAAAACCTTCATCCAAATGACGTAATGGAGTTTAAACATCCTCCAGGATCCCAGAAGGAACAAAGAAACAACCCCCTACACTTCCACACACACACACACCTCAGCGTCGTGTCACGTGTCTTCCACCACCAACCTGTAATTATGTGGCCGGCATGTCATGGACTTTCTGCTCATGGTGAAGCCGCATGTGTAAGAGCCATTAACAGAGGGATGGAAAGTGCCTCTCCATGCAGAATACTAATATGCTAATTTATCGTTGGCAAAACGGAATGTTTTTCTTTAGCAGCCTGCCATCACACACACACACACATACAAAACAATTTACTCTTACTGACTAAAGAGCGGCAAGGGCGAGTGCAAACGAGAAGAGGAGACAATGATTGACAATTGGGAGCTTCTGGCATGCAGAAACTAAGAGAGAAAAAAAAGAGAAAATGAGAGAGAGAGAGGTCAGAAGGAAGTGATGCGTTCAACCTAGGCTCATTCTGATTACGTACCCCTATATACATTTCTGGAGAGAGCAAAATACCTCCCAGGAGCTAAGTTTTTTTTTTGCAGTTTGTGTTTTTTCGCAAATCTGCCAGAGGCCGCTGTGTACACCTTTTTCAGATCTCAAATTTCTCTCGCGAGTGCCATTCACGCATGCTGATCTTGCGTAAATCCACTAGAGGCCGCAGTTGACTAACTGACTAACCGACTGACCAACCGACCCCTTCACCCTTCCCTTCTCTAAACCCAACCAATAGTATTTTTAAAAGCACAGATTGACCCACCAAGCCCCTTCCCTAAACCCAACCAACAGTGTTTTGAAAAGCAATTCAGAAAAAGCCAAATTTTTACCACGTTTTCAGATTTGACAACATTCTCACCCTGTTATTGTCACGTTCTTCAAATAGCAGTAAAACAATAGCGAAGAATCAGTGAAACTTTATAGACCGGAGGTCAACAAATATAGTGCAAATAGTCCAAAAATATACAAAAGAAAAAACAGAAAACTTAACAAGATGTAGTCGATAGCGACGAGAAGTCAGACCATAAACCAGACAACAGGGGCCTCATGTATCAATGCTGCATACGCACAAAAACTTTGCGTACGCCAGATTTCACGCTCACGTTTGGATTTACTAACGATAAAATTAACGTGAGAATGTATCAATGCTGCATACGCACAAAAACTTTGCGTACGCCAGATTTCACGCTCACGTTTGGATTTACTAACGATAAAATTAACGTGAGAATGTGCGTTGGTCCACGCCAACTTCATGTCTGGCGTACGTGCATTCTTTGTGTGTGTTTGTTTTATTTCCATTGGCAACTCCTAGAGGCATTTATGTTAAATTGCACACTACAAAGTATCTTTGAGCCGTGCAATGCCAGCTGTATGGGACGGGATCATCCGCATGTCTAGTAGGTATACTGTATAAGGTTTCCATACCATGCAGTTGACCAGCCAAACCTTAAAGCGCAATTTGCAGCGATCGCCGGTTTTCCCAATGTAATCTGAGGGATCAACTGCACGCACATTGCTATAAAGGCGCCATCTGAAGACGAATTTGCATACGTGAATCGGAATCATTTCCATTCAATAAATGTGCAAATAATATGTGACGCTCAAATGCGCTTAACAAATATTGTAGCAAGGTGGCCTTGGTCAACCCATGTCAACCTGCCCTAACAAAGTGTTACTCTAATACATCTGTGTCTCCCACAGACACGGATACTACACCAGACAGTAAAGTGTCACCCACAACTGAGGCAACTCTCTCCTCAATGGGTGTTAGTTTAGCATCCCCTGTTCGGTCCATACTTTGACAGTGCGCCGCTGTTCTTCACTTAACCTGCACCTTTACATCAGACTATTTCTTTTTTAATTCACTCACACTGCGATGTTCAGACCCTACTGCGTTAACCGCGTCAGCTAAACTCTCCCACTCTATTTTTGTTTCACAGGTGATCGACAAGCAATAACCCACGTTACCACAACAACACTGACATGCAACAACAAAATGCATGTGGGAAAACAAAACATAACCATGTGACCACACAGACAACCAGCAGTGCACACACACCTACAACCGTGACAGTTATTTACTTGTTTATTTTATTTTTTGGCTTTTGTTGTTATCTTATTTGCTTTCTGAAACCGTTCTTCGCTGACTCGAACCCCGTTGTAGCGGTCAACTCAGCTCTGCATCTCAAGTCCGCCGACTTATGTGTCGAGCTACCGGACAAACTGTGAAAAACAGCAGAAAAGCCATCCACATGCAGGTAAGTTGTCAGCTAGTAAGTGAGAAAAGGAAGGAATCATATCGCCTCATAGCATTTGTTTTAAAGACTAAATGCAGCCATACAGTATGTAGCTCTAGCTACATAATTCGCAATTTTAGGGCTACGTTTTCAGAATGAGCCTATGTTGGATGCGTTGGTCTGCTAAAGCAGTGGTTCTCAAAGTGGGGGTCGGGACCCCCCGAGGGGTCGCGGGACAATGAAGGGGGGTCGCCTGGTGATTTCCAAAAATCTATTTATTTATTTATTTATTATTTTTTTAGATTTATTTTTGGCTTTTTTGCCTTTATTAAGTGGATAGGACAGTAATGAGACAGGAAGTGAAGTGGGAGAGTGAGAGGGGGTAGGGACGGGAAATGTCCTCGAGCCGGGATTCGAACTCGGGACGCCCTGAAGTGCTACTGCACCATATGTCGACGCGCTAACCACTAGGCTATTGCGCCGACCAAAAATCTATTTATTTTTATTAAACCATAAGAATTACCATATTTTATCCATAACCTATTGAAGAGAAAAAATAGTCGTTTATAGTTACTATAGTAGCTTATAGTTACTAGTTCTATTGGAATGCGACCCCTGGGGTAATTACATTTATAATAAAGACACAGCAATAGCGTCAGATGCAGCAGATCGATTTTATAACACCAGGTTAAACTTTCTGGCACATTTACAGCATTTAAACGAAGAATAGACTTGGGTCTATTGGTGTGTGTGCACCATTGCATGCAAGGTTTCTGTATTTATAACAACCTCAGAGGATATTGGGGGTCGCGAGTCACTGGCATTGTTATTTTGGGGGTCGCGGGCTGAAAAGTTTGGGAACCCCTGTGCTAAAGAAGCAAAGGCCCAGCAACAGAGTTTAAATGCATTTATACAATTCAATTTTATATCACCAATGGTAAAACATTTTTTAAATACTGATTTATGTATTAAACATTTTTAAAAATACTATGGTTTATTTATTATTTATAAATAACCATAATTAATTACATTAAAAACAGGTTTGTACCGTACAATGATTTTTGCATTATTATTCTGGTAAAGAAAGCATATTAAAGTAAGTTCCTTTTATCTAAAGCCAGTCCTGCACCATTGGAGAATGCAAAATATGGCATCGTATGCGTCACAGGTGTTAAACCTGAAACTGAATGAAAACAGATTCGGACAGTTTAGCTTTAACCCTAAACACACATGATCAAAGTAAGAGAGACCTTCAGGCTTGTCTGAAACCTTCAGGTAAGGCCCTGTCCGCATGAGTATTTTCAAATATGAGTATTTTCATAACCACACTTTTTCTACATGGTTTCAATGTTTGTCCACACGAAAACGGAGTATCGGGTGACTGAAACCAAAACTTTCTGAAAACTCCAGCCAAGGTGAGGATTTTTCACATCATGTTCACCTCATGACGTCAACTTGAACAGTTCTTAGCTGATAGTTCTACTTTCTGATTCGGCAATATGGCTGGGTTCATACCAATCATGTAAGACACAAATTTCACACGTTTGTGGCAAACATATTGTGCATTCCAAATTGTTTGAACATTTGAGAGGGGGAAATTATATTATTTTTACAAATTATGATGATTTTTAAAAAATTATTAATAATAACTATACATTAGATAACCGCCAAACACCATGATTTCTCAACATTAATGCATTATTTATCCATTCATTCATTTTCTTTTCGACTTAGTCCATTTATTAACCAGGGGTCGCCACAGTGAAATGAACCGCCAACTTATCCAGCATATGTTTTACACAGTGGATGCCATTCCAGCTGCAACCCATCTCTGGGAAACATCCATACACATTCATTCACACACATACACTATGGACAATTTTGCTTACCCAATTCACCTATACCGCATGTCTTTGGACTTGTGGAGGAAACCGGAGCACCCGGAGGAAACCCATGAGGAGAACATGCAAACTCCACACAGAAACGCCAACTGACCCAGCCAAGGCTAATGTGAGGTGAAGTTGCTTGCTGTGAGGCCACGAATGTATTATTCAAATGAATTTTTTTTTTAATTATTATTATTCAGCAAGCAAATTATTATTTTACAATACTCTATTTTCCTGCACATGGGACAAAACAATTTAATGCTACATACACTCACTGGCCACTTTATTAAGTACCTGTCCAACTGCTCGTTAACGCAAATTGCTAATCAGCCAATCACATGGCAGCTACTCAATGCATTTAGGCATGTAGACATGGTCAAGACGATCTGCTGCAGTTCAAACAGAACATCAGAATGGGGAAAAAAGGTTAATTGACTTTGAATGTGGCATGGTTGTTGGTGCCAGACGCGCTGGTCTGAGTATTTCAGAAACTGCTGATCTACTGGGATTTTACAGTATCTAAAATATCCAGTGAGCAGCAGTTCTGTGGGCGCAAATGCCTTGTTGACTCCAGAGGTCAGATTTGAATGGCCAGACTTGTTTGAGCTGATAGAAAGGCAACAGTTACTCAAATAAACCAGTCGTTACAACTGAGGTATGCAGAAGAGCATCTCTGAATGCACAATATGTCAAACCTTGAGGCAGATGGGCTACAGCAGCAGAAGACCACACCGGGTGCCACTCCTGTCAGCTAAGAACAGGAAACTGAGTCTACAATTCTCACAAGCTCACCAAAATTGGACAATAGAAGATTGGAAAAACGTTGCCTGGTCTGACAAGTCTTGATTTCTGCTGCAACATTTGGATGGTAGGGTCAGAATTTGGCATCAACAACAAGAAAGCATGGATCCATCCTGCCTTGCATCAATGCCGGTTCAGGCTGGTGGTAGTAGTGTAATGGTGTGGGGGATATTTTCTTGGCACACTTTGAGACTATCGATACCAATTGAGTATCATGTCAACACCACATCCTACCTGTGTATTGTTGCTGACCATGTCCATCCCTTTATGACCACAGTGTACCCATATTCTGATGGCTACTTCTAGCAGGATAATGCACCATGTCAAAGCGTAAATCATCTCATACTGGTTTCTTAAACATAACAATAACTGTACTCAAATGGCCTCCACAGTGACCAGTTCTCAATCTAATAGAGCACCTTAGGGATGTGGTGGAACCGGAGATTCGCATCATGGATGTGCAGCCGACAAATCTGTAGCAACTGCGTGATGCTATCATGTCAATATGGACCAAAATCTCTGAGGAATATTTCCAGTACTTTGTTGAAGCTATGCCACGAAGGATTAAGGTAGTTCTGAAAGCAGAAGAGGTACCAGTAAAAAAAAAAAAAAAAACTAGTAAAAAAAACATACTAGTAAGGTGTGCCTAATAAAGTGACCGGTGAGTGTATATTGTGCATAAATTTAAAATTTTGTAAACATTATGTGATAAACAAGAATGTGAAATGTGAAAATATCAACATTAATAATCAATAATATTTATATCACTATTAATATTAAATAAAAACATTATTTCAAAAAGGTTACTTAGAAAGCACTACAGTATGAAATTGTGTGTCTGACTTAATTTTTTTCTTTTCTTTTCTTTATTCAGAACTTATAAATAAATCAATTGATCTTTTTCAATGAGGCCAGTTTCACAACAGCAGGGAAAGATTATCAGTGAGTGTTTTTCACACAAATACTTTGTTTGGCTTTAGAAGTGTATGAGTCATGCAGACTATTTTATTAAACTTTTGTTTTGCTTTAGTGTCATTTTTTGGTTGTTGTTTGTTTCTTTTTTTTTATATAGCAAAAAGCGATCAAAACCACTTCTGTTGCTTTGAAATAGTTTGGAACAAAACAAGTATGAGTAAAAGATGACAGAATTATGGTTTACTAGAAAATGTTTTCATTACTACAGTATTTACACCTTAACCTAAATCTTTCAAATAATAAAAAAACAGGGTACTTTACATTTACACAACAACGTACGATGCATTTTTCTTTGAGTTTTCAAAAAGTTGCACTTAAAGGCAACATCACTGTCAGATTAAACCCTCTTCACACAAATCCGTGAAAATGACAAAAAAACACTGTAGGCAATGTCACTTTGTCAAAAAAAACAATGCACCTGTTCAAAACCACTGGAAAACCATTAGAATCCAGTCAATTTAATAGTCAGAGCCAACATTAATAGAGCTGTTCAAACACACTTGAACACTGAGAGAGGACAACTGCTGAGCACTGTTGAGTCCTGCCTCATTCTTGGCAGAAACTGTAGAAAAAGCAACAAATTCAGCCGTGATAATGACACAGAACATGAATACATGTATAAGTACCAAGCCTTTTGATATACAGTAGATTCCTAAAAGGAATCTTCATTTAAAGGGTTAGTTCACCCAAAAATGAAATGAATTATGTTATTAATTACTCACTCTCAAGCTGTTCCAAACCCCTGAGACCTTCGTTTGTCTCCTAAATACATATTAAGCTATTTTGGGTGAAATTGGAGAGCTTCCTCATCCTCCATGGAGAGGAGACAGAGTGAAGAAGCCAATTATGATGTGGGGATCGTTAGGAGGCCATGATGGCAGAGGCCAGTGGGCAGATTTGGCCAGGATGCCGGGGTTAAACCCCTACTCTTTTTCGAAGGACATCCTGGGATTTTTAACACCCACAGGGAGTCGGAACCTCGGTTTAACATCTCATCCCCATCACTATACTGGGGCGTTAGGACCCACACAGACCACAGGTTCACTGCCCCCTGCTGGTCTCACTAACACCACTTCCGACAGCAACCTAGCTTTCCCATGTGGTCTCCCATTCAGGTACTGACCGGACGCAGCCCTGCTTACCTTCAGTTATTAAGCATACAAGTACAATATAGACCATTTTAAAGGATGTAAACAAAAACAATGGTCTCAATGTATATCCCATTTTTACTTTTTTAGTTTCTATAGCTTCCGAGAATCCAAAAAGAGCGACAAATTGATAATGTTATGATAGCAGTTTTAACATTAAGTTATGATTGAATTGCCTCTTGTTACAGTTATGAAGTAGTTTGATAACAAGCAGGAAATGTTCATGGGTCAATGACCACCACATTGAAATGGTCTATAGCGAGTTTAAATTGAATCTGGATAATGCTATCGTCTGTCCATCTTCTAAAGCACGTAACCTTGGTGTGATTTTTGACACTCATCTATCACTAGACTCACACATCAAGAGCATTACAAAATCTGCTTTTCATCATCTGAGGAACATTGCAAAAATTAGGTCTTACCTCACTCAACCAGATGCTGAAAGACTCATTCATGCATTTGTCACTTCTAGGATTGACTATTGTAATGCACTCTTTGTCGGTTTACCTGCTAAATCAATCAAACGGCTACAGTATATTCAAAACTCAGCAGCACGCATTCTCACAGGCACTCCACCACGGCAGCACATTACTGGTGTGCTTTATAACTTGCATTGGCTCCCAGTTCAGTCCCGTATCATTTTTAAAACACTCACACTTGCATATAAAGCTCTACACGGCACTGCTCCTTCCTATATCTGTGATATTGTCTCTCAGTACACACCTTCTCGTTCCCTGCGGTCTGCTGATACTCTCACCCTTCAACAGCCACCCTGTAAACTAAAATCAATGGGGGAGAGAGCTTTTTCTGTTGCTGCACCCAGGTTATGGAATGCTCTCCCTTATTCTGTAAGAAATGCTTCCACACTAGCTAGTTTTAAGAAGATGCTAAAAACTCATCTTTTTAAGGCTGCATTTTTACATTCTTGATTATTCTGTTTATATTTTAGAACCTTTTTTTAATGTATACTTGTATTTTATTGCATGTTTCTCTCTTGTTGTAGCGCTTTGGGTCCTAGAAAGGCGCATTATAAATAAAATGTATTATTATTATTATTATTATTATAAGTATTGTCAAAGCTTGATTATATTCCAATCGAACCACTGAACAATTTGCCACTTGTTCAAACTACTTGTTTAAAATGAGCTGAAACAACACAATTCTTAAGGACTTTTTTTGGGACAACTTAATAGCTTAATGTTTAATGCACTTAAATTTGTAAAAACTAACAGGTTAAGTTAATTCCTTCATGTTGTTCCAACACAAATCGATTGTGTGAAACCCAGCATTTTTTACAGAGAAGGCACATCTTGTTTTATAGGTTTTGGATGTTTTTTTGTATTATCATCCACTGGGACTTTTTATAGCAACTAGAAAAGTAAAGTTCATAGACAAAAGGCTCGTACACACCGGGACGCTTTTTGTTTGCGTTTATCAGCAACGTTTTTTGAGACGTTTTTCCAGATTCAAACCTAAGCGATTTTCACAGACGTCAAGCAGGAGAGTATACAAAATCACTCTCAGACGTTAGATGGCGCTACACAACTTTAAGCTTCTGACACCCGCTTGTAACTCAGAAGAAGACAAAGTTGACACGCTTGTTGTAATGGATGGTTCAAGCAACAGCTCCAGCTCTAGCGATGAACAAATGATTATTGTTCACCAGTGCAATAAGCAGCTCCACATTCATATTGCCTCTGGGCATCTTCTTCAATGTGCGCTCGCATTGAAAGTTTTGCGCTTGAGCGCCTCAAAGTGCTGTTTACTGTTACTTCAGCAGCTTTGTGCACGTAAACAATAGTGCCAATCTGTTTGGTGGAGAGGGTTTTGACGCGGTGCATCAAAACAAAAAAAACGAGCATGGACTTTCTTTAAAAATGACGATTTTACGCCTGCCGTTTTGCGCATTGGTGTGCACGATCACATTGGCGCCCTTTATTTAGTCATAAGGCGTTAATTGTTGATAGAAAACGCAAGCAAAAAGCATCCCGTTGTGCACGGCCTCAACTTTATGGTGGCTTGAGAAAGCCTCGTCTGAAAGTTTGAAGCAGTTTTAAAGTTTAAAATCACTGAAGTAGCTTTTATGAAGTTTGAAACAGTTGGGATAGATGAGAACATATGTGTTAGCATGTTTCTAGCATGGATTGGCATGTTTCTTGCTAGGCAGTTGACTGAATAGTTGCTAAGGCGTTGCTAGAGTGTTCTGAGTGCTTGCTAATATTTTGCAAGGTGGTTGCTATGGTGTTCTGAGTGGTTGCTAGGCAGTTGCTAGAGTGTTTTGACTGGTTGTTAAGGTGTTGCTAGGCGGTTGCTAAGGTGTTATGAGTGGTTGCTAGGGTGTTCTGAGTGGCTGCCAGGCGGTTGCTAAGGCGTTGTGAGGTGGTTGCTAAGGCATTTCCTAGGTGTTGCTAGGCAGTTGCTAAGGTGTTCCATGTCATTGCTAAGGTGTTGCTAGGTGGTTACTAGGGCGTTCTAAGTGGTTGCTAGGAGGCTGCTAAGACATTGTTAGCGGCTGCAAGGGTGTTGCTAGGTGGTTGCTAAGGTGTTCTAGACCATTGCTAAGGTGTTGCTAGGTGGTTGCTGGGGTGTTCCGATTAGTTGCTAGGCGGTTGCTAAGGCGTTGTAAAGAGATTGCTAGGCGGTTGCTAAGGTGTTGCTATGTGGCTGCTAGGGTGTTCTGAGTGGTTGCTAGGCAGTTGCTATGGTGTTGCTAGGTGGTTTCTAAGGTGTTGCAAGGTGGTTCCTAAGGTGTTGCTAGGTGGTTGCTATGGTATCCTGGTCATTGCTATGGTGTTTCTAGGGTGTTCTAAGTGGTTGATAAGGCGTTGCTTGGTCGTTGCTAAGGTGTTGCTAGGCGGTTGCTATGGTATTCTAGGTCGTTGCTATGGTGTTGCTAGTTGGTTGCTAAGCTGTTGCTAAGGGGTTGCTAAGGTATTGTGAGTGGTTGCTAGGCAGTTGCTAACATAAATTAGCATGGTTCTAGTATGAATTAGCATTATGCTAGCATATTTCTAGCATAAATTAGCATGTTGTTAGCAAGAATTAGCATGCTGCTAGCACGTTTCCAGTATGAATTAGCATGTTAGCATGAATTTAATATGAATTAACATATTTGCTATTATGTTTCCAGTAAGGATTGGTATGTCATTAGTATGTTACCAGTATGGATTGGTATGTTGCTAGTATTGTTTCCAGTAAGGATTGGTATGTCATTAGTATGTTACCAGTATGGATTGGTATGTTGCTAGTATTGTTTCCAGTAAGGATTGGTATGTTGTTAGTATGTTTCCAGTATGGATTGGTATGCTGTCAGTATGTTTCCAGTATGGATTGTTATGTCGTTTGTATGGATTGGTATGTTGCTAGTATGTTTCCAGTAGGGATTGGTATGTCGTTAGTATGTTTCCAGTATGGATTGGTATGTTGCTTGTATGTTTCCAGTATGGATTGGTATGTCGTTAGTATGTTTCCAGTTTGGATTGGTATGTCGCTAGTATGTTATCCAGTATGGATTGGTATGTCTTTAGTATGTTTCCAGTATGGTTCAGTATATTGTTAGTATACATTGTTATGTCTTTAGTATGTCTAATGTAAAGTCAATGGCAGTTTTTAAAATGTAAGTCTATGGGACAGTTGCTAGGGTGTCGTAAGTGGTTGCTAGGGCATGACTAGTAAGTTGAAAGGTTAAAGGCTTTCTCAAGCCACCATAATTACATATTATTGCACTTTTGTTGACTTAGATATGAGCTGAGTCTTTACTCAACCTCAAGAGAGTTGGACTTGTAATCTAAATGTCGCAGGTTCAAGTTCTGGCCCCGGGCATGGATTGTAGGTGGAAGGAGTGAATAACCAGCGCTCAAACCACCCTCAATAGCACGACTGAGTTGATTGCCTTAAGCAAAGCACCAAACCCCCAACTGTTCCCTGGGCAGCCCATGTGTTCACGGTTGTAGGTTGCTTTGTATAAAACCCTCTGCTAAACGTATATATGACTGAAGATTCATCCTTTTCATTAACATTTGACCTATTACTAACACTGTCTATTTTTCATCTTATTTACAAAAATGTGCCACTATGCATACTAAAAGAACAGTACGCATTTGCAAATTGCTTTGACGAAAAGCATCAGGCAAATGATTATATACAAAGCCTATAGAAAGTCATCCTACCCTGTGAAAATCTATACCTTTACTCACATTACACCCTGCTTTCAAAAGACCTTCGGGATAAAGTAAAAAGGCACAGGTTAGTGGAAGGCTACAAAAACATTTCAAAAGCTGGAAAAATTATTAGGAATGTGATTTGATTTCAGGCTGTATGACAGTTAAAGTAATGATTTCAAAGGGGTATGATGATTTTCTGAAGACGTTTGGCCATAGGAGAAAGTGTCTTGCCCACCTGAGCCTGATTTCACTTGAGGTTTTTATCCTTCACTTTCGCCAATTGGTGAAGTTTTTTCCTCGCCACTATCACCACTGGCTTACATGGTTCAGGACTTGTAGACCTGTGCATCGATGGATTTGCTTTTTAGTGTTTGGACTCTCAGCAGTGAATATTAAACCACACTGAACTGAACTAAACTGAACTTAAACACTGAAAACTGGACTGACACGGTTTCAATTCACTATAATCTTCTATGTGAAGCTGCTTGACACAATCTACATTGTAAAAGCGCTATAGAAACAAAGATGAATTGAATTGATATTCCCCCCACAGTCCAAAGACATGCAGTATAGGTATTTAATAAGCTAAATAGGCCGTAGTGTACGTGTCTGAATGCAGAAGTGTATGGGTGTTTCACAGTGTTGGGTTGTGGCTGGAAGAGCAGCCGCTGCGTAAAAAATATTCTGGATACGTTGGCGGTTCATTCTGCTCTGGCAACCCTTGATTAATAAAGGGACTAAGCCGAAAATAAAATAAATGAATAAATGAATGATGATTTTCCATAGGTACTGTATATATGCTTATACATACTTGGTATATATACTTTTTCTACATTGTTTAGCCATTCGTTCACATGCAGTGTCAGGTCACTGAAACCAAAACTTTTTGAAAACTGTCAGTGTATAGAAAAAAAAAAGTCTTAGCTTATATGCACAGTCATTTTCTTTAGATTGTGCACCTCAAATCTCCACTGTTTACAAGACGTGCATCTGTGCAATGGCCAGTGCGCCATGTTGACAGAGTTGTTGCTAGAAGGAATACAGCTGTGGCCAGAAAATAACGAGAATTTTTTATAATGTTTATTAAACTATCTATTAATATATTTTATGAACATCAACCCCTACCCCATTCCTAAACCCAACCCTCAAAGTAATACAAAAAATAGTAACCCTTTCACGAGTACAATCACACCGGTGTGACTTGAATGTCAGAACGCACATCATCAGCAGCTCAAATTCAGATATGACGGCTTGCGCTGAGGCACAAAAAAAAGAAGAGCGCGCTGCTTGTCATAAATCCTAATTAATCAGTGTTTTCAAACAAACAGTTTATTTTAGGCTTCAGACATTTAAATGCACATAATTACTAGCAAATTATAACATTGAAGGTTTGTAAAAGCAGATGGATCTATAGAGATGGAATAATACAATATAACTGGACAATTAGCTTTTTTCATGTAAGATACACAATGTTTATTTTACTATAACATTTACTCTACTCCTCTCTCAGTTAAATAGTCACTTATGTAGTTTGAAATAAAATGATGAATGAACAAGTGAATCCAACAGCTCTGTCTGATCTTTAATGTATCGCAGATTAAACATAGCCCATCAGCCAATATATATCTAAGAATATGATCATTTTGAAACTGTTTTAACGACAAAATACATGTCCTTGCACATATTTGAAAATCGAAATATTAGATATTTCTCAACATAATTTTGATGCTTGTCAATATTTGCAGAAAAGGGAAAAAGAAACAAAAAATTTTTAATGCATGAATCATTAGGGCTGCGGTATGTCACTTGACAATCTTGGCATGTCACTATGGAAAACTTTAAAGAAAAGCATTCTAAAAAAACTTTAAAAAATGTAAAAAATAAATAAATGAATAAAAAGAATAAAAAAAAACATCCCATCAAGACTTTACCTGTTGACAGCCAACCAGGGGTGTGTTTCCCAAACAATGTAATAACTTGCGCCCGAACTATCATAGTTCGATGCATCGTTTGGAAAAAGAACAATGTAGTGATGAGTGTTTCCCAAAATTGTAGTTTCTCTGTCAAAGATCCATCGTTTGAACCTTGTTATTTATGATGTAAAACGTCCATAATGACGCTCTAAACAGGGTGGAGTAACAACTTCTTTAGAGAAATTCTCCATAACTTTTTTGTGCAACTTGTTTTACATGCATTTGTTTTTTAAATCCAATATTAATTTTAGTAAAAACATGCACTTGTTTTGCATATTAATTGAAATATGAATATATAAAATGGCACATACGGTCTGTTTTCTTTACAAATATTATGAATATTCTAAATTCTAAAACATAAAACCACTTACAAAAAGCTAAGACGTATTCTAATTCCATATATAAATCATCACGTTAATCGTTTTAATTTATAGTAGGCTATTCATTAAAAAATAAATAATAAAAGCTTAATAATAATAATAATAATAATAATAATAATAATAATAATAATGTGAGGGAGCCGTTGGCAAAGACACAAATACGATGTAAATCCAGATGCTAAAGGTTTTTAATAAACAAACAGCTATACAAAGTACAGGCACAGGGGTAGTCGGAAATGGGCATGGTCAATACAAACATTAAGGCAGTCCAATACAAGCAAACAAACGAAGTCCAAAATCCAAAGATGCAGTGGTCAACAGGCAGGCAATAAATCATAACAATGAGGCAAAAACAATGATAAAGAAATGCTCGGCAAGGCAGTAAACTGGCAATACTTCGCAACCAGAAGACATGCATTTGGAGATATAACGTAGATTCCACTTTCCATAGGTCACCTTTAGCTTTCATCACGAGCCATGGCTGCATTCAAAATTGCATAAATACTTCAAAGTGCTCTACAAAGGGAGCGCAATTGTCAATTTAACCATCGCTCAAACTGAACTGTAAAAAATACATTGAAAGGAAATAACTATCCATAACAATTATGGATGCAACAATTATAGATTTTGGTAGTACGATTATATAGTCTGAAGAATAATCATAGTTTCACGGTAATCACGTCTAATGTCAATTTAAGCTTTATATTAAGCAAGAAATTGTTATCATCTGCGTTCATACATACATAATCATTTGAATAATTTGTAATAATTCGTCGATCATATCTTTTGTTTACATTGCACTGGAAGCTACGCACAACTCTCACTGCTTCGACGCGAGATGTTTTCTACTATGTGCATCTGGAAGGCACGAGCGCATCGCTCTGCTTGCGCACGCATATTGGCATATATTCTAATATTGTAATTAACGGACTTGCGCACGGAAAAGACACGATATGCGAATGGCCCGCTGCTATACTAAATCCAGTGTGCGTGCGTATTAGCCTTGGTGTATAAGCTCGGAACTTTAAACTAGCGCACAGTTGGCATAACTTTGTTTAGTTGCAGCAGTTTCATTCTGTGCAACAGAAACGCTGTGTTGAGAAGCCTTTAAGATTAAGCATCCAAATGTTTTCGGCTGCTCGCGGCACTCGCTTAATGTCAGGTGACTCACACTCAGCGCAGCCTTCAATGGCAGCTCGTGCTGTATTGAACAGATTCACGTCACTTCATAAATATAGCGGCCGTTTTTTAACTGAACTAAATTTAATTTTGATGTCTTGTTCACACTATTTGGAGGGTCAGAACAAATTGTCACCAATTTAACAGTCTTGGAATAGGGCATAGGGGAGATAACTGGGAAAAGAACCAAGCCAGGAACTATGATTCTAACTACATCTCTAGAATTGTAGTTGCAAACATACAAGTTTGCGACCCAGTTTGCAAATGTTTGTTGGAACTATGTTTGTGATGACAAAACTTGCAACCTTGGTTGGCTAACGATGGTTTTCAGAAACGCACCCCAAGACTGATAATAACCCTTTTAAGGCTTCTGACTGGCCAACATGACTTTACGTTAAGGAGTATATCGCCATTTGTTGTTTTGGCATGCTCTTGATAGCACTTCTTATGTCGTTTTTGCATTTTCATGTGGTCAAAGTTTTTTTTTTTTTAAACCTTGCATGCTTAGTGGTGCCTTCAGGGTGCAATGGTTGCTTGAGGGTTGTAGATTTAAACTGATGTACGGTGTGTCAAGATTACTTGTGTTCATTTTAGTGTAATACATTCATAAACATTGACATGTGGAAAAACAGCACCCCAGTGCGTCCGCGTCGGGTGCTGGCTAAAGGGTTAAACAACAAAACTGTGTTTACATTTTTAAGAAGGCAGCAAGTCTAGAATTATATCTTGACAGAAAACAGTTCAGTAGAAATGTCACTGCATTTGACAACCTTTAAGTAACTGTGCACATAGTCCATTGACAATTGCTTTGACTAAATTGCATTGCTGTAGTTTACACAAAGATGATGAGGTTAAACTTGCACTTTGAATCACACTTTCAAAGCTCTGCATTTTCAGGCTCCCCAAATGCCTACATGGCATATAAACGAATGGCCAAAAAAAAAAGAAGTTTCATTTTCCTGGTGTTATGTAAACATACCCTTAGTATCCAAGACTTACCCTGCTAATTATATCAGCAGCAAGTCATGAAAAGTCTAACAGCACTGTTTCCAGACAACTAACCACACACACACATATAAACACACACTCAGGAGTCATCATGAGATCTAGCAGCGTGAACTTTCCTGCTCCGATCTCCTCCACCCCATTAACATGGATCACAGCTTTTCTCAGAGTCGAAGTGCGGCACGCTAATCCAATCCAGAGCAATTAAAACCTAAGAGCTGGATTATACAGATCCCCCTGTTCGGTCTGACCTACAGGACCTGAGAGAAAGCACCTAGCATACCGTAACGCTCTCTGCGAAGTGCTGACCGAGTTTCTCTCTCCATCACAGGCCTCACCGGAGAGTCGGCTAATTAACGTCATAATAAAAGTGCCTAGCTTGGCACTTTATGAGCCCTTCCAGGATGCGGAGCAGAACAAACAACCTGACTATGTGTGTGTGTGTGTGTGAAGTATATTCATGTGGAGGGGGTATTGATCTTACAATGTCAGATTCAATAAGAGCTCGATGTATGAGCAGCAGGCTCACACATCAGAAGTGCACCATGACCCTCCTCTCATCCATGTCTTCATTGGAACCCTTGTTCCCAGGAGAGAACAAACAGGAGACGTGGGCATTAGTGCATTGGCATAGGAACTGTTTGTCTCCGGCTCTGACTGGAAAGGGCCAAACAGACCGGCTAAGCTTTTGAAGTGTGCGTGACACACGAGAGAGAAACAGGAGGATGCACACCAGCGCGCACACACACACACCGTCAGAAACACACACACTCAACAGAAAAAATGAGAAAACACACACACTCACTAGAATGAGTGTGATCACACACACCAGAACACCCGCACACACATACAAAAACTCTTTTGGTGGGCGTGGTGTACGACAAAGTTGCAGTCAACGTCATTTTCGAGAAAATGTCTACAGTAAAGCTGTACGGTTCGTTCACATATCATATGAGAAGCACTTCTCACAAAACAGATGCTTTATACACAAATACTGTATAAATGTTTATTACTAACCTTTCTATGAACATGAGTTGATTATAACTGCAGATCAATGACAGTGAGAAATAGCCTACTGTAACGTCTGCAATTATATAAAAGAAAAGCGATGCACGTTATTATCATCAGCTCAAGAAGTTTGTTATTTCAAATATAGACCCACGGCTAGCCAAGCAAGAAAGCGAAACTGCTCGCGATTCAGACTGGCTCGTAAAAAGCTACGGGGAACGGTAAAATCTGCTCTTCTTTTTGGCTTTGTGGCTGTTCATCAAGACGACGACAAGGTTCGTTTGAGCCCGGGTCGACCATGCCTCGTTATTATATGTATATATAATTACACTGTAATCTCTCGGCAGTGTATTTAAAACATGGCGGTGTCTTTGTTTCATTCTGGCTTGTTGCGTGAGCGAATGACGTATCTCTGTAAACCAATAGCGTTCAGCTGCGCGTCTAGCTCCACCTTTTGGTACCCTTTCTCATGTTTGGTACCCCTTCGAAAGGGTGCAGAGAAAAAGAGGTACGGTACGGTTCGGTACACCTTTTGACAGTGGAAACGGCCATAAAAGCGTTCCAAACTGTTTCCGTACCGTACCACTCAGTGGAAACAGGCCAATACACACACCCAAACATGCAAATACACACACACTCAGTTTAATGAGTGCGAACACGCACACACACACCAGAACACCTGCACACAAATATGCAAATACACACACTCACTGCTCGCACGAACACACACACATACACACACGCACGCACGCACGCACGCACGCACGCACACTAGAATAAGTAGGAACACACACTTGCCCACTCACCAAAACACACACACACCAGGACACCCGCACACAAAAGCATGCAAATACACACAAATACACACTCAGTAAAATGAGTGTGAACACACACACACACATCCACACACCAAAACACCCACACACACAAACATGCAAATATACACGCATGCTCGCACGAACACACACCAAAACATCCGCACACACAAACATGCAAACACACTAAAATGAGTGCGAACACACACTTGCCCACTCACCAAAACCCACACACACAAGGAAACATGCAAATACACACACACACACACACACACACACACACACACACACACACACACACACACACACACAAGAACACCCGCACACATAAACATGTAAATACACACACACTCACTAGAATAAGTGCGAACACACACACCTACACACCAGAACACCCGCACATAGAAACGTGCAAAACACACACACACACACACACACACTAGAATGCGTGCAAGCACACACATCCCCACACACCAGAACACCCGCACACACAAGCATCCAAATACACACATACACACTAGAATGTGTGCAAACACACACATACCCACACACCAGAACACCCGCACACACAAGCATCCAAATACACATACACTCACTAGAATGCAAACACACACACACACAAAATGCAAACACACCCACACACACACTACAATGAGTGCGAACACACACACACCCACACACCAGAACAACCATGCAAAACACACACACACACCAGAACACCTACACACACAAACATCCAAACACACACACTCACTAGAATAAATGTGAACACACACACACCTGAACACCAGCACACATAAAATTGCAAACACACACACACACACACACACTAGAATGAGTGCGAACATACCCACACCAGAACACCCGTACACACAAAGATGCAAATACACACACACATAGACTGACAGAGAGATACACACACACAGACCAGAATGAGTGCGAACACACACACACATACACCAGAACACCCTCATACACAAACATTCAAATACACACACATGCATGCACGCACGTACACACACACACACACAATGGCTGAAGAACATCCTGTGCCACCTGGAAAATTAGGTCTCAGAGGTAGTAGACTGGAACAGGAAATGACATTTAGACAGGAAGTTGATTTTCTTTTTTCTTTTGCATCTCATTCAGTGTTTTTCCTTTCTGCACTGAAGCAAGAACACATTAAAGGGCACATATTTCACCCCTTTCTCAAAATTTAAGATGAGTCTTTTGTGTGTCCAGAATGTGTCTGTAAAGTTTCAGCTCAAAACACCCATCAGATTATTTACTAGACCTTTCAGAATACTAGAATTTTCTTCTCTGGACATAATGTAGCTGTTTTTGTGGCCTGTGCCTATAATGCTATTCTCCCTAGCCCACAATTCCCAGTCAGAGTGTGCCTCAATCTCTGCCTCAGCAGCGCCAGATAAACAGCACAGTGACAGACATGAAGAAAGCAGATCTTATGTAACGTTTGTGAGAAATACTACAGTAAGAACTTTCCCAATGATTATTTGATGTATTTGTTGTGGAGTTATTTTAAGCCTTTCAAAGAGTCATGCACACAGTGTCGTTACAAAGTTCACGCATGTACACACACGCAGCAGCACGTGCGTTTAACTTTGCAGTTTTTGCTGGGTAAATGTGACAGGATACACGTTAATATCCACTGCTGTATGGATATGCGGTTGTGGTGATAAAGACGATAAAATCACTGAAATTAATTACAAACAGGCACTGTTTTAGAAACGTTTTAAACTTGTAAAACTCATTCTTGATCACATTTGATGATGATCAGAGAGCTGTACAGATCTTTTAATCCCAGTTGCTTTGCACACGTCCTGTCTTGTTGATATGATTATACGTGTTACTACAGACACATGTTAATATGCAGCTGTCAATCAATTGGGTGAGCGGGGAACCCACACTCCTACGTCACATTGCGGTCGGCCTCAAAACGGGAGGGATTTGGATCTTATTTTAATGTCAGGAATAGGGATGTTAGCGATTACTCGATCATCGATTAATTGTCGATAAGCCTTTAATCGATATACCTTATCGATGACCGATTAAGCATGGACATTTAAAGGATAAGATATGCTTTGCGCTGTGAGAGACTTATTCACCACTTTACACATTACATAATCAAGTGTGTGCAGTTTACATGAACTTTTGGAGTCACTCTCTTGACACTGCATATTGGGCGATGCATAAAACCCTAATGCGGGGATCTCAGTTATATCCACATGTGCTGCCGTTAATCTGCGGGTCAGGTAATCAAAAAATAGGTTGCATGATATTTAAAGTATGGGTGAGTCACGCGTGGATGAGATCAATCATTGGTCATGCAAACTTTAACTATTTACTCTAAAATATTAAGGTGTTTTAAGCAATCTTGACAGACTGTAACAAATATGCTTTCATTTTAAAAATCGCTCGTCACGGCCAGACATGCGCTGAACATCTCGATTCTCACAGGTTTCTGAGTTCTCTCCTCATCAATCACTCTCAATCTGGGAACATGTTCAGTGCTGCGAATTTTGTTAAGCCTGTCCGGCCTCATTGTAGTGAAATTACTTAATTTAATGGAGGATATCGTGTATTGGGGAGGATATAAGCAAAGATTTGAGACCTATGACGACTTTAAAGACGATATTTAGCTTGTTTTACATTAATGTAGATATATTACATGTTTTAATTACATTATTGAATAAAATGAATAGCATTATTATTTTTAATCATCATCATTAATAATAAATAAACTAAAAATAATTTGACAGCTTCAACTGTTCACATCAACATGACCGGCACTTTTGGACTTGCACCACGCATCTTTAGCATGAATTGAAATAGAGTTTCCTTTCTAAAGGAAACAATACAGTAATTTTTAATTCGCAATTTCACATAAATCAGCATGCGAAAAATCAATTATTTCCATTGCGCTTTCTCTCTCTCTCTCTCTCTCTCTCTCTCTCAGCAGCAGTTGACGCTGCTACCATACACAGCCACATCTCATAGCAAATTAATTTGCAACTTTGTTGCACAAAAAAAAAAAGGCTAAATAAGAGAATTTAATTAACAAACAAATTAAATAAAATTTGTAAAAATGAAACTACAGAAAAAAGAAAATGAAAAGAACTGAAATCAGCTCAAATGTTCTGTTCTGGAATGACAGGTGTTGCAATCGAATTAATTAGATGGAATAATAAACACAGACATGCACATTTTTCAGAAAATAGGCTAGCCTATTTTATTTAATTAAAAAATATGTTAGGCCTACATTTATTTATATAGGCTATATTTTTTTAACTTTGAAAGGTGTGTGTTAAAGCCGTTATACGTTCTCCTAGTTCACGTGTCTGCCGTCAGAAATACAGTATGTGTGTGTGTGTTTTCCCCGGCCTGTCAGCTGTTAGCTCAGCGGCTCTTCAACACACACACACACACACACACACACACACACACACACACACACACACACACACGCAATACTGGCATGAACCTAACAGGTATGTAAGTCATGCAATTTACAAAAATGACCAATAAAAGTCTGTTACTGATACTCTGCTGGCTGATTTGCTGTTCATTCTAGTCGAGCCGTTTATGTTTCATTTAGTGTGTAGTATTTACCACGATTTGTGTTTTTCTGTCATTTGAAATGTCACTTTATTTAGTGTGTCAGTGGGAGTGTACAGTAGGCTGCCTGTGTGTGTCAAACAGTGTGAGCCCTCCCGGCTCTTCAATTCGCGCACACCTCACTCACCAAACCTCACTCCCATCCCGGACGAGCCCCCACGTGTAACCCACTGATTCTACTGCACCAAACCCGGTCTGAGCTGGGATCGAACCGGCGATTCTTTGGAAGGGAGTGTATTCTATTATCCCTTCATCTTTATTCTATCCATTTTCTTTCTATCTATCTATCTATCTATTTTCTTTCTATCTAATCTGAAACGTACAATTATCCAAAATGCTGATAATTTTTTTGCATCTCATTCAGTATCCCTTTTTAAGTCGATTGCGACTGAAAATAAACTTGAGGCTTTTAGGAGAATAAAGGCAGTGAGAGCACTCTTAGAGGAACGCACACGCTGTAATTGGGCAGAAGTTAAACTTGACGCAGCGTGCTGAGAGCCTGCCATCGTCGCTACATTAACTAAGCGTCATGCGTTCAGACGGAGGGAGAATGGGAGAACGAGAAAGGGCGAGAGGAGGAGGCTGAGAGGGAATATTCATGCCATGAAACAGAAAACTTGATCAATGGCTCCCCCAGTCACCTCGTTAATGAAGAGAGAAGCTTTTATTAGATATGTGTGAAATATTTATAAGATGAATATTTTAAAGGCCCACTCTTAGCCAAGGAGAAAGAAAAGACAGACAGAGAGAGAGAGAAAGAGAGATTTTTAAATTTATTTTAAAGTCCACGAATAATTAACTTGTACAAGTTAATCCACTGAATGTTTTTTTTTTTTTTGCTTTCCTAATCATCAATTAAATATTTGGTAACCTTCAATAAATTCAATCAAAACCATTTGCTTCCATGTTTGGAGTGACAGTCCTTATGTTGACATCAACTTGAGGGCTTCCATAGCAACCACATAGCAATATTCTTAACAACGCTCCTCTTACCATTAGCAAAGACTATAAAATACACAAGACATGTCACTCCTATAGTTTTGAATGGGGAAAAGCGTAACAGTCAATAAGACGAATGAAGCCCTGCTTACTAGTCCAGGAGCCAATCATTGATCGCTACAGACTGAATATTCTATGGGGGAGAAGCTCTGACCAGACGTGTGCTTTTCCGACAGTTTATGTAGTCAACAAACACACTGGAATCTCAGTTTCACAGACATAAATATATCCACATAAAGCTTGAAATCTCTCCTTTTAAATGAAGTACACTTGAAAACTGAAGTTTTTTGGTTTTGAAATCTGTATGAAATGCACACGAGGTACAGTCCGTCCTGTCAAATGCACATTACATGACAGCAGCAACTACTCAAATGCCCACAAACTTGTAAACAAAAAGTCATTTCTGGAGAAGATTCGCCATTCAGACCAAGTTGTGGATTACTTCAGAAGAGCAGTGCGATCATACGATCATTATCCAGAGGATGATAATGTGTACCACGGCCATAAATGAGGTTGGTGTCATGATCTCATTCCTTTCGAGTGTGTATGTGCACTAGTAAGTCTGGGCGGTATATCGAGTTCTGGGGATATATCAATATGATTCCCCAACGCGATGCGGGATTATTCAATATCTTTCATATCAACATGGATTGAGGCTGCACGCGAGCTCCACTTGCACAAATGAGCTCATGCGCAAATGAATGATTTACTCCGCGAGGCATACAAAAGATTTGTTTAAAATGAACGAATAGTTCAAGAACGACCTATAACTACACGCGACATGGAGGAGCATGCAGTGCCGGTGTTGTATCGCCATCTGACTCCCCGGACAAATCTGACTCCCCCTCGCGACCACGCACGCCACACAGTACCTGCAGTTGTCACAGTGGTTTATCAGAAACCTTTTATTAATAATTTCTTCCGCAATTGACAGCAAGAACGAACATAGAAGCCTTGTCAAATTGACAAGCAGCACCTGAATGTTTCAAAAGAATCAGAAACGCCAAAATGGGATGAAATACAGCATTTTGAAAGTGAAACCACCTCATATTTACTGATTATAGGTTCAGTATTTATTACAGGACGGTCTCTTCTTTACATTTACGTTATAACACATTTAGCTCTGCGTTCTGGTCTGTTATTGCATATTGACCTCAATTCCGATTATATTCTAATCATTGTATTTATTTATTTGTTTGTTCTGTTTAACTGATTTATTTATTTTAGCCCCTTAACTGGAAGACATGCTTTGATTTGTGTGTGTGCCTAGTGTACAAACAGTTGGTGGTTTAAACTATTATTAAAAAATTTTAAAAAAAAAGGAAAAAAAAAACATGCATTTGTCTACCAAACTTTTCTTTTTCTATTTTAATATCTTGCTGTTAGCTACTCTTTCAACAAATAACAATATAAGAATGATAATTATAATGATGAAAATAGCAGGGAGGGAAACCACAGTGTTTAAATTATATTTTGCTCAAAAACTGTTTAATAAAGGCGTCGACTCTCAAGTAACCATTTGTGGGAAAATACCGGATATATATGGTATACCGTTATTCCTCCTAAAAATACAGAGACATGATTTTTTTTGTCCATATCGTCCATCCCTATGCACTAGCTTGGGCAACTTGACAAAATGCAGATTTTATTTTACTCAAAATTATTTGATTCAGAAACAAAACTTATGAAACAGTGGTTGTTTAACTTTCTTAGTTTTGGAGAATTTGATGACTCCCTATTTAAATAGAATGCCTGAGCATACTGCCCGAGAGGTGTTTCAAAGATGGCTGCCAAGTGAAATGACTTTGCCGTTAGTCTGCTCTGAGGGAATGATGTGCAAATGAAAGCTCCGCCCCCTACTCAATATTCTGTTTTAGTTTTAAGTACATTAATATTCTCTGTAAATGTAATTGTGATGTATTACATAGTCACATTTTTGTTACGTCTCAATACAAAGTTTCAAAAAAAAAAAAAAACAGTACATCAACATTCTCAAATAAAAGTCTTTGCAACTTCCGGTTCTAGTGGACTTTAACAAAATGCTTTTTTGCCTTTTTAAAAGACAACTGATACAAATTCAGAACATAGACATTATAAAAAAAATCAATACATATGATATAAAATGCAAATTAATCAGAAAAAATCAGAGAAAGACCTGAAATAAATGTTATTAGATCTGTTCAGAAAAAAAATATATATTTTCTCGTATAACAGTACATATTTTTCCATCTAAACTTATATCTTTAAAACTTTCAACATTGTCCATCAATCTGTAATAATTTAATTCTAGGTGTATTCTAGCTCTTATTGTGCATTTAAAAAATAAAAGAATATCAAGTTCATCGTTTTGTTCCATGTTCATATTTGTCATTGCATAAACTCTTTTTTTTAGCTTGTCTCAACAAATAACGGGACATTTTACAAATATTCTTCCTATCTTTTCTTTTAAATTTTAACTCCAAAAATAAAAAAAAACATCAGACATTACCCCAAACAAATCAAACAACTCATTCAGAAAACCGAATAATGAAAACAACATTAAATTGTCTCTTTACAATTACAAAAAGGACACCATTAAAACTTCCCATAAGGCATTATTTCAACTTTTACTTCCAAATATTTCCTCCAAGGTATATCAATCCCATTACATTTTCTTTACTTTTCAATCCCTTAAAACAAAAAGAATAGAATAATTTACCCCATGCAGAATCAAAAATAGTAAGATCGCTTTGTTCCATTTTAATTTTTATTGTTGCATATGCATAAATTCTTTTTTTTAGCTTGTCCCAACATATAATTAAACATTTTAAACATTCTTCCCATATTTTTTTAATTTTCACTCCAAAAAACATCAGAACTAAATCTCTCTAAACAAATCTAACATTTTTGTTAACATCTAAAAAAAACAATAAACAAAATAATTTAAAAGATTGTCTCTTTACAATTATAAAAAGTACACAAAACATTCACTCTATAATACCATGGACTATTCTGCATTAAACTTCCCATATGGCATTATTTCAACTTTTACATCCAAATATTTTCTCCAAGGTATATCAATCCCATGAAATGTTCCTTAATCTTCAAACAAATCCTTAAAACAAAAACAATACACTAATTTACCCCGTACAGAATTAAAATTAGTGTGATCGCTTTGTTCCATTTTAATTTTTGTTCTTTTTAGGTTGTCCCAATAAATAATTGAACATTTTACAAACATTCTTCCTAATTTTCCCCCTAATTTTCACTCCAAAAAAGGGAAACTAAGCACTCACTGCAACAATACCACGGACTATTCTCCATTAAACTTCCCATATGGCATTATTGCAACTTCTTCCAAATATTTTTCTCCAAGGTATAGCAATCCCATTAAATGTTCCCCAATGTTCAATCCCTTAAAACAAAAAGAAGAGACTAATTTAGTCTGTACAGAAGTAAAAACAGTAAGTTCGCTTTGAACATTTTACAAACATTCTTCCCCCCCCAATTTTCACTCCAAAAATGAAACAAACATCAGACATTTCTCCAAACATATCAAACATTCGTTCAGCAAACTGAATAATGAAAATGATGGTTCACATCTAAGAAAACAACATTAAATGGTCTCTTTACAATTACAAAAAGAACAAAAAACATTCACTGCAACAATACTATCTAAATTAAACTTCCCCTACTGGCATTATTTCAACTTTTACTTCCAAATATTTTCTCCAAGGTGTATTAATCCTATTTTAAAAACTATCCTTTTTGTTCAATCCCTTAAAACAAAAAGAACAGACTAATTTATCTTGTACAGAATTAAAAATAGTAATGTGAATTTATTTCAAAATAGTAACATCATTTTTAAAAACCCAAGATGAAAATGAAAAGCCTTCTTTGTCTATTTTTGGTCTCACACTTGCTCTCTGAAAAAAAAATCAGTGAGAGAGAGATTTAATGAAAGACAAAAATTATAACAAAAATATGAGTTAAAAAAAGCCAAACACTCTTCTCACTCCTTTAACCGACATTCAGCCTATAGCAGTGTTTGGTGACATCAGCCGAAATCTTTCACACCTTCACACTGCGCTCTCATTCTTCTCCCATTCCTTTCTCTTGGCTGTAAAACACCGGCTAACCCTCATCTGCTGGGATCACTCTGAATAAATTAAATTAAACCTACTCTACGGCTAGAATACATTACATTAACTCAGTACAGGAATGAGACAGAGTGCTTTTGCTTAGAGGCAAAGTGCACCGCAAGGCACTTGATGGAGTGCTTCAGAGCGGAGACTGTATCAGTATTGATGATGAGGCTAAAGCAAGAAGAGACGGATGCCTGATTTCCATTGTGCCCTCTTTTTAGAAGTATAGAAAGATATGCCGTTTTGCATAACTTTGATTCTCCAGCTGGTGATTCAGATGTCTACGTCTGCAGTGATATCACAGAAGCCACAAACAAAACACCTTGAATCTAACAAACATACCCAGCAAGATTATCTTTAATCAGTTAAACACAATAATGCACTTATCTTTGTATCTGGTTGTCATCCCACATACAGTACAGTACATTGTAAAAAAAAAAACAAGTCTGTTAATTAACAGGTTTTGTGATTCACAGATTTTTTCTGTTTATTTACGGTTGTAGACTGCATTATGGGAGTTTTATCTCTGCTCTATCCACTTTTGATGTTGAAAGTTCAACTCTACAGTTTTTTTTCACACAGGCTCACAGGCTCATTGTGGATACTTACCAATGACTACATTTCTGGAAAATGATAATTATGTATAGTCAGAGGTACGTCTGGCTGTATTTCATCTTTAAAACGACTGCTACAGAGCGGTATGATGCCGCCAACGGCTTCTGTTCCTTTTCATGCTACCGCTGACCGCTTATCTCTGTGTGGATGATGACATTTCCGGTGTTACCACTATGCCCAGTAGATTGCCGTCTATGACTTGGGAGTTGACTGTGATGACGGGGTTCAAGTCCGGCCAAGAACATTTTCAGAAACTAGGTAAAAACTAAAGCAAAACTGCTGGCTGCTTACCTCCTTGTGGATGACTTTTCTGGTGTTATCAGTTTGCCCAGTAGATTTTCGCGTACATCAGCAGATTTGGGATGCGGAGCGGAGTTGACCGCGACGATGAAGTTCGAGTCTGTCGAAGAACGTTTCCAGAAACCAGGTAAAAAACAAAAGCAAAACCGCTGACCGCTTACCTCCATGTGGATGACTTTTCTGGTGTTACCAGTTTGCCCAGTAGATTGCCACGTACGTTGGCAGACTTGGGACGTAGGGCGGAGTTGACCTCGACAACAGGGTTCTAGTCAGGTAAAGAACGTTTGCAGAAACCAGGTAAAAACAAAACCGCTGATCGCTTACCCCCATGTGGATGACTTTTCTGGTGTTACCAGTTTGCCCAGTAGATTGCCATGTACGTCAGCAGACTTGGGACGCGGAGTGGAGTTGACCGCAACAACGGGGTTCGAGTCCGGCGAAGAATGTTTCCAAAAACGAGGTAAAAACAAAAGAAAAACCGCTGACCACTTACCTTCATGTGGATGACTTTTTCGGTGTGCCCAGTTTGCCCAGTTGATTGCTGCACACGTCAGCTGACTTGGAACATGGAGCAGAGTTGACCGCGACAACGGGGTTTGAGTCCAGTGAAGAACATTTCCAGAAACCAGGTTAAAACAAAAGCAAAACCGCTGACCACTTACACCTCAGTGTGGGTGACGTCGGCTGACTTGGAACGTGGAGCGGAGTTGACCGCAACGACGGGGTTCGAGTCCACCGAAGAACATTTCCAGAAACCAGGTAAAAACAAAACTAAACTGCTGACCGCTTACCTCAGTGTGGATGAATTTTCCGATGTTATCAGTTTGCCCAGTAGATTTCCGCGTATGTCGGCAGACTTGGAACGCGGAGCAGAGTTGACCGTGACGACAGGGTTCAAGTCCGGCGAAGAATGTTTCCAGAAACCAGGTATAAACAAAAGCAAAACCGCTGACCGCTTACCTCAGCGTAGATGAATTTTCCTGTGTTATCAGTTTGCTTAGTAGATTGCCACGTACATCGGCAGACTTGGGAAGCGGAGTGAAATTGACTGTGACGACAGGGTTCGAGTCCGGACAATCGAAGAACAATTCCAGAAACCAGGTTAAAAATAAATAAATAAAACAAATAAAGAAAGAAAGCATGGTGACATCATGCGGCTGCGACAGCTTTTCTTTTTCAAGATCACTTTTGAAAACACTATTGGTTGGGTTCATGGAAGGGGTTAGTCAACTGCAAGCTGGCCTGGTCTGCTGAAAATTATATTGTACGTTGCCTTTACGTGAAATGAGGACGTGCAATATAGGAGTAACTTGAGATCATCAACAAGCGTATACATCAGCTCAGTTCAAACTTTTCAACATCAAAATATTTTGGAGGAAGGATCAAGGTCCCATAATGCAATTCAAAAGCCTAAATAGGTGAAAAAACATGAATTACATTATACAGAAAATTGTCAATTTACAGATATTTATTTACAGTGTAGAACTACAAATTTCTTACTTTCCATAATATATCTTTCGTGTATACATTATTTTTTTTTTCATCGATCGATCCATATGTCTGTAAATAATTAAGTCTTTTCATTCATGCACTTTTAGCTTAGCTTAGCATAGATCACTGAATCAGATTAGACCATTAGCATCTCACTCTCCTATTTAAAGCTTGACTCTTTTGTGGTCACATTGTGTACTAAGACTGATGGAAAAAAAATAAAATAAAACATTTCTAGGCTGATATGTTTACCCAGCAGACGGCAATAGATTTAGGTCGCCAGCATCTAAGGACAATGCTATTTTGACATCTAATAACGAAGTGAAATGATTTTGATATTTTGTTGATTTTAGGTTGTGTTGGAAAGTGACCAAAATCAAACGTCGAGCCAACATCTCAAACAAACGTCATATTGATTAAATACTGACATTTATTCATCAGTTATGTATATATACCAAAATTCAACATCTGATAGACGTAATATTGGTAATGTCCACACAAGGTCATGCTGTAACATCATTAGACGTTGATATTTTGTTGTTTTTAGGTTGCATTGGAAAGTAACCAATGGTTACATTTGTTTTTGGTTAAATTTTTCATTATCCATTGATCTTAGAACACAATGTAACTACAGAAGTGTCAAGCATCAAATGGGAAAAATATAAAAACTCTCTGGTAATTTCTAATGCTAATGGTCTAATCCGATTCAATGGCCCAAAGATTATCTGAATGGATTAAAAAGTGGTCAAACTCAACTTTTAACACTACAAGGATTGTAAAATGACTCCCAAGGGTTGTAAAAACAAAAGAGTTATTCACATAAAAATAACTCTCAAGTGAGTCCAAACCTATGAGTTTCCAACACAATCTCACAGCAATTCGTAACTTTTTGATTTAGTGGCTAATTTGTATCAATTCGTACGATCTAATTCGTACAATTTTGTATGATTTGCTCATCACCCAATGATGGTTGGGTGCCATGCCTCCTTTTTAAAATCATACATTTTTATAAGGTCGTACTCACACTATGTACAGTTGCCTTGAACCCGGCCAAAGCATGCTTGTCCCACCTCCCGTCTCCCCCGACGGCCCGCACTCACATTACATTCGGGCCTGGGCACGCTTCCGTCACCGATGACGCACTGCTCAGTAAGCGCTCTCGCTCAGCACAGTGGAGACTTCTTTAGTTATTTCATTTAAGTCGTTTGATATGCGGTGACACGCAGTCAAACATTTCGCCGAACAGATCAGCCACTTTTGACGCTCATAAAGTCCTCGTGCTGCAGGAATTAGGAGGTTTGCTGAAGGCGCAGCTGTCGTGCAGTGAGGGGTTTGCGTCTTTAATAAACTATGACAGTTTGTGTTCCTTGAACAGTACGAATGATTAATTAATCCATATCAAACAGTCACTTAAAAGTCACGTCTCGCTTTCAGTTTCGGGCTCGGGCGCGTTTTGCACTCACACTGTAAGCGTACCGCGCCAAAGCCCAGGTGAACCGCGCTCTGGCACACCTCTTCCAACCGGGCCAGGCCCGGCCAAGTGTACCGTGCCTGAGCCCGATTCAGAGCACTCACACTTTTCAAACAATCCGGGAAACGGGCCTGGGCACAGTTCGGATAGCATAGTGTGAGTACGCCCTAAGACTCAACTCGTACAAATTCGTACGAATTAGCCACTAAACTGACAAGACGTTTCCTCGTGAGATTAGGCTGGAGTTTCTTTATTCTGTTGAACACAAGAAGATATTTTGAAGAAAGTTGAAACCCGGCATCTATTGACCTCCATTAAAAACAAATACTACGACAGTCAATATTTACACGTTTCCAGCTTTCTTTAAAACATCTTCCACCGGTTTCACAAACAAGGTTTAAGGCTAGTCATGGAATAAATTGCATGTTTGAGCTGTCTCAACTGAAAATAACTTGCAGTGAGAGGTCTTAAAATATGTCAGTGTCATTTTTTGTCTCCAGGTGCACACCAGTAATGTATTTTTATAAATGTGGCTTAAATAGCCTAATTTAACTAAGGTCTAGTCCTGGCTTAAGCTAAGCCCTGTTTGTGAAACTGCGCCCTTATTTTGTGTTCAACAGAAGAAAGAAAATCAAACTATTTAGGAAGTATGTGTAAGGATGTGTAAATGATGACAGAAGTTTCAGTGCGAGGTGAACTTTTTTTTTGTAAGTAAGCCTTGAAATGTCAGAGTTTTTTGTTCCTTTTTTTTGCTTTGTTTTTTGAAAACCTTCAAACAATGTTTGTCAAGTCAAAATATAAACTCAGTCTTGACAGTAAATGTAAAATAGTTTCAACATACAAATTCATCTGTCAATTTTCCTACCTGTTTGATGCCTCATTTCAAACTCAAGTCAAATTCAGGTAACAAAAGCATCTGTGACATCTCTCATTTTGAAAACACGCTTTATGGCACATGAACCAAGTGTGAAACATTCAGCTACATTTAAATATTCATGCATTTTGGACTTTTGCATAAATGTTCAACTGCTGTGTTTGGTTTCAGCTTGTGTGGAAATACAGAAAAACAGCATCAGCAATTTAAAGGTGTTAAGATATTTCAGAAGATATTCTCATTCCATGCTGTACTTTTCCAACGCTCTCAATCTTTTTTATTTATTTTGACATGGACATCACAATTACACTGGCCAACCAAATGCAATTGTTTAAGTGTTTTAGCAGACTTGCTAATTCTCAACACTGGTCCAAGGGAGGCTTGACAAAATGAAAATACATATACGCAACATTATAATTCTTTACATAAAATTGCTATAAGGCGAAAACAAAGGCAGTATTTTAGGCTAACAGGTAAATCATTCCACAATTTCCAAATGAGGTCTTACACTTTGGTACAAGACAGCCACCATAGCAATTGCTCATGTGACTCTGTGAGAGGTCCGATGCCTACTGATTAGTAGGGGTGTGACGAGATGCCTACTCCACGAGATGAGGAGAACAAGACGGGACAAGATTTTTACACTATTTAAAAGAAATCCTTAATGATAAAACATATGAATGGAATAGTCTTAGAATTCAAATATTTTGCTAATATATGAATGGAAAATAGATTTTTATTTAAAAAAATAAATAATAATCACAAAATGCAAAACAATTTAGATGTTTCTTTAATCAACTTGTAATGAATTTACTTCCATTTTAATGAACATGCATATTATTTTATGTATGCAATAGTTTTATATTAGTTTATACTGAATTCTATGCAATGAACACGCAAACACTGCAAAATATTGGTTAATATATAAATGGAAAAAAGCAAACTCTACTGACCAGCTTTTCCCCTATAGAATTTCAGAGTATTTACATTGCAGATCTTGATGGTCAATTCGGATTTTGTGACAGTATCCAATTTTTTTGATGACCTGCTTAAATGTATCTTCTTTTAAAGGTGGCTGGTATCCGATAGTCTGCATTTACACTGCACATGGCAAAAGGCTCAATGACCAAGAAAAAATAAAAATAAGAGTTGGTGCTGACTGACAGCTGATAATAAAAAAAGTGCTCTTTTCTCTATTCCTGTATTTATTCTGTTCGCATGGTTGGATTTTTTTATTTTCTTTTTGATAAGTTGTTTTGCTATAGTTCATGACAGAAAAGTTTTCATTTTGCCATCTTTTAATCTAGGCTTTTTTTAAACCAGTAGCTTTTAATGTCATGTTCATGGCTTGATGTATGCACGTGATGTATGCAATAGTTTTATATTAGTTTATATTGTGAGGCAGATGTTGCTCTCTCTCTCTCTCTCTCTCTCTCTCTCTCTCTCTCTCTCTCTCTCTCTCTCTCTCTTTCTCTTTCTCTCTCTCTCTCTCTCTCTCATTAAACATGCTTAAATACTTGTGCTAAATGGCGATATAAAAGGTTTTTTGTCCTAGTATATAAGATTTAAGGTTTGGGACTCTACTTAAGTCTATTCTGAAATGAAAGCATCATCAGAGTTGGTGTCATTCACTACAGACGTGCGACTCGCATTGACAGGTGAAAATCCGATCTACCTGCTTACACTGCAGACATGAGGTCACGGTTACGATTCGGATACATTTCCACATATGATATGAACAAGGCCTGAATCTGATTTGAGTAAATCGGAATCCATGTGATTTTTTTTCCTGCTTACACGTACATGGGCCATATCCCATCTGTGCCACGTGGGAGAAGGAAAAAAAAATAAAAAATTCGGATTTTGGTCACTTGAACCATGAAAAGAAAACGTCCACTTTCCCCTACAGCTTAAACGGGTTTGTTAATGATGAAGGCTGGTGTGAGTCTCCAGCAGTTCAGTAGTTCAACTTTTCACCTCAATTAGAAATCTCGTCGCGATTTAATCTCGCAAGATCTCGTGGCACGAGACACCCCTACCCTGAATATTTAAAAACCAATTTAAGATAATTAAATTTAATAAAACTATTAAAACTAAAAAGATTGTTTACATAACCTCAAACGATGCAGAGATGGGAAGTAACGAAGTACAAATACTTTGTTACTGTACTTAAGTAGATTTTTCTGGTATTAGTACTTCACTACCTATTTTCTGACAACTTTTTACTTTTACTTACATTTTTATGCAAATATCTGTACTTTCTGCTTATTACAAATTTTAATCAGGCTACATATATAGCAGGCTACAGACACATTTCTTAATAAATAATCTACTATAAATTAAAAGCGTTAACGTATGCTATATAATTTTGTTTTCACAAGCTTTGAAGACGTTATGTAAATTTCGTTTTTAAATAATAGCCACCTATAGCCTAGCTTTCGTCATGAGCCACAGCTGTGTTCAAAATAGCATGAATATTTTCAAAGTGCCCTACGAAGGGAGCGCAATTGTCAATATGAAGATCGATAAAACTGAACTGTAAAAATACTTTGAAAGCAAATTACACCTAAGAGAGATGACTTTAATATTTTTTTATGTTTTTAATGTTTAATGTTTTAAATCCTTTTTAAATGAGTTTAAATGTTAGAACGTCCTAAATGAATAGGGCATAGGGGGGATAACTGGGATTAGAACACAACCAGGAACTAAGCTTAACTACAGCTCTAGAGGTGTAGAAACAAGTTTGCGATGGATTTGGGAAACATTTAATCAACAAACTATGCTTGTAACGACGAAACTTGCAACCTTAGGACGTACTCACACTATGTACAGTTGCCTTGAACCTGGCCAAAGCACGCTTGTCCCCTCTCCCGTCACCCCCGATGGCCCGCACTCACATTACATTCGGGCCTGGGCACGCTTACGTCATCGATGATGCACTGTTCAGTTTAGGAAGAGAAGCGCTCTCGCTCAGCACAGTGGAGATTTCTTTAGTTATATCGTTTAAGTCATATGGGGTGCAGTGTTTCCTCTAGGATTTTTTCCAGCAGTGGCGGCAGGACTTTTTTTTTACACAGATCTGCCAACTGTTTCAAAGACAAGTATTACACGCAGCATTGCAAGTCGAGATAGCATTCATGTAATACGAGCATGCGAATCTCTTTGCTTGCGTGCCGATTTTCTGTTCGTGCAAGGAACTTCTTGCACATACTCAAATTTACATGCTCAAGTGCAGATCTTCTCGTGCGCTCTCTAGTAAGCGCTGCTGAAGCGCGATTTAGTGTGTTTTTGTGCGTTTCCGACAATAACGCGTCCTGAAGTAAAGTGAAACGGCTATAAATAGACTTTATCCAGCAAGATAAAGTCATTGTATGCAGAGCCATTGACCTTTATCAATAAAGTATATGGAAACTGTGTTCATCTTAACTGAAAGCTACGCGGTGTTTGCTAGACTCACGCACCTGTCAGTCAGTCTGTCAGAGAGTCAGTCAGCATGTCACCTTGAACAAATAGCGCACAGCACTACTACGGTTATAGAAAAGTTTGCGCTGTTTTCCTCTAATATGTTTTGGTGCGATTATAATCCGCTATAAAAAACACGACTAAATGTTGTATGTTGTAATGTAGCCGTGGCGGGATGAATTTTGGCGTGGCGGCCCGCCACGGATGAATGAATGTAGCGGAAACCTTGGGGTGACACGCAGTTAAATATTTCGCCGAACAGATCAGCCACTTTTGACGCTCATAAACAATCATAAATTCCTCGTGCTGCAGGAATTAGGAGGTTTGCTGAAGGTGCAGCTGACGTGCAGTGAGGGGTTTGCGTCTTTAATAAACTACGACAGTTTACATTCATTGAACAGTACAAATGATCAATTAATCCATATCAAACAGTCCCGTAAAAGTCACGTCTTGCTTTCAGTTTTGGGCTAAGGCACGCTTGCACTCACACTGCAAGTGTACCGCGCCTGAGCCAAAGCTAACCGCGCTCAGGCCCACCTCTTCCAACCGGGTCAGGGCCGCCCAAGCGAACCGTGCCTGAGCCCGATTCAGAGCACTCACACTTCTCAAACGATCTGGGAAACAGGCCTGGGCACGGTTCGGATAGCATAGTGTGAGTACGCCTTTAGTTGGCTAACGATGGTTTTTGGAAATGCACCCCTGACCTTTCAATCTAATACCACAAAAAAAAACTTTTACAATCATGTGCTTTTTTATCAATGTTTGTACAGTTAGTACTAAAAATATTTGTGGTCAAACACATTCATTTTGTTTATTTTATCAAAAGAAAAAATTTAATATATTTTGGAAAAAATTAAGTGTTAAATTTAAAACATTTATTATTTATAAATATATAAGTTTACAGAATTATGTTTTAGAGTATATGAACCATGGCAGTTGTTGTTCTTAAGAGCCATACAGTTAGGTTTTGTGTCCAGGTGAAGATACACAGGGCAACTTTTTGTGCAGTGTTGTTGGACGATGTTGTAGAGCACAGGTGTCAATTCCAGTTCCTGGAGGGCCGCAGCTCTGCACAGTTTAGTTTCAACCCTAATTAAACACACCTGATCAAACTAATTGAGTCCTTCAGTCTTGTGCGAAACCTAAGTATGGTGGAGCAGGGTTGGAACTAAACTGTGCAGAGCTGCGGCCCTCCAGGAACTGGAATTGACACCTGTGTTGTAGAGTGACGTTGGTTGGCTAGTTTGCAGCTGAATATACAAAAAAGAAAAAAATAGAAATGTAAGTTATTTTGTCTAGATGTTTACATGATGTGCATTGTAGCTATCACTGTGAAACTAAAACATGTAGTAGTAATGAATACTTTTTACTTAAGTACATATTTCAAGCCGTGCTTCTTTACTTTTACTTGAGTACAAAAGTGTAATCAGTACTTTAACTTTTACCAGAGTCGTTTTAAATATGAGTATCTGAACTTCTACTTGAGTAAAGGATGAGTGTACTTTTGCTATCCCTGCAATGATGCCATCGCATAGGCTTTAAATCCATAATTGTTTATATACTGTATCAAATGAAGGGCTGCACGTTCGCCTCATAGCAAGAAGGTCGCTAGTTTGAGCCTCGGCTGGACCAGTTGATTGCGTTTCTGTGTGGAGTTTGCATGTTCTCCCCGTGTTCGGGAGGGTTTCCTCCGGGTGCTCCGGTTTCCCCCACAAGTCCAAAGACATGCACTATGGGTGAATTGGGTAGGCTAAATTGTTCGTAGTGTATGAGTGTGAATGAATGTTTCCCAGTGATGGGTTGCAGCTGGAAGGGCATACGCTGCGTAAAACATATGCTGGATAAGTTGGTGGTTCATTCCGCTGTGGCGACCCCAGATTAATAAAAAGACTAAGCCGAAAAGAAAATGAATGAATGAATGAATGAATAAATGATATCAAATCAATAGGCTTCAATGTGGTTAAAGAGGCTTGTGACCATGATGTAATGCAATATAACAAGTGTAAGAATATCATTGTGTGCATGTATAATTTAGCAGTTTGATATGTTAAAAATCTTCTAATAAAGCGAAAACAAATTAGACTTGGCTTGAACTTCTTACACATATTTATAACATGACTATCACATGTTAAATTCATGTATAGAGTGAATCTTGTGAATATGTAAACATATTAACAAAGTGTGTACAATGCAAAATCTCAGAATCTTACCATCCAAAAATGACTAACCAGTGTAAAGTATGAACGGTGTGAAACAGCAAAGAAGATAACTCGGGGAACATGACTGTGGTTAGCAATTTAACTTGTGAAAAACCCATTTATGAAGACATAGAACATTTCTCAGGGAAATTGCTCTCTTCAACACCTTTCTCTCTCTCACCTCACATCAATATTCAAGCGTTCTCTCAAACTAGACCTTCTAACATCTTCTAGTCTGCAGCTAGTGACCTGGAGTCGTCATTTAAGCTGCTGAAGTAACCTTACAGACCACACTAAAAATATCAGCACACACACATAAACGCATACACACACAAAAAAAACACTCACATTTACAAGAGCAATCCCACAGACAGCCCATTGTGACACGCATAGATGCACAAATCACTCAAGCACATATTAAAATGCACAGAAACACACATACATTGACACAAAAAGGCCATCGTGATGCACACTGAGATGCAAAAATCACTCATAGACACATTTACAGTCACAAACCGAGAAATGGTGTGACGACATCTGTAGATACTGTGACACTCTGTCTCATGTCACCTTCTCCCGAGAGCACGGCTGACATTTTGCCTGTCCCTGTGTGTGCGTGTGTGTGTGTTTGGATATGCATGTGTGTGTCTCTGGGCACTGTTGCTAAACCTTTGGCAGTCTTGTATCAGTCTTGGACGTGATGTGTGTTTGTCTGTCTGCTCTCTGCTAAGTCAAGGTCTCACCTAGACAGGCATGGAGGCTTTGCGCACACACATACACAACCACACACAACATTGACACTTTCTGCATTCAGCGTTTTTACAAACTAAATCTATTCCTGAGCATCAACCAGAGGCTTCAATTTGGCAAATAATATAAGGATTAAATATTTAGTTTGTTTACATTTTGATAATGTTTCAATGAATTACAAAAACAAAACAAAAAATATGTTCTAAATTCATTCATTTTCTTTTTTTAGGTTTTAGTCCCTTTATTAATCTGGGGTCGCCACAGCGGAATGAACCGCCAACTTATCCAGCATATGTTTTATACAGCGTATGCCCTTCCAGCCGCAACCTATCACTAGGAAACACCCATAACCCTCATTCACACATATACACTACGTCCAATTTAGCTTACCCAATTCACCTATAGCGCATGTCTTTGGACTGTAAAGCCGCCTTTGCACTGCACACGACAAACAACAAGCAACAGACTGCAAGTCATTCATTTCCAATGGAGAATAGTCCAGGAGCTCCAATCATCTCCATATGCGAAAAATTCGGATCCGATTTGAGGATATTTGTGACTAGACTGTATGCGACTGACCGACCAGATGTGATGTATTCCAGTGTTGTCCAAGCAGGTCCGTGGGCGCGAGGTGAAAAATAGTTTTTTTTGTTTTTGTTTTTTTTTTTCAGAAAAAAAGTCTATATTAAAAAAAAAAAAACATTTCAATTCATAAATGAGTAATAAAAAATATTTTTTTTATGTAGTCACATTCCCTTCAAAATGTTTAGCGGTCTATGATTCAATTCATCTTTATTTGTATAGCGCTTATACAATGTAGATTGTGTCAAAGCAGCTTCACATGGAAGATTATAGTGAATTGAAACCGAGTCAGTTCAGTTTTCAGAGAATAAGTTCAGTTCAGTTTAGCTCAGTTCAGTGTGGGTTAATAATCACTACTGAGAGTCCAAACACTGAAGAGCAAATCTAGAATGAGTTTCTAGTATTTATTCATTCAACCATGGTGAACGCATGGAGAATAAAGGCTCTTGCTTTTGCACTCCTTTATTTCGGACACTGCGAGAACAGCTTCTCTCCCACGGTGCACTACAAAACTGAAAATTCTGTGCGACTGCCACAAGGTTGTGTATTCCGACAGTTGTGTCTAAATGTTGCGTGCAGTGGAAAGGCGACTTAAGGGAAACCCACGCAAACATGGGGAGAACATGCAAACTCCACACAGAAACTGACCCAGCTGAGGCTCAAACTAGCGACCTTCTTGCTGTAAGGTGACAGCGCTACCCACTGCGTCACCGTGCCACCCTATGTTCAAAATTATAAGACAAATTAAAAGAGACTGCTTGAATTTTTTTCTAGCTGTTAATATAAATTAAAAAACTAAATATCAATGTTATAACTCCAACTTTAAAACATTGAAATATTAATATTTTAATATTAACATTAAGATATCAATATAATAACCCTGCAGTAACCCTGATTTCCAACACAACAAATAAAAACAATTGTTATTCTGACCAATACTTGATATCTGAATTAAATTTTATCAGAACTTTGCATATATATATATATATATATATATATATATATATATATATATATATATATATATATATATATATATATATATATATATATATAAATATGAGCAATATCACACGAGTAGCAGTGCGATATGGCTGTATATCGGCACTGCTGGGAGGCGTTAGGGTTAGGGTTAATGCTGGCTCGAGGCAGCAGGCCGAGTGCCTTAGTGCCCCAGTAGTGACCATATACAACCATATCACACTCGATATTGTGTTTTTACAACAGTTAGACGGCATAATCGTGTGTATAAAAAAGAAAATCAACACGTCTTAAAAATCCTTTTGTATGAGGAACTGCTTTCTTCCGCCATTCATTCACATCTGCAGCTGACCGTCAGAAAAGCAGAAACTGTAGCTAATTCATCAACGTCACTTTAGAGCTAGTATTTAATCAGTTCTCTAGCGTAATGTCTAAAGTGATGACAAAACAGGTGATTTTGCCCACATCTTGAGATTATAAAACTGAACGGCATGAAATGCCATCAAGTATTATTTTCAACTGCTCTCTTTTTTCATATTACACATATTACATATTATTAATATGTCAAAAATACATTAGGAAATGTGTGTGTGTAATATATATATATATATATATATATATATATATATATATATATACACATACTGTACATGAGCAATATTAAATGAGTAACAGTGCAATATGGCTGTATATCGGCACTGGTGGGAAACGTGCAATGTGATGACAATGATGACAAAACAGGTGACTTTCCTCAGAATTTAAGATAATGAAGCTGAACAGCATAAAATGCCATCAGTCTACAGAGAATTCCCATATATATATATATATATACATACATTTATATACATACATTTATATACATACATTTATATATATATATATATATATGTTTTAATTATTTAAGTGTCAACAAAGCTACTGCATTTAAAAAAAATTGTGACTAACTTGTAAACTATACAGGTTATAAGCATTTTAATATGTAAATTTTTTAATAAAGAAAAAACTATGTATTAATTTTTAACATGGTCCTTAATTAGATTAGATCATATATGAACAAAGCAAACACAGTTCTAGAGGAATAAAGTACTGATTATTAAATCCAATATCTGTATATAACCATATGTGGTCCATGCATATACTGCAGTATTTAATCAAATATCCAGTGCACACTAATTTCCCATACTGTTTGTGAACACTGTAGTTTCCAGTAAATTCCAGTAAATCCTCTATTTTAGTTTCATACAATCTGTAATCTCATACACAGGCGCAAGTATTCTGACGCCTCCACTATGACTTCGTTATTTTTCAGAGTTGTTTTTTATTACTTTAATCTATTCCTGCGCCACAACCAGAAGCTCGTGGGAGATACGAGGGCATAATAACAAGAAGCCTAAAATACACATGTTTGAGACGTCTCTCCTCAGTTGTTTCTCTTTGCGAACATTCAGGCCGAAGCACAGAGGATGCCTCGCTAGCAGTTTTATTCTGGAGCGTTCCACTTCACAGAATCTACAAAGACAACAAAAAAACGAAAGGAGAGCTAGTTAATCTGAGGTGTTACATGGCTGGATTTGACAGGCCGTTTGCTGAACGGGGCCACAGCATGGCTCCCTGTAGAGACGCTCGGCTTCAGCTCTGTTTCAGAAACTGTGTCATTGTGAACAGGTGCTCATACAGACGCACAAACACAACTCAACGCAAACAAACACTGTGCTGTTATGCCCGGTCACTTAATCTGATGAATATCATTTGTAAGAGTTCAATGACTCTGATTGAGGAAAACAGATGAAGCAGAAGGTCTGCATAAATGAACAACTCCATATGGACAAACAGAATCAGCAAACCTTTAACAGACTCTGTATAGTGGGGAAAACAGTATTTCTTAAGGCTTTCTATTTTGTTTCCAGGCAGCTTAATGACAGTGATAAGGCGGCTTTGATAATAATGGGTCGCAGAATGAGCAAACCAGTGCTGGGTTTGATTTGTCACATTTAATTAGCTTTCACAGACTGAACACTTTAGTATTTCAGTGTGATGTTGGGATTCTTCAGAGCGCTAACATTGATTGGCATATATGGCTATTTAGCATGAATGCAATGTAAAAGTTCAAATGAAGGAGAAGAGAGTCTTTTATGCTCTCCAAACTAATCTCTATTGAACTTATCATATAAAAACAAAATGTAAATGAATTTAACTATTTAGTATTGTAATCAATTTAGTATATTCAAGTCACATATACCTTTAGATTGTGGACAATCAGCAATGAGGTGACAATGCTGACCACTGTATATATTATACACTAGGGCTGTGTATTGGCAAGGGCCTCGCGATACGATACATATTGCGATACACATGTCACGATACAATATATCGCGATATATTATACAATACAATATACAATAATTATTGTGATATATTGCAATAGTTTGTATTAGTATGTGTGTCACATTATATTGACAACTTGATAAAGTCGGCAGACAAATTAAAACTCCAATTCCAATTTACTTTCCATCCATTCCAATTCATTAAAAATGCACAGTGTGATTGAACAGAGAACTATGTATATTGCAAAGCTTACAAATGGCATTTATTTTTTGTCTAATTCAGCACTCCCTGTTATAGCGTTTAGGGTTGGGCTATGTTGACCAATTTGGCATCGTACAGTGTCTAATGTGAAACATGGCGATGGACCATGGCATCGTTGTCATAGGGGGAGGTGAATTAATTATTTATGAATAATTAATAAATTCATAGTCAATTAATTATTTGTAGCCTACCTTTTCAACTACCGGACCTGCATGGCCTTTGTTTTACTCATAACCAAATCATAAATAAATAAATAAATAAATAAATAAATAAATAAAGATAAGTTACACACAAATTACCAACCCGTCAATCACTTTTTTTTTTTTTCGCGGGACTCTGGCATGACTAGGCAGAGTGAACTGTGCCGTTGTGGCTTCCACACACTTGCTTGGTAAAAAAGGTGCACAAACAACAGGAACCAACCAACAGTATCTGAGGTTTTCACTAAAATTACTTGGTACAAGCGTGAAAACGAAAGACTGAAGCAGTGTACTGATGCTGTGACACGTTACCTGATAGACTCAAAAGACAGAAGAGTCGTTAGATAGAGCCAAGATTAATTAAATATCACGTTTAACAACTAACTTATAGTGAGATGCGATCCAGCGGTACATCCTTAATAAACTGTCCGTACCAATGACTATAAATATACAGTCCGTACACTGTTCTCTGGAGCTCAGACGATCGCATGACAGTGTGTGTGTCTGTGTCTGTGTGTGTGTATGGTCCTGTGATGTGTGTTTTCAGCAGACGGAGGGCTGTTCAGAAATGCCAGATGAAACGCCAGTTTGGATGTGGATCATTTTCGTTCTGAAATGTCATTTTAAACTAAGCTGTATCAGTGTAAACGGGGCCTGAGTGTGTGTTTTTCACAAGCGGGTTTGCAACGGGGGCGGTGCGGAGGATCGGTGATGCTGCCTCAGCATTATGATGTCTATAGGCCATCGGCCCTAATAATGTTAAAACCAAAGTGCAGCCACACGTCAGCTCTAAAAGCTGGAGGCACCTTTATATTTTATGCCATGATTTTTTTAAATCTTCGCTTTGGCCAATTGGTGAAGTTTTTTACTCGCCGCTGTCGCCACTGGCTTGCATGGTTCGGGATCTGTAGAGCTGCGCATCGATGGATTTGCTATTCAGTGTTAGGACTCTCAGTAGTGATTATTAACCCACACTGAACTGAGCTAAACTGAACTGAACTTAATCTCTGAAAACTGAACTGACACTGTTTCAATTCACTATAATCTTCCATGTGAAGCTGCTTTGACACAATCTACATTGTATAAGCGCTATACAAATAAAGATGAATTGAATTGAATTGATCACTCTTGCTTACTTCTGATACCGTGCTACTTGGCGTTTTGTTGATAGTTAGCGACATCCACAGGAGCAGAGAAGGAGGTCATTTGGCACAACTTGAATCGATACTTGAGGTTGGACTATCAATACACTATCGTAAAAGAAATTATCGCGATAGTTAGATGTATTGATATTTTTGCACAGCCCTATTTTACACACACTCACTGGTCACTTTATTAAGTCTCATGTGGACAGGTGGACTAACCTACTTGTTAACGCAAATTTTTAATCAGCCAATCACATGGCAGCAACTCAATGCATTTAGGCATGTAGACATGGTCAAGACGATCAGTTCAAACTGAGCATCAGAATGGGGAAGAAAGGTGATTTAAGTGACTTTAAATGTGGCATGGTTGTTGGTGCCAGACGGGCTGGTCTGAGTATTTCAGAAACTGCTGATCTACTGGGATTTTCATGCACAACCATCTCTAGGGTTTACAGAGAATCCAAATTGTTGTGCTTGAGAATAAATGTTTAGGTGTCAGTATAACTACTCTAGCCTATGTAATGTTGAATATAATGCAAGAGGGAATCTGATAATGACAAATGTCTGATTTTACCAGTGGGAAAAAAATGGTCTAATAATGTTGTCAATGACAGATTGCAAGCATATGTCTCAAACATAATAATTAAACTTCAGAATCATGAAGGGTTGTATTCTGATGTCATCACTTTACTGTGCATTAACGACCAGGACAATATTAAAGTTCAAGTCCACCCTTCAAAGTATATTCAAAATTGAGCATTTTAACCAACAGTAGACCTACACATAATATTATTGTTGTTTTACCACATGTTTGGGAAATAACAATAATAATAGCCTACTGATATTAACCTTTATTTTACGAAAAATCGTGATCTTTATTTAAAGCAAAAAAAATTGCGATTCTCATTTTAGCCAGAATCGTGCAGCTCTACCAGACACCTATTTATAAGCATCCTATTCTTCTTGGAAAACATTTTGCAAGTCTGAGTGTGCTCCTTCTCTCTGTACGCTTAGATAAAGAAAAAAATACATAAATGAAATCAGAAATACAATAATAAACAAAAACAAATTAAATAAATAAAAAATAAATTAGACTTGCCATAGTATTAATATATACTTTAGATTAAAGCATCTGCTAAATGCGTAAATGTAAATGTTTTACTAACCATAAACCATGGTTAAAGCCAACCCATGCTCATTCTGAAACGTACCGCTATATAAAATTCTGGAGATTGCTAAATACGTCACAGAAGCTACGTTTTTGGCAGTTTTTGTTTTCGCAAATCTACCAGAGGTCGCTGTGTATGCATTTAAGATCTCAAATTTCTCTTGCGAGTGCCAGAGGCCGCTGTCGATTGACTAACTGACCAATCAACCGAAACCTTGCCACCCCCTTCCCTAAATTCAACGGATAGTGTTTTAAAAAGCACCGACTGACCAGCAGCCACCCACTTAACTAAACCCAACCGACAGTATTTTAAACAGGAATTCAGAAAAAAAAACCTCTGATTTTTACTACATTTTCAGATTTTACCACATTCTCACCCTGTTATTTACTTGATTATTTTATTTTTTGGCTTCTGTTTTTGTCGTACCTTATTTCTGGAAGCATTTTTTGCCAGACTCAAACCCTGTCATCGCGGTCAATTCCTCTCTGCATCTCAAGTCCGCTGAAGTACACGGCAAGCTAACTGGAAAAACTGGTAACAGAAGGAAAGCCGTCCATAAGGAGGTAAGTGGTCAGCTACTAGCACGAAAAGGAACGACGTTATACCGCCCTGTAATGTTTGTTTTAAAGACAAAATGCAGCCATACATACATCTGGCTGCATAATTTGCGATCTCCAGAAATGTATATAAGGTTACGTTTTCAGAATGAGCCTATGTTGTTTAAAGCTGTTAAAGTTAAAACAGCATATCTAAACTAAGCATAAGTGAGTTTGCCGGCTTGTTTGAGAGGCGCTAATGCTAATAAATGGTGTGGATCTTTCTAACGGCCCGCAAAAAGTTGCACAAACAGATTAAAAGAGCATTTTATGTTCCCCGCATCATAAAGATAATTATGAACAAACTAGGGCCTGTTACTTAAAGCAAGCACAATAAATTCAATACAGAGTTCAACCTTTAGCCTCCGCACCGGCAAATTACGGCGAACGAAATTAGAGACGTTTTACACTTGGGGGCACAAAAAAATGCAAAACTCAAACAAATTGTACTGTAAACTTGGAAAACGACTGCAGAGGTGCTTTAATTGATTTCCTTTGCAATCATAATGGAGGGAATTAAAGGGAAATGATAACCGCAAGCGTGTGTGCTATTGAGCGGAGCGCTTCTCGGAGTGCTTGGGCGATGCTTTATTACTGCTCATAAGCTCAAGGTCAGATGAAGAAGATGAACTGCTCTCGCCTAGCATCCAGCAGCAGACTAATTCATCACGCTCATACCCCACTCTGAACCTGCTCCCTTTGGGACGGGCCTGCAACTCTCGCTCTCTCGCTCTTGCATGAGCACACATACACATGATCACAAAGTCCTGTAACCGCCTGGAACAGGCCACTGGAGGACCAGTCCAATGGGAGAAACGCAGAGTAATGATTGGACGGGGCTTGATTGCATTTGCTAGTGTATGTGTGTAAGTGTGTCTAGTGGAGGTGTGGAGAAGCATTCAATCTGTGAGATGTAAAACTGAAGAGGCTGAGGCAGCGGGACATACGCCACAGCTTTGAACAGAGGGAGATTTGGGATCACTCTCATCGGGAGAGTTTGGGTAATCACGGTGAATACTGAAGAGGTTATTATTGTCTCTTAAACTGCACAGTGTAATGACTCATTCCTCATGCTCTCCACTCAGTAGTAATTAAGCAAACTAACCTCAGCATTACTGATGCACTTTGATGTTCTCATTTCCTCTCATTACTGCTGTCTACCACAACCAGGACTCAAGCAAATGCATCATACTGCTGAAAAGACTCGCGTTTTATGTTGTGTTTAAGTGTGCTGGAATTTTGTTTTGCTCTCCAATGTAATAAAGACCTCATTTCTGCCTAATATTAAAGTATTCGTACACCCAAAAATGACAATTCTGTTATTAATTACTCATTCAAACCCCTGAGACCAAATTTTAAAGATAAAAAGAGATAAAAAAAAAGATATTTTAGATTAAATCCAGTTTTTGCATCCTCCATAGACAGCAAGGGTTGTGAGACATTCAAAGTCTAGAAAAGGAACCAAAACATTCAAAAAAATTTTCAAAAACATTATTTTCCTATGAATTCTGCATAAAACAATGCAAAAATGACTTTGTTTGCCATTTATTTTCACTTTTCCACAAGAGAGGGAATTATCCTCCTAGGGCCCCGAGTGTCTACATGCGTGGACAGCACATTTTTAGCTCTTAAGTGGCTATTTAAAATACTTTGAATGTTTTATATTTTGATACAGACATAGTGTCATCCTGCAACGGTTTTGCAGCATATGAAATGTTCCAAACCCTATTTTTAACGGTCCAAAATAGGAACAAATTTAGTTTTTTCTCTCTGATAGTCAAAGCAAGTTCAAAAAAAAATATATATGTTAAATATGCATAAAAGAAAATTCGGGAAAAAGTGTTTTATGTAAATTCGGACCACGAGTCAACATATATGAACATCATTTTTCTTTAAAAGTACATCATATCAAAAGATGATACTTAGATTTTTATTCTAATTAGGTTCCAATAAGCCCAATTAGCAAAGAGAAATAAAAAATGCATGTAAAAAAACACCTTGGGCCTTAAGAGGTTATAGTTTTTTTTTTTGTTTGTTTGTTTTGTTTTTGTTTTTTGCTTTTTGGTGCACAAAAGAGTTTTAGGAACTTTGTATGGTTACATTTGAACCACTGAAGTCACACGGGATGTTTTGACAATGTTTTTGTCAGGGTTGTGGTGGGGAAAAGGAGCGAGGACTCAGGTGCAGTAAATCAGGGTATTTATTTATAATAAAATAAAATAAAATGGCAAAATAAACAACCCCAAGGGGGAAAACATTAACAAAACATACAAACTTTGCAGGGCAGACTGGCAGGAATCAGGGCTAGACAGGACAGGACAGGACAGGACAGGACAGGACAGGACAAGGCGATGAACGATGTACAAGGATGTGCGATGACGAACTGGCACAGGACAGCAGACATTAGGAGATTTTAAAGCACAAGTAAATTAACAAACAGGTGAACATGATAAACTAATAATTGGTTAACAAGGAGGGTAGGGCTAGACAATAGACGTGAGAGCACATGACACAAAAAGACGACAAGCCATGCACTCACATAACACGAGACTAGAACACGCAGCCAATAAGAGAACTCATTAACTGCGTGTTCATGACAACACAAGCACGCGGTGCATGTAAACACGCACCACGTGCTAAACACAAAACCAACAGAAGACTGAACACAAGACACGAGCACACGATAGATGGAAACATCTTACCGTGCGCTCACACATAAGCAACGCGCATGTTTCATCTCAGCGCCAACCGAAACCAAAACCAACCAGACTGAGACGCTGAGAATGAAACAGCGCGATGCAGACAGAACAAAACAAACACGAGTACGGGAGCGCGCACGTCACGAGCGCACGCAGACTACACGCATCCGCATCAAGCGGGAGCGCGCGCGGTCTGCACGCACCCACGACGGCGAGCACACAGAGACACACACACAATGACAGTACACAAGCGCTCGACCCGAGAAAACTCGAGCCGAGAGCAACAGGGCATGACAAGACAGAGCTAGTGTCTGGACTCTGCCACCAAAACAAGAGTTAACAAGACCAGAGTGGCAGAACCCTGACACTAGCCCCCCCCAAAAGGGACGCCACCTGGCGTCCCTAAAGGGAACACTCAACAAGGTACAAGACAGACAAGAAACACCACAAGACAACAAAACAGGCAACATCAACACACACAAGACAGGGAAGTGAACATGCAAGACAACATGAAGGGGGGAGGGAGGGGAGCCAAGCCAGACCCAACAAGACGAACAAGGGAGGGATGGGAGGGCAAGACCAGGGAGGAACAGGAGGAACAGTCCAGGGCGGGGCCAGAGGGACAAGGGACCAGGGTGGAGCCGGGGGGTCAGTCCAGGGTGGTATAGGGGCACACCAGGGAGGAGCAGGAGGGACGACCCAGGGAGAATCCTTCAGGAGAGGCAAGGTAGGGGGTTTGTGGGGAGCCGGCTGGGCAGGAGGCCTGTGGGGAGCCGGCAGGGCTGGAGGCCTGTGGGTAGCCGACTGGACTGGAGCCAGCTGAGCTGGAGGCTTGAGGGGAGCCAGCAGGGCTGGAGGCCTGCGGGGAGCCGGCTGGGCTGGAGGCCTGAGGGAAATCAACTGGGCTGGAGGCCTGTGGGGAGCCGGCAGGGCTGGAGGCCTGTGGGGAGCCGACTGGACTGGAGCCGGCTGAGCTGGAGGCTTGAGGGGAGCCGGCAGGGCTGGAGGCCTGCGGGGAGCCGGCTGGACAGGAGGCCTGAGGGGAGCCGGCAGGGCTGGAGGCCTGAGGGGAGCCGGCAGGGCTGGAGGCCTGAGGGGAGCCGGCAGGGCTGGAGGCCTGAGGGGAGCCGGCTGGACTGAAGCCGACTGGATAGGAGGCCTGTGGGGAGCCGGCAGGGCTGGAGGCCTGTGGGGAGCCGGCAGGGCTAGGCGTCTGGGTGGTGCCGGCAGGGCTGGAGGCCTGAGGGGGGCCGGCAGGGCAAGGAGCCGGGCTGGGGCCGGCAGGGCAAGGAGCCGGGCTGGGGCCGGCAGGGCAGGACGTCTGGGTGGTGCCGGCAGGGCAGGACGTCTGGGTGGTGCCGGCAGGGCAGGACGTCTGGGTGGTGCCGGCAGGGCTGGACGTCTGGGTGGTGCCGGCAGGGCTGGACGTCTGGGTGGTGCCGGCAGGGCTGGACGTCTGGGTGGTGCCGGCAGGGCTGGACATCTGGGTGGTGCCGGCAGGGCTAGGAGCCGGGCTGAGGCCGGCAGGGCTGGACGTCTGGGTGGTGCCGGCAGGGCTAGGAGCCGGGCTGGAGCCGGCACTGGCGGGCGCACTGGGGCTGGAGCCGACACTGGCGGGCGCACTGGGGCTGGAGCCGACACTGGCGGGCGCACTGGGGCTGGAGCCGACACTGGCGGGCGCACTGGGGCTGGAGCCGACACTGGCGGGCGCACTGGGGCTGGAGCCGACACTGGCGGGCGCACTGGGGCTGGAGCCGACACTGGCGGGCGCACTGGGGCTGGAGCCGACACTGGCGGGCGCACTGGGGCTGGAGCCGACACTGGCGGGCGCACTGGGGCTGGAGCCGACACTGGCGGGCGCACTGGGGCTGGAGCCGACACTGGCGGGCGCACTGGGGCTGGAGCCGACACTGGCGGGCGCACTGGGGCTGGAGCCGACACTGGCGGGCGCACTGGGGCTGGAGCCGACACTGGCGGGCGCACTGGGGCTGGAGCCGCTGTGGTGGAGGAGCCCTTTCTCCTCCTATGCTTCCTTTGTTTAGGTGGCGGGAAGCTGGCCACCTTTTCAGGCACTGCTGGGCACTCCACCACCTCTCTAAGTGCTGCAGTGTCATTTTCGGGCACCTCAGGGGATGATGCTGCAGCCAAGGTGGTAGCTGGATGGGCTGCAGCAGGTTCAGTCACCTCTAGGTGGGTGACCAGTGAGGAAGGCCCGTTCTTCCTCCTCCGTCTCCGCTGGTGGGTCATCGGAGGACTGGGGATTTGGCAGTCTGTGAGCGGGAGGGGTGGTGGACCAAGGGGAGGCAGGCCACCATTCCCCTGGCTGTGGTACAAATAGCTCACAAACTGCCAGAATGACAGTATCCCCAGCATCCCCATCTCCCAGGCCTGAAGGGGGCTGTTGAGTCCAGCATTGAAAGCCTCCTTCAGTGCTGCGGTGGTAAGCTCAAGCCCCTCTGCAGCGTAGACAAACTGGTAGGCAAACTCCTTGACTGAAGATACCCCTTGACGAAGACCAAGGAGTTTGCCCAAACGCTCCTTCTGCTGGCATGCAGAGGGACGAGAACTGGGAGATGGGAAAAGGAAGATACCCATATTACTGCTGTGTCCTCTGTTGGCCAGTTCGTACTGTCAGGGTTGTGGTGGGGAAAAGGAGCGAGGACTCAGGTGCAGTAAATCAGGGTATTTATTTATAATAAAATAAAATAAAATGGCAAAATAAACAACCCCGAGGGGGAAAACATTAACAAAACATACAAACTTTGCAGGGCAGACTGGCAGGGATCAGGGCTAGACAGGACAGGACAGGACAGGACAGGACAGGACAGGACAAGGCGATGAACGATGTACAAGGATGTGCGATGACGAACTGGCACAGGACAGCAGACATTAGGAGATTTTAAAGCACAAGTAAATTAACAAACAGGTGAACATGATAAACTAATAATTGGTTAACAAGGAGGGTAGGGCTAGACAATAGACGTGAGAGCACATGACACAAAAAGACGACAAGCCATGCACTCACATAACACGAGACTAGAACACGCAGCCAATAAGAGAACTCATTAACTGCGTGTTCATGACAACACAAGCACGCGGTGCATGTAAACACGCACCACGTGCTAAACACAAAACCAACAGAAGACTGAACACAAGACACGAGCACACGATAGATGGAAACATCTTACCGTGCGCTCACACATAAGCAACGCGCATGTTTCATCTCAGCGCCAACCGAAACCAAAACCAACCAGACTGAGACGCTGAGAATGAAACAGCGCGATGCAGACAGAACAAAACAAACACGAGTACGGGAGCGCGCACGTCACGAGCGCACGCAGACTACACGCATCCGCATCAAGCGGGAGCGCGCGCGGTCTGCACGCACCCACGACGGCGAGCACACAGAGACACACACACAATGACAGTACACAAGCGCTCGACCCGAGAAAACTCGAGCCGAGAGCAACAGGGCATGACAAGACAGAGCTAGTGTCTGGACTCTGCCACCAAAACAAGAGTTAACAAGACCAGAGTGGCAGAACCCTGACAGTTTTTGTTTCCTTTTCTGGACTTTGAACATCTCAGGATGGTTGCTGTCTATGGAAGGGTCAGAGAGCTCTTGGATTTAATCTAAAATTTATTCATTTGTGTTCTGAAGATGAACAAAAGGCAAGGCAAGTTTATAAATATAGCACATTTCATACACAGTGGCAATTCGAAGTGCTTTACATAAACAGCAATAAAAGAGGCAGGTATAAAAAAATAAAAACAAATAATAACAGTGATTAAAAACATATTAAAATGTGTTAAAAGAATGAAAAAGAAAAGAAAGACATAAAAGTGTGATATGTCAGACGTAGCACAGTGCTCATTCAGTAAAGGCACAGCTAAAGAGATGTGTTTTAAGTCTTGATTTGAATGTGCCTAATGTTGGAGCACATCTGATCATTTCTGAAAGCTGATTCCAGCAGCGGGGGGCGTAGTATTTGACAGCCGATTCACCCTGCTTTGACTGAACTCTAAGCCAATTTCTAGTTTATTTGATTCTAAAGATCTGAGTGATCTGTTAGGTTTGTATTCAGTGAGCATATATGTAATGCATTGAGGCTGTAGGCCATTTAGTGATTTATAGGCAAGTAATAATACTTTAAAATCTATTCTGAATGTAACTGGGAGCCAATGTAAAGACCTGAGGACAGGTGTGATGTGCTCTGATTTTCTGGTTCTAGTCAGAATCCTGGCAGCAGCGTTCTGGATGAGCTGCAACTGTCTGTCTTTTTTGGGAAGACCAGTGAGGAGTCCATTACAGTAATCCACCCTGCTGGTGATAAAAGCATGAACAAGTCCTCACTGGAAATTAAGCATCTAATTCTTGCTATGTTTTTAAGATGATAGTATGCTGATTTGGTTACTGCTTTGACATGACTACTGAAACTCAGATCTGATCCAGAATCACACCAAGATTCTTGCCCTTATTTTTTGTTGTTCGACCCTTAGAGCCAACAAGGGTCTCAGGGGATTGGAATGACACGATGATGAGTAATTGATAACAGAATTTTCATCTTTGGGTAAACTAACACTTTAAGATAGTTCATTTCTGACTTTCAGAGGTAGTCAAAAGCAAATTGGATCAGATTGACTTCATAGTCATGTGGTTAAATGTGCTCGAATAGCCAAAAAAGACCCTCTCTCAGCATTCTGAGCAACAAGAAGATTAACAGGTTCTCTATTAAACATCTTACAAATTCTGATGATAATATTTAAAGCCCTGAACATTTCAATTCCCCGATATTTGAGTGAGCTCCTGTTGCATTACAGCACTCCATGTTCGTTACGATCTCAAAATCTGGTAATTTGATAGTATCTACAATATCACTCTGGAAGGTATATCTTTTTCCAGCACTTTTCAGGTGGCAGACACACTCTGTCAATTTAAATCTAGATTAAAGACCCATCTTTTCACCTTAACATACACACAGACACAAGTTTTAAATTCAAACCCCACTGCTAGGTTGCATTAATTAGGGCATCTGAAACTGGGAAAACCCAAAAACAGACAAATCACTGAAGATGACATCTAAATGATGAAAGTCTGTCTCTTGTATCCCATGTTTAACATAGTCATTTGGATCTGATCCATTTTAGTGGACCTGCACCTACAAACAACAATAGCCCCTTTCACACAGTGATACTGTTCACACAGGCAAGGACGTTCCGGAATTTTTCCAGAAAAGACCATTCACACATCCATTCCAATATACTGGTAAATTCTGACATCATTCAGCAGAAATGACCCCTAAACGGCCACACTTGTATTTGTAAACATAGAGGGGGTCGGCTTTTGTTGATGGTTTTACTTTTGTTTAAAGCTTTAGCATTCATGCTGCTGCTTTGTCCCAGAGACATCTAAAGGCAGAAGCGCAAACCATAGCTAAATGTTTACACATTTAAAGACATTACAAATTATATGGATATGTACATAATTATATTGAGATGTACATAATACATGTGTGTGCTGCTTCACATGCACACGCGTCAAGCAACAGAAGCAGAGCTTAAAGGTTAACAAACAGCGGTTAATTATAAGCATTTTATTGATAATTTTTTTTCACATTAAGGAGGAACATAGAAGCGTTATCTGACTAACAACTAGCAGCTAAATGTGTCTGAAAAAATATTTAAAGGCTTTTGTTTTCATAAACAGCGCATTGGCTGGAGTAGACGTCTCACGTTAGTCTAGGCGTAAAAGTGCTCTTCCCGGCAATTTTCCTTCTGCATTCACACAGCGCAATATTCCAGCAAATTACCGGTAATGTTACAAAAACTCTTTGCAGAAAATTGCCGGAACAAATTTACCGGTATTTTCAAAAAGGGCCTGTCCACACATGATCCCTTTCTGGAAAATTGCCGGTAATTTTCCGGAAAGGTCTGTATGTGTGAAAGGGGCTTATAAGACAAGCCTTGACAGTCAGCAAAGACATCGATGAGGACAGATTCTCAGCAAAGACCTTTGTGACAAGATAAGTCCTTGACACAGATCCCAATGGATATTCTGAACATATCATACCAGGACGGACTGGGGTCTGCACCTGTATCAAGAAGGACACACAATGTGCTCAAGGCCACTGGATGAAACCGTAATTCATCTTGACAGACCACTTGTGATTGAATTAAATGCATGTTAATAGAAAGCAGCAACAGGTCCAAGCAGCCTAAAGTGGGTTTGACAGTTATATTTCCCCGGTCATCTACCTGGTTCAGTCTTTCCAGCTGAAAAGTACCTAAATATCTGCCATAACATACCAGTCTAAAATCCAGAGTAGTGTTCAACAGCTAACCTCTTTAAATTGATTGATAAGTTCAACCAAATAAATTAATAAAATCACCATTCACTGACCTTCAGTTGGTTCCAAACCTTTATGGCTATCTTTGTTGTTGTTGTCATTAAACACATTGGCCGGTCAAAAGAAACCCACCATAAAGTCAGACGAACAAACAGAGAAGTAGGAAGTTTCCAGAACTACATCATATCATTATTATCGTTCAAGATTTTTAAGCTATTTTTATTTTTATTTTAATGATTATAAAGAATTTTATAACCATCCAAGATTTTTTAAATCACACTTTGATGCATAACTTTTGTTCATATCTCAGACTGTTCTACCTAATAAAATTAAATATCAATGACAAGAGAACATGGGTTGCTCTACAAACATATTTTTTATTATGGCAAGAATAAAAAAAGCTAAATAAAAGTACACTTACTAAAAATACTAACGTTTTTTTATAGATTTAGCCAACTCCACAATTCACACATTACTTTCTGGCTAGTTTGTGTCCTCTGCTTATATGCCAAGGCAACATTTCTGACCATTATCACCAATAAAGCCTAGAAACACAGGGCATCAGTATATTGTAAACCGATAAGTTCAACAGCGAACGCGTCAAGCATAAACGCCTAGTCCATTTCGTGAGGTGCGAGCGCAGTCAGCGAAGGCCTGCGACACTCTGCCAGGCGAAAGTATAAATCAGGCTTGAGTTTCAAAAAGTTTCATCTGCTCCGCCAGCCAAAATCATGTCACACGCACCCAAGGCGAACCTCCGCGATGACGTCATATTCGCCGCATGCACTCAAGCGAACCAGCGAACACGACGAGTATAAACCAGGCTTTAGAATCCATACAATCTGAAAGTCAAAATATCTCCATAAGATATTTCACTGTATCTAACTTGTAAATTCAGTTTTTTACTAATAAAAAGATAATGATTAACTTGGAAGAGACTATTAAATAAGCAGTGTAAATGTATTGCTACAAACTAAAAACTAAACAAGAGGTACTTTAAGAATTGATCACTGAAATAATATTTGCCACTTAGAGACGTTTGCTTCTGAACTCTTCAATTTTATTTTACAGTTCTGGTATTGGCCCTTGAGATTTACTTTTCTGCAGAGTTTAGTTCCAACTCCAATCCAACACACACAAATTAATGAATCAATATCTGAATTACTATAACATTACACACAGGTGAGTTTGGGCTGAAGCTAAACTCTGCAGGTAAGTGGATCTCGAGGGTTAAGGACAGTTTTGTAAATCTAAATCTAAAAAAAATAACATCACATACTTTCACATTGCTTTCCTTAAAAAGTAGAGTAACTAACTACCACATACAGGGAGTGCAGAATTATTAGGCAAGTTGTATTTTTGAGGATGAATTTTATTATTGAACAACAACCATGTTCTCAATGAACCCAAAAAACTCATTCATATCAAAGCTGAATATTTTTGGAAGTAGTTTTTAGTTTGTTTTTAGTTTTAGCTATTTTAGGAGGATATCTGTGTGTGCAGGTGACTATTACTGTGCATAATTATTAGGCAACTTAACAAAAAAAACAAATATATACCCATTTCAGTTATTTATTTTCACCAGTGAAACCAATATAACATCTTAACATTCACAGATATACATTTCTGACATTCAAAAACAAAACAAAACAAATCAGTGACCAATATAGCCACCTTTCTTTGCAAGGACACTCAAAAGCCTGCCATCCATGGATTCTGTCAGTGTTTTGATCTGTTCACCATCAACATTGCGTGCAGCAGCAACCACAGCCTCCCAGACACTGTTCAGGCAGGTGTACTGTTTTCCCTCCTTGTAAATCTCACATTTGATGATGGACCACAGGTTCTCTATGGGGTTCAGATCAGGTGAACAAGGACGCCATGTCAATACTTTTCTTTTTTTAGACCCTTTCTTGCCAGCCACGCTGTGGAGTACTTGGACGCGTGTGATTGAGCATTGTCCTGCATGAAAATCATGTTTTTCTTGAAGGATGCAGACTTCTTCCTGTACCACTGCTTGAAGAAGGTGTCTTCCAGAAACTGGCAGTAGGACTGGGAGTTCATCCTCAACCTGAAAAGGCCCCACAAGCTCATCTTTGATGATACCAGCCCAAACCAGTACTCCACCTTGCTGGCATCTGAGTCGGACTGGAGCTCTCTGCCCTTTACCAATCCAGCCACGGGCCCATCCATCTGGCCCATCAAGACTCACTCTCATTAAATTAGTCCATAAAACCTTAGAAAAATCAGTCTTGAGATATTTCTTGGCCCAGTCTTGACGTTTCAGCTTGTGTGTCTTGTTCAGTGGTGGTCGTTTTTCAGCCTTTCTTACCTTGGCCATGTCTCTGAGTATTGCACACCTTGTGCTTTTGGGCACTCCAGTGATGTTGCAGCTCTGAAATATGGCAAAACTGGTGGCAAGTGGCATCTTGGCAGCTGCACGCTTGACTTTTCTCAGTTCATGGGCAGTTATTTTGCGCCTTGGTTTTTGGTTTGGTTTTTCCACACACTTCTTGCGACCTGTTGACTATTTTGAATGAAACGCTTGATTGTTCGATGATCACGCTTCAGAAGCTTGGCAATTTTAAGAGTGCTGCATCCCTCTGCAAGATATTTCACTATTTTTGACTTTTCGGAGCCTGTCAAGTCCTTCTTTTGACCCATTTTGCCAAAGGAAAGGAAGTTGCCTAATAATTATGCACACCTGATATAGGGTGTTGATGTCATTAGACCACACCTCTTCTCATTACAGAGATGCACATCACCTAATATGCTTAATTGGTAGTAGGCTTTCGAGCCTATACAGCTTGGAGTTAGACAATATGCATAAAGAGGATGATGTGGTCAAAATACTCATTTGCCTAAAAATTCTGCAGTGCCTGTATAGTTCCTATTTTTAAAGGGACCTAAGATTGCAATATATTATTTTTAAAGTAGCTTTACCCAACAGTGCTCGAGAACCACTGTTCTGTGGCAACTTTTACTTTAAGTGACTGACAAGTTGCTGGATTATTCATTCCTTCAGCGAGGAAAAGAAGAAATTCATGCTTTTTATGAAAAATTATGAGGGCCTGAGAAAAATAATGATGTTCGCAAATGCATAATTTATAGTAAACACTGCATTATTGCATTAAATAAACAGAAACCATCCATTTTATTTTATGCTGACCTCAAACTAACACTAACTTGCATAAAAGTCTTCTCTTTTAGTCTTTTTTTTCTTGTCCTTTCAGCTGCTCTCCCTCCTCCCTTGTCCACCCCAGGCGACTCCTCCTGCAGGATGTCCTAAGCTGCCATGGGAATCATTACCCCCTCCTTCCTAGTCTATGTGAGCTCATACAGATGAATCGTTTCTAGGGCAGGCTACAGTCTCATCAGTTTCTCTTAATTAGAATTCATACTTACGGCTCTACCAGCCAACAATGCTCAAAAAGACCCACCTATATATAGCCGGAGAAGAATGTCTAATTAATCCTCCATTTCTTCCTGAGCCAGATCACAATCCTCTCTTTCATGTTTCTCAATTACGGCGCGTGTGCCCTTTTATGTTGCCCGCGTGTGTGTGTGTGTGTGTGGGGATATCAGAGTCAGAGCCCGTGTGTGTGAGGAGAATCTCAAAAACACTGTTGTGCAGATGAGCAGAGGACGCACTCTGTGTATGTATTGTGTACAGCGTTCTTTGTGTTCTTTGGCTTTGTGAGACTAAATTAAGTCTAGTATAATTATTTTTGCAGTTTTCGTCCTCTGTGTGGTTGGGTTGCACATTTTTCGCAACCCTACAGGAAGTTGAACAGGAATTTGAATTGGAATGTGAGAAAGGGGAACCTTTCAAAGTTCAAAGAAATTCAATATATCTGTCTAGACAGACCTAGATGTGGATATAATAATGAATAGAACAACCCTAAATCAGAAAAAGTTGGGACAGTATGGAAAAATGAGTGCTTTCCAAAATTACTTTGACTTGACAAAAATATCCAATCCCTCAGGTGGCACTGCATCAAAAATTATCATCCATCTATAAGCGATATCACCACATGGCCTCAGGACAAACCTTGTCAAGTACCACAATATGTAGTTATATATTGGTACAAAACTGTACTGTGCCAAAAGGAAGCCCTATGTTAACAATGTCCAGAAGCACCGTTGACTTCTCTGGGATGGACCATAACACAGTGGAAATATGTACTATGGTCAGATGAATCAGTATTTCAGATATTTTTTTGGGAGAAATGGACGCCGTGTGCTCCAGACTAAAGAAGAAAAGGATCATCCAGACTGTTACCAGAAACAAGTCTAAACACCAGAGTCTGTCATGGTATGGGGTTGTATCAGTGCCCCTGGCAAAGGTAACTTACACTTCTGTCATGGCATCATTAATGATGAAAATTACATAGATTTTGGAGCACAATATGCTGCCCTCTTTTCCAAGGATGCCCGTGGATATTTAAACAAGACAATGCAAAACCACATTCTGCACACATTACAAAGTCCTGGCTGCAGAGGGAGAGGACACAGGTACTTGACTGGGCTGCCTGCAGTCCTGACCTGTCTTCAATAGAGAATGTGTGGGGCATTTTGAAATCGGAAAATGCGACAACGAAGACTCTATAATGTTGTCCACCTTAAGACTTGTTTGCAGGACGAATAGGACACAATTACACCTGAAACACTTCATCACTTGGTGTATTTAGTCCCTAAACGTCTTTTAAGTGTTGTGAAAAAGAATGGCGACATTACAACGTGGTAAATGCTTTACTGTTCCAACTTTTTTTGAAATGTGTTGCAAGACAAAATTGGAATATTTAAAAAAAAAAAAAAAAATTATTTATTGTTATTGTTATTATTATTTTTCAACAATTATTGAAAAACAATAAAAATCATGAAGAACACATTAAATAATGTTTGTTGTATTGTCTGCAATGAAATACAAGTCAAAGTAAATTTAGGAATCACTACTTTCTTTTTTTATTTACGTTTTCCATACTGTCCAAACTTTTTTGCATTTGTGGTTGTAGAACAATGAATGGATGGAGCATAGATAAAAAAATGACACTTGCATGGCGCCATTAAAAAATATATATAAAGTTATGTTGTGAAACTCTATGCACAAACAGGCTGATAGGTCACACCTAATCTGCTCCAGCATCATCAGCTACATGGTGCAGGTGATTGATTGCTGTTGCTTCAGCAGTCAATGAGCTTGCTCCTCAACATTTTAAATGCCTGTTGTTTTATGCTAGCAATATGGAAGACCCTCCTCCACCCCAGCTCCACCTGTGTTTATATCTGATACCAGAGTTACATGTATATAATGTTTACAGAGCAGTGTATTACATTCTTATGCTGTGTTCACACCAGATGCGGAACGCTAATCATGCATATATAGATGCGCGAAAATTTTGAGTTTACTCGCTTCATTCGCGCGTCAAATTCATAATAGATGAGGATTCGCATCATGGGCAGGGCTTCTTTCTGCCCGGTGACTCTAGCTTCATTGCTTAATAGCTAACATGGACTTTATTGAGAGTGTAGCTGTGCTTTACGTGCTTTAGAAAGGCTGATAAACAGCGTAGATTTGTTTGGAGCTGTGTCTGAGTCCACTAGATCCTTTCAAAGGTGCACTCAGCTCTGTAAGTTCATCTACTCCTCCAGAAACTATACCTAGATGATGCAGGCTTTCAGCGGTGCTTCCGAATGTGCCGAGCCCAGTTTGATGAACTGTTGTCCTGTGTCTGCAAGAGGATTTTCCCCCGGGACACTAACAACATGCACTATGTCATAATCACAACCCCTACAACAGAAAACTCCTGATTAGTTAACATGTTTGTTGAAGTTCAGATTTTCCAACTGGAGCGATTCCCGCGTTAAGCGCGTCAATCATGCAAAACGCTCAACTCACGACACTTTAGTCGCACGAATGATTTGCACTGCCTCATTCGTGCATATCACGTCGCAGGATGTCTATTTGCGTTTTTACATTGACTTAACATGTAAATCACTTGCGCCTAATGCTTTATCCGCGTCTGGTGTGAACGCAGCATCAGACTGCATGTCTGTGAATATACTGGCAGTAACAAGTCTCGGTACTTACTCTGCAATACTAATTAAAGCAGCAGTGTGGCAGACCTATGCCGCCAAGACCAAACACGTCAATATTGCCTCATACATATAAATATAGCCATACTAAATATCTCCAAGAGTTAAGAAAAAGTATAACAAAAAAAGGATAACTTTTCAACTTATAGGCATCCGTGGGTAGCGTAAAACTAATACAGCAATTGCCCCGTCCCAAATAGCACACTCCAGGGTTGTGGAATGCCTCAGAATGATCACCTTGATCTTTTTTGAGCTTTTAAACAACTCTTAAACAAAGCAAAGGAAAAACATTTCACATTCTATTAAATAGTTGTCATGTAAACGTACTCTAAGTGCGCTAAGTAATTCTGACACACAATCAAATCATACATTGTATTCAGTAGTGGCTGGTGCTGTAATGTTGCTCCAAAGACTGCTCCAGCTAAAATAAGTGAACCAGCACAAAATTCTATTTTGTACAGTGTTTACAAAAACATTGCCAAAACAAAGGCTTAGAAAAACACAAACATCATGCAACACGCTTCTTTTAACACTATATAAACAAGGAGGATTCCAGCAAGAATAAATATATATATATATATAAAATGTAAAAAAAAATGAGCTCAGATTTATTTTCCACCACAAATAGCAACACCCTGCAGCAAAACCCTGCAGCAGTGTGGTTAAATATGCGTAAGTATATGCATTGCCACAGGGTGCTAAAGGCTTCTCCTCAGATTTGTATGTGTGTACATGTGTACAGTAATCATACATTAAAATTCCCCTCGGTAAAAACATCATACTCTAACCAACTCACATAACACACACAAATACAGTCCACATATCAATACTGTGCATATTACCATAGAGACTTTCAGCATAAAAATAAAACTGAGTGCTGACAAATTAATGTGTCCTTCTCGTAGTAGCAAACATGGCAATATTCTTGGCAACAGCAGTCGCTTTTTGTGGCCCCAAACAGAGACAACTGACATGATTTAATTTCAACTGAAATATAGAACAAAAGTACTGTGGGGAGTTCAAGGGCAAAAAAGTAAATTGTAATTTCAACTATTGGCCTCTAAACCTGCTATTGCTTTGTGTACTGTGTAGGTGTCTTGGAAGAAAGTCATACGTTCACACCCGGGGTCACTTATTACATGATGATAGTGTAGGATGTGCTAGATGCTTCTATTGATATACAAGGAATCACATTAAGCATGTTTAACGTCCCATATGATCTATATTTTGACCTTTCTACACTGCTTCAGCTCACTGCAGGCTACAATTACATCATTTCCTATGAACAAAGGTCATGTGACAAAAGGACAGACAAAATGATGTCATGGCCATTGAACAACGAGAACATAGTTTCTCTGAAATGCCCTACAGCAACTTTGCTTAAAATACCCATATCCTGTTTCTCTCCTCCTGGTTAGTGCACTATGATCTGCATCTAAATCTATATGTATTTATACAAGATGTCACAGGTAAACACGGCAGTGCAGATATTCTGAATTTCAATTTGGAGTCTGCTATTATACGCAACAATCTGTCAACAATGAGAAAATTACATTTCAGACACTATTTTGCGAGATACCTTGTCCACCAAGGAAACAGATCTAAATAAACCACACTAAATCTAGCTGTTTTTATTATTATTAATTTGGCTAATAACACAAAGCATTGATGTTAATTGTTGAATTTTTGAAACAATTCTTTGAAATATATGATTTAATGCACAGTTTTTTAAACACACCTGGGGGCTATTCCATAAAGCAAGCTTAGAGAAAAAGCCAGGCTTATTTTGGTAAGTCAGGTTTATTAATGGCAGATTCGGTTTCATAAATCAAATTTACGATAGTTCAAACTTAGTTACCCTGGCAACTTATGCTGGGAAACTAGCCTGGTCTGGGGCAGGCTAACTCTCAGGCTAAGTCAAGTTCAAGCGTAATCAAAGTAATGTTAACATTCACCTGCCATAGTTTGATGCCATTTTAATTTAGTTAAACTCTTAATAATGATTAAAACTTTATAGTCACTTAATAGTAAATATATATCTAATGGAATTAGTTGGCAAATATATGCAGTGTAACTTAAATTCAACAAACGGACCATCAAAATAAAGTGTGACCATATATTTAAATTCATATAAGTTATTCCAAACAAAACAAATGCAAACTACAACATTTCAACTAAATTTTATATTTTTTCAACTAAATTTTATTTAGGTTCTTGACTTTAATCCACGCTTTTCTAAACGACTTTTATGGAATAGCCCCCAGATCAAACTAATTGAGTCCTTCAGGCTTGCCACGAGTAAGTGTGTTGAAGCAGGGTTGGAACTAAACTGTGCAGGGCTGCGGCCCTCTAGGAATTGAGTTTGACATCCCTGATTTAATGTATTATTTAATGAGATGTGTATAGTAAGTATGCAATCTGGATGTACACTACCTGACAAAAGTCTTGTCGATAACTTGACTTCTACTTGATCATTTGGAAAAGTAGCAGAAGTTAGATTTTTCTGATGAATCATCTGTTGCCGAGCTAGTGTTTCTTCCCATACTGATACACTTCCGGTGAACGGTTAATGTGACTTTTTTCTATTTTATACGGTTCCTTTTACAGCATCGATGTTGTAATGTAATTACAATACAATCAGTTAAATAGACTTTGGCATTCGATTAGTTTCTCAAGCATAAAATGAGACGAAAAGCCTTTTACTCGCACGCGCCTGTCAGGATTGGCAGGCTAGCGCAGAAGCTCCATTGAATAAACTGGGGTAAAGTAAATGTTCGTATTTTAAAGACATGGCTGAGAAAAATTTAATTTAATGCAGTGCTTCTTGTACAATCTAAGACCCACTCTATATCGGATATCAGTCAGCCAGTGGAGATCGCTGATTTTTAAAGAAATCAGACCTTAAACGCGCCGAATTTGCAATGACATACAGTTCACTGGAAATGCTTAACCCAGGTTACTTCAAATTAAAAGTCCTTTAGCATACTTTCGCATATATCCTACTGCATCCCAATCACAAATACTGCAGAAGACCTATTGGAAACTGCATGGACCCAAGATTCTCATAGAAATCAGTCAAGTTTGGTGAAAGAAAAATCATGGTTTGGGGTTACATTCAGTATGGGGGTGTGCGAGAGATCTGCAGAATGAATGGCAACATCAACAGCCTGAGGTATCAAGACATTTGTGCTGCCCATTACATTACAAACCACAGGAAAGGGGGCAAATTCTTCAGCAGGATAGCGCTCCTTCTCATACTTCAGCCTCCACATTAAAGTTCCTGAAAGCAAAGAAGGTCAAGGTGCTCCAGGATTGGCCAGCCCAGTCACCAGACATGAACATTATTGAGCATGTCTGGGGTAAGATGAAGGAGGAGGCATTGAAGATGAATCCAAAGAATCTTGATGAACTCTGGGAGTCCTGAGAGAACGCTTTCTTTGCCATTTCAGATGACTTTATTAGTAAGTTATTTGAGTCATTGCAGAGATGTATAGATGCAGTCCTGTTCTTATTATACACATCATTGTATAATGTATGATTCTACTGCAGTGGACATCTTTGCACACAAGACGACATTCAATTCAATTTATATTTAAAGGTATTCATTTTAAGTATCCTTATTATTTACAACAATACTTTGTATTTTTTCCTTCAAGTAAAACATTCTGATCAGATTTATTTTTGTTTCTCAATTTTTAAAAATCTATTGGTATAATAGCTTTTTTGTTTAAGGGTCCAATAGATTGGAATAATTTACCTGCTAACATTCGTTCCATTGCATCATTTAAGGTGTTTAAGCAAACTTTGCTGTCATATTTTACTTTGGACTTTACTTGTTTTTCCTGAGGATTATTTATGTGATGATTTGATTCACTGATCTGTGTATCTTTTTGTACAATGTATATGTATACTACGTCCCCTTTTGTTAATGTTTCTTTTATTTTTTATTTTTTGGATGTTGTGTAAATTTTTTTTTTGTTTTTGTCTTATGCGATTGTGCAGAATGAATGGCAACATCAACAGCCTGAGGTATCAAGACATTTGTGCTGCCCATTACATTACAAACCACAGGAAAGGGGGCAAATTCTTCAGCAGGATAGCGCTCCTTCTCATACTTCAGCCTCCACATTAAAGTTCCTGAAAGCAAAGAAGGTCAAGGTGCTCCAGGATTGGCCAGCCCAGTCACCAGACATGAACATTATTGAGCATGTCTGGGGTAAGATGAAGGAGGAGGCATTGAAGATGAATCCAAAGAATCTTGATGAACTCTGGGAGTCCTGAGAGAACGCTTTCTTTGCCATTTCAGATGACTTTATTAGTAAGTTATTTGAGTCATTGCAGAGATGTATAGATGCAGTCCTGTTCTTATTATACACATCATTGTATAATGTATGATTCTACTGCAGTGGACATCTTTGCACACAAGACGACATTCAATTCAATTTATATTTAAAGGTATTCATTTTAAGTATCCTTATTATTTACAACAATACTTTGTATTTTTTCCTTCAAGTAAAACATTCTGATCAGATTTATTTTTGTTTCTCAATTTTTAAAAATCTATTGGTATAATAGCTTTTTTGTTTAAGGGTCCAATAGATTGGAATAATTTACCTGCTAACATTCGTTCCATTGCATCATTTAAGGTGTTTAAGCAAACTTTGCTGTCATATTTTACTTTGGACTTTACTTGTTTTTCCTGAGGATTATTTATGTGATGATTTGATTCACTGATCTGTGTATCTTTTTGTACAATGTATATGTATACTACGTCCCCTTTTGTTAATGTTTCTTTTATTTTTTATTTTTTGGATGTTGTGTAAATTTTTTTTTTGTTTTTGTCTTATGCGATTGTGATTAATTGTGGGACCCCCTTGAAAATAAAATGGTACATCTCAAGGGGTTTATTCTAATGAATAAACATCAATATCCTCCAAGCTCATGGGAGTCATACACAATATTAATTCTTTTTCCACTCCACCATGACTTTATATTCTATACTGTACATTATTTCTGTTAAGTGACAAGACTTTTGTCTAAGCAAAATCAGAGCTTACTGTCCTAATTAAAGAATTAAAAATCAAGGCACGATCATATTTTATTTTGGTAAAATAAACGTAATCTAGAAGTCTTTGCGTTTCATATAAGCCACTTCTGATACCAAATGACCAACTAGAAAGCAAGTTATTATTTGTTGTTACTAAAACTTGGGTAGGTGAGGTAGTGTATATTTGTCATAGTCTCACTGCCATACAACTTGCCAATGTGTTGCTTCACTATTTGCCATTTACATTACAAATCCTTGCCTCTGGCCTCAGGCTAGAGATACTAAAGAGTCCATTAGACGCGCACTTAAGAATCACGTGGGACGTCATAGGTCATCTGGACACTTTTTGCAAACAGAGAGCCTGCTGTTTTCTCCTGTACTGTATATAATAAGGAAGTATGGATATTTTGGGTGCAGTTTGGCTCTGTTTGATTCCTGAATATGGCTTATGCTGAACTGTATAAACAAACAGTGTATCATACGTGTATTACTCAGCTATCTGGGTTTGATTATTAACATGATCCAGTGAAGTTTTGTTCTTCAAAATTTATCTAGCTGTTGTCATAGCAACAGTTCTGAATGCTCAAACCTGCTCAGGAGCAGCTTACTTTATATAAACAGGATTAGATTGGGTTTTTCAAGTAAGGGTGATACTGAAAGTCGGTACTAACTGTTCATCTTTTCTTATGAGAGTAGTATTAAGTTGGGGAAAATAAAAAGATGGTGGTATGGTGGCTAAGTAGTTAGCATGGTTGACTCACAGTGTGCGGAGTTAGTATGTTCTTCTTATGTTCACATGGGTTTTCCCCTAGGTGCTCCGGTTTCCCCCACAGGCCAAAAGACATGCAATACAGATTCAGATCAACTACATTGGAAGTAGTGTGTAAATGGGAGAGTAGGTGTTTCCCAGCACTCAGGGTTGTACTCTCAGTTCTGGGTTGTGCCAGGAAGGGCATTCACTGTGGAAAACAATTGGCAGAGTAATTGGTGGTTAAGTCTGCTGTGGTAGTAAATTAGAGAAAAAAATCTGACTTTTTATATATATTTGAAAACTGTTGTCATCTACTGTATGAAATAAAGAAAAGTGTCTGGGGTGCTACATTTTCAAGCGGTTCAAAGACAATACTTCTTGTTCTTTTTAGTGATTGAAAGGTACACTTTAACAGCTAATATATACTTTTAAGATTAAATTCAATTTAATTCATGTTTTTTTCTATAGCATTTTTACAATGTAGATTGTGTCAAAGCAGCTTAACATAGAAGTTCTAGTAAATTGAAACTGTGTCAGTCCAGTTTTCAGTTCAGTTCAGTTTAGTTTAAATTTCACTGCTGAAAGTCCAAACACTGAAAAGCAAATCCAACCATGTGCAGCTCCACAAGTCCCAATATGGACCTATTAGACATGTGTACTTTGCCACTGCCTCAACAGTAGAAGTTCTAAGAGTATATGATAATAAACAAATTCAGAAAGTTGGTGTATCATCACCGTTTCATTTACTGCAAAATTTATGTAATTTTGCCTATTTAAATATTTGACTATTTTGATTATTTGAATATTATTCAAATGATTTCATTATGCTGCAGTAGTGCCCCCAGCGTATCGGTACATTGCTGATCATGATTTCCAGGATCATGATCATGAAGTAATCTCAAATCAATTCATCCTGATATTTTAATTTGATTCGCAAACTTGTTTGAACAACTAAAGTCAGAGATCAGTAACTGTTGACTCAACTCAAGTCCATTTATTTATAAAGTAGGGATATCCCGATCAGGTTTTTTTTGCTCTCAAGTGCGAGTCATTTGATTTTGAGTATCTACCAATAGCAAAACCCAATCCGATATTTCTATAATACACAAAAAAAGAATAAAGAAGAGCAAAGAAACAGATCTAGGAGTTCCTTGTTTTTTATTTGACTCCCCTTATTTTAACATTCAACAACTCTGTTAACAAACAGAGCACTTCTGTGAGGTAGCATAAACAATCAAGTAATAAATAACAGATAAAGTCTTTACTGTTGCACTAAAGTCCAAAAGGGAATAGAAAAAAAATCTAATATAAAAACAAATAGCACCTCAACTTAAAATACCTGGCAGGCAATCCCAAGTTTACATATCTCACAGTAAAATAAACGTAATCTAGAAGTCTTTGCGTTTCATATAAGCCACTTCTGATACCAAATGACCAACTAGAAAGCAAGTTATTATTTGTTGTTGCTAAAACTTGGGTAGGTGATGACTTTTGTCAGGTAGTGTATATTTGTCATAGTCTCACTGCCATACAACTTGCCAATGTGTTGCTTCACTATTTGCCATTTACATTACAAATCCTTGCCTCTGGCCTCAGGCTAGAGATACTAAAGAGTCCATTAGACGCGCACTTAAGAATCACGTGGGAGGTCATAGGTCATCTGGACACTTTTTGCAAACAGAGAGCCTGCTGTTTTCTCCTGTACTGTATATAATAAGGAAGTATGGATATTTTGGGTGCAGTTTGGCTCTGTTTGATTCCTGAATATGGCTTATGCTGAACTGTATAAACAAACAGTGTATCATACGTGTATTACTCAGCTATCTGGGTTTGATTATTAACATGATCCAGTGAAGTTTTGTTCTTCAAAATTTATCTAGCTGTTGTCATAGCAACAGTTCTGAATGCTCAAACCTGCTCAGGAGCAGCTTACTTCATATAAACAGGATTAGATTGGGTTTTTCAAGTAAGGGTGATACTGAAAGTCGGTACTAACTGTTCATATTTTCTTATGAGAGTAGTATTAAGTTGGGGAAAATAAAAAGATGGTGGTATGGTGGCTAAGTAGTTAGCATGGTTGACTCACAGTGTGCGGAGTTTGTATGTTCTTCTTATGTTCACATGGGTTTTCCCCTAGGTGCTCCGGTTTCCCCCACAGGCCAAAAGACATGCAATACAGATTCAGATCAACTACATTGGAAGTAGTGTGTAAATGGGAGAGTAGGTGTTTCCCAGCACTCAGGGTTGTACTCTCAGTTCTGGGTTGTGCCGGGAAGGGCATTCACTGTGGAAAACAATTGGCAGAGTAATTGGTGGTTAAGTCTGCTGTGGTAGTAAATTAGAGAAAAAAATCTGACTTTTTATATATATTTGAAAACTGTTGTCATCTACTGTATGAAATAAAGAAAACTGTCTGGGGTGCTACATTTTCAAGCGGTTCAAAGACAATACTTCTTGTTCTTTTTAGTGATTGAAAGGTACACTTTAACAGCTAATATATACTTTTAAGATTAAATTCAATTTAATTCATGTTTATTTCTATAGCATTTTTACAATGTAGATTGTGTCAAAGCAGCTTAACATAGAAGTTCTAGTAAATTAAAACTGTGTCAGTCCAGTTTTCAGTTCAGTTCAGTTTAGTTTAAATTTTACTGCTGAAAGTCCAAACACTGAAAAGCAAATCCAACCATGTGCAGCTCCACAAGTCCCAATATGGACCTATTAGACATGTGTACTTTGCCACTGCCTCAACAGTAGAAGTTCTAAGAGTATATGATAATAAACAAATTCAGAAAGTTGGTGTATCATCACCGTTTCATTTACTGCAAAATTTATGTAATTTTGCCTATTTAAATATTTGACTATTTTGATTATTTGAATATTATTCAAATGATTTCATTATGCTGCAGTAGTGCCCCTCTTTGAATGGGAACTTTCAGGCATCCTCTGTTCTTGCGGTCTTGTGTTTTAGAACTGAACTTTGTCAGTTGATGATGACGTTACGCGTGAACACAAGATAGCTGAAGAATGCATATTGAGAAACAGCCATACTCGCCGTTCACTTCAAGCTGCTTCAGTGTTCTACTTTGCCGGCATTGAATCCATAGCATCTCTGCAACAAAGTGATGTCCTGCCGCACAAATTGCTGTTTCTGTGTGAAGTCAAGAAAGAGGTCTAACTCTGTGCCACCGCATAACTATAGATGTGTTAAAAAAATAATGATACATGAACACACACACACACACATACATATACCTATATATATATATATATATATAATATATATATATATATATATATATATATATATATATATATATATATATATATAAATATAAAAAGGGCTGGGCGATATGGCAAAAAAAAAAAATCTAGATTTTTTTTCATAAAGTTTGACCGATTCACGATTTCGATTTTTTAAATTTTTTTTTTTATTATTATTTTTTTTACTGTGTAACTACTTTACCAGCTTACCTTGTTCATTTAAACTTAAATAAATGCCGAAACTAGTTTTTTTCACGCTCACTTGTAAAAGAAAAGCAACCTTGTGACTAAACACGGTTATGGCACTCTCTCATATAGGGATGCTAAACATAGCTACAATAGAAGTCACAGCACCTGTATTTATGTAGAGGTCATATGTTGTGCAGCTTTGGGCAAATTTTATTTGGAGAGAAAATGACCAAAATGTAACGTGAAGATTGAAAAGGATTGGAGGGGAAATAAATATTTCAAATCTCTGTACATAACAGAAAAATAATGATAATGTAACAATAGTTTATCTGTATTAGTGGCATGGCAGAAATATATATTTAGACAGGCCTTGTCAAAGTGAGCGGGCACTTTCACTAATAAAAAATATAGCACCAAAATTATTTCATAACAATCAATAAAATAACAGCGGTTTTATATCAAAAGTTGGTAATGATATAAAATATACTACATTTTGATGGTAAAATATAACCATTTAAACTATTTCAGTATTCAAACATTAAATAACGAATGCATCAAGTTAAATATAAAAAAACGAATGAAACAACACATAGCATATCAGGATATAAAGGACTATATTTAGTAAAATGCTGCTCTTTTTATCTTTGTAATTTTATAGTTTTATTTTTGTTATTTTAATTATTTTTTGTCTTCATAAATAACTAACGAGCTATAGACAAATATCTGCTTGACGTTTTAGAAAATATTTGTGCGTAGCTACACCACCCAGTATATATTAAAGATTACCGTATCTATCTATATTTAAATGTCTATGTCTATATTTAATATATCTATCTATATTACATATCTATCTATATTTAAATGTCTATCTTATATTTAACTGAATCGTATAATGGCCTATAGCTGAAATGTTGAAAATTGCTCAATTTATTTTTATAAAACATTTGTCGATACGTATTGATATTTTTTTTGGAGTACAAACTACCGACATTTAAGAATCCATATTTATTTTATTCATTCATTCATTTTACTTGTTTATTGGTGCATATATGGGTTATGATTTAATTCAAAAAGTACCTTGGACAGCTACTCTGCCACTCCGTAATTCAAGCAAAAGTCCAAATTAAAGAAAGATTTGACTTTCTGCGGTGACAGCCGACATTCACAACACGCCGTAACCATACCTGCCAACATTTGGTTCATAAATTCCGGGAGATGGGGGTGGGGGGATGAGGGGGGTTACGTCATACGCTAATTTGCATATTACTGACGTCATCACGTTCTACCTTTTCTGTTTGTTTAACAGCCTATGGTAAATAAATGGGGTATTATATTTGCACTACGCTTTATGTAAGCTTGTCAATTTAACTAAAGTTATTGCTGTTTGAATACAGTATATCATTATAGATGAGTAGTGAATTTGCAGTAATCTCTCAGACGTAATATACTCAGACAAGTTCTGAAACTCTTACTTAAAACATCTCTGATTGTGAACAATAAACGGTCAAATTAAATTGTTATAATAAAGGAAAAGCAGATCAGTTTGACTGTACAAGGGAAATACCTTCACACTCCCGGTGCTAAATCATTTGCCGTCGGTACGCAGAGGGGTGATCTGCTGTCAGGCTGCAGGTGGGAGAGGCTGCTGTACGAGGAGGTGGGGGAGGGGCCGGCGGCATCACCCGCAGCTCGTTGAGAAGAGTAGGGACGGTACAGTAATGGACAAACGACAGTCTATAAAAATCTCTAGTAACACACAAAAAAGTCGCTAGATGTGTCGCTTTTTTGAAAATTTGTCGTTAGGGGGGTCTGAAAAGTCGCTAAGTTGGTAACACTAGCGCGAACTGAAGAGCGGGAGGGGTGAGAGATTTGGGGAGATGGAGGCGCGCGACCGGAATTAGAGCACGCGCACAAGCACCAGGTTTCAGCCCTGACTGTACCAAAATACTGAGGAGCGGGGGGCGGATTCCGGGAGTTTACCGGGAGACAGAACAATACGGGAGACGGGTCTGAAATATGGGAGACTCCCGGGAAAAACGTAACCGTCCTTCAGGTGGTGCGCGGGTATAATATACAAAACCAGCCGTCTGGGCTTTGAATTAGGTGCAATTATTTCCTCGTATGTGTGTGGAGCGATGGGTGAGCGGGCCAAAGTGACTAAAAGCGATCTAGAAAGTTAAGTTGGTTGCCCACACCTCCGCCTGTCGAGCCCCCTCTCCTCTCCAGACAGATGGCTGCGGGGACGCGAACAACAGCACGATGCGAGTGGAAACATTAGCGAAGCTGGCTGGCTGACTGCGATTGCCCTGGCAGCGGGGCTGTTGTTGCTCTAGCGGGAAAATGTTCCGGTGCTCCCAATGGCCAGTCCGCCCTGGCGCGCTTCCGCTAAACCAGCTGTGGTAGCTCATCAACAGAGCCGCGACGTCAACACACAGAATCAGCACAATTCAGCACGGTTGTCTAACAGTTTAGAACGGTTTGGCACGATAGTGGAAAAGCGGCGTTAATATTTTTATTAAAAAAAAAAAAAAAAAAAAAAAAAAAAAATTGCGATTTCTCGATTTTATAAAAAATAAAATCGTCTTAAAGCGTAAATTCGAATTAATCAAAAGAAATCGAAAAAAATCGCCCAGCCCTAATATATATATATATATATATATATATATATATATATATATATATATATATATATATATATATATATATATATATATATATATATATATATATATATTCAAGTCCTGATCGGGAGGTAATGTCCAATTCCTATCCAGTCTGAAACCGCATGATCGGGCCCGATTTCCGATCACGTGATTGGATCTGGGCATCCCTATTATAAAGTACTTTCAACACCTCATTTGGAACCAAAGTGCTGTACAGAAAAAAGAAAACAACAATTTTTACTGTATCCTGTACAGTAAAATACTGTATACTGAGATATGTAGCAGAAAACCAATGGGACATTTAAGTTATTTAAAAATCCCACATTTCTTTTCAACTATGGAGTGTGGATATTTAAGGTGTGTGATGTCAGATGGATGCACTTGGTGAGCTTCTGACGCTGCCTTTAACTATTTTTACCACAACACGACTCAGAAAATAAACTGCTGATACGATACCACACTGCGTGGCTTTTGGTGGTAATTTTAAGTCAAAGGGATGTTAGTCTTCACAACCATTGATTTTTTTTACCGCACAACGATTATAAATGCTTCCGGATATCGAGTGAAATCCATATTGAGAAAAGGCAGAGAGAAGAAACACTAGACAGCAAACATTCTGAAGCTTCCTCACTGCAGTGAAACCAATTGCCAAGTCTCTCTGTGAATAAACTTCCTCCTTCAGACACTGAAAAAAATTGGCATGTTCACATCCTGCCGTTTCTCAGTGAGACTTTCACTCGATATTCCAGAGCGTTTAGACTCTTCGCTGATGGTACATTTGGTTTAAGTGCACACTTATATATCTCCACCTGTGCACTCTTTTAGCTGCAGTTTACTAAAAGCCTTAAAGTTTCCAGGCATCTTCTCATTCGTTTGTCATCTATAAGCAGTAAAAACTTTGTTTTCACTTTGTTTTCATCAAAAAATTACATACAAAACCCAAACAATATGACATTGTATCATTATTTTGTATGTATTATTTGTATGTTCATTAATAATAGTAAGAGGTGCAACAGTATGACATTTGTTACAAGCACATATTTATTTATTTTATTTCCTGATTTTTTGTGTCTCATCATGTTTTTCTTTCTACCACCCCAGTTCACTTCATTGTTTGTTCCGCCTACTGCTGTCCCTGGTTGTCTGTTTCACTTTGCTGCAACCAATCCCGTCATTGCTTCATCCTCATTGATTACTGCTTTGCAACTCAAATCCAGTTGCAGCCAATCCCCTCATACCACCTCTCCTTTAAAAAGTCCTTAGTCCAGCAGTTTGACAGTCTTTTTGGCTAATTTTGATGGTTTGCATTTGAATTTTTTGTTAGTATTATCGATAGTTTTGATATCCCCATTTGTTAATGTTAAGCGTCTTTTTAATTTACGATGTGTTGTTGCTGTTTGAATTTTGTAGCTGTCTGTTCTTACCCTTGTGTTACCATCACTTCCTTACCCTCGTGTTTATCATTCAGGTTAGAAAGGCTGGTAGGTAAACGCTGATTTATACTCCTGCGTCAAGCGCATGTGTATGCTACGGCGCAGCCTACGTGTGGACATATAGCCCCTCGCCGTGGCCGTCGGCGGCGTTGACGCGCACCTCTCAAAAAATGTAACGTATACGCGTAGCGCAAGCTCTGTGATTGGTCGGCTTGGAAGAGCTGACGAGTGTGGCCGGAGGTGAGAGCCGCGCGCCCAATGCAGCGAGTGTTTACAAATGTGGAGTCCCGTGAATGAGCTCCGTATGGAGACTGTTGTTTTGTGTTTACCTTATGATTAAAGTTGTTGCACGTCGGCCGGTTCCCGCCTAAAAGTGAGCGAATTTAAGCCACTTGTACACTAAGGAAGTGTTCAGAAAAAAGCAAAACACCAGCGAATCTCGACACAGAGAAACAAACACCTACTGCCAGCTAGCGTTTCGGAAGTGTATTGCAGAGAAACAGAAACAGCGCACAGAAGTATAAATGCACGTCTACGCGCGAGGCTTGCGCCGTGGGTCACGCCGATCACTTGACGCAGAAGTATAAACCAGGCTTCAGAAGTCAAGTGACATACATTTCAACTTCGTAGGTTTACAACTGTCTAGAGATACACTAGGTAAAGGAGTGTGCGCCAACCCTTGTATCTTTTGTTAAGTTGTTAGTAAGTGTAGATTAGGTAGAACGTCATTGACAGTAAAGATTTATTTTTTATATATATTGATTACTAGATTAGATTAGAGGGTATTATTTTTGAATATTAGTAATACTGTTTTGGTTTTGATTGGTTCTTTTTTTAGTGCCCCCCATAGCCAGTCTTTCTAAAAAAAATGGTGTTTATTGTTTCTTAAATTGTAAATATACTATAATTGTAATGTCATTGAAATTAATGGCAGTCCTAACAGTCCAAAATATGTGTCAAATGATGTGGTTTTCTTAAATAATGCAAATATTAACTTTTTTTCTACATATTTCATTAAGAGACATTTACATTATAATAGGCATACAAATCTTAATAACCAGGCGTCCCTTTGAAAGCATCTCAAACAAAACAATTCCACATTGAACAGAGCACATACAAAATACCAAAAACAGGCAATTCAACCTATTTTTACAGATTCTAGAGGTTTGTTGTGCATACACCCCATGCCTGTGTCCAATATAAACCCAATTCCCTTGATATAATGAGACAACCATTTGTGGTGGTGTTGAAACCATAGTGTATAATATCGAGCACTCATTCGATCCCACAATGCACCACAATAACAAGACAACTGATGCGCACTCAAAGACAGAATACAAATAATGCAGCCCAAATGACTTCCAGCATCATGCTACAGTTGAACCGTCCATTCATTTTCCAAACCACTGGTTCAGTGTGGGTACTGCCAGTCCTGGGAGTCGATTCCAAAAAGAAAGAATCAATTCCTTGTTCCCAGCACATTGTGAAATATTAGAATCAGTTTCAACAAAAGGAATTGACTCCTCTTTACAATCCATTTTCAGTTAAACAGAGCAAATATGTTATCGAATGTTGTTTGCTGATGGCACGTCCACTGTAATTCCTAGAACAGGTTCTTTTAGATGTTTTGCTTTATCTGCTTAAAAAACGATTCTGTAGTACACAGCTGCCATCAATACAGCAGATTTCTAACTGGTTGTGATACATCATGCTGAGACATTCAAATAAAGCTATATATAAATGCATCAAGTGTTTAAGTTAATGGTGTTTGTTGTCACCGTTTCATTCAGTTATCCTACATTCAATTCAATTCATCTTTATTTGTATAGCGCTTATACAATGTAGATTGTGTCAAAGCAGCTTCACATGGAAGATTATAGTGAATTGAAACAGTGTCAGTTCAGTTTTCAGAGATTAAGTTCAGTTCAGTTTAGCTCAGTTCAGTGTGGGTTAATATTCACTACTGAGAGTCCAAACACTGAATAGCAATCCATTGATGCGCAGCTCTACAGATCCCGAACCATGCAAGCCAGTGGCGACAGCGGCGAGGAAAAAACTTCACCAATTGGCGAAAGCGAAGATTTAAAAATGTTAAATCTCTGGGTCTGTATAGTTATATAGGATATTAGGTCTCCTTTCAGGGGCAGCGAAAGAAAGAAAGTAAGGAAGGAAGGAAGGAGGAAGGAGAGAGAGAGAGAGAGAGAGAGAGAGAGAGAGAGAGAGAGAGAGAGAAAGAAAGAAAAAAAGAAAGAAAGAGAAAGAAAGAAAGAAAGAAAGAAAGAAAGAAAGAAAGAAAGAAAGAAAGAAAGAAAGAAAGAAAGAAAGAAAGAAAGAAAGAAAGAAAGACATTTAAAACGTTTCCTCTGAACATATTTAAACCAACAAATAATTTTTTTTGTGAAAAAGGTTTCTCCAAAAGACACAAAAAAAGTCTGTAAAACAGTAAACAAAGGCTCAAGTCTGGATCATTGCGCGAGTAGAAGTGGCAGTCGTGACCAATGTGAGGACTTAAAATAAAAAATAAAAACGTTAACTGCAATAGCACCATGCAAAATTCTCCATTGCAGATCCACAAGTCTTTTAGTTAATGGTGACTTGTACAATGTTCACCATGAGGGTGCTCATCCTCATTCAACCGTAAAAGCCCACGTCATGGAGTGTCCACTCTATTATTTAAACGCATTTTGTTAAAAACTGTAACACATGTTTTATATAAATCCTTCCCAGAACCTGACTCTGGCCCTATTATTGTCACATCTTCACAATGTAAAAACACCCCTTCACAGTTTTGTAAATTGAGAGATAATGACAAAAACGTCATTACAATTTGGAACAGTTAGCCCTTCATAATGGTCCTCCAACAACTTTATCTCTTCAGTTGTGATAGAAGCCCTCCATTGCTCAATGAGCTTGGTAACTGTCCATTTAGAGTGAAGATCCAAATGTAAAGCAACTGAGTCAGCGTTCTTAAAGTCTTTTCAGCTGACTTTAATAAACACCCAAGAGTTGTTACTTTAGCAGATGAAAGAATTTCATTGAGTGCGGGAAAGGGTCCATATCTTAAAGATAACATGGTAGAAGGTTGGATGTTTGGATAAATCCATCCTTTTAGGATTCAGCCAAAACAATGTTTTCTCGATACCCACATTTCCAAAGGATTGCATGAGCGTCCACTGGTCCATTCAAAAATCTCTGCACAAATTGAAGCCGAAAAGCTGCTGTTCGGCTCTGTAAATGTACAAGTCCATGACCACCCTCTCCTTGAATCTGAGTTCCAGAATGATGACTCAGAATTGGAATCTGAATTGATTCCAAAGATTTCAAAACTGCACAACACGCGTACAAAGTAATACAATGCTTTGCTTTTGTCACTTTGTAATGTACAATACATTCCTTTTCAGTTCCTTGTTATATTATTTAATTAACATTTGTGCATTTGAGTGTCCCTAACAGACTTCAAGATGTATCATTTTATTAGTATTAGAGCATTCCAATAGTGGAAAGGCTGCAACATTTACATAGTTTGTGCTTACTGCTTAACCTTTTTAATAAATCACTTTTTTAATCAGTCTTTCAGTGGACTAGGTAATAGTGAGTGAAGTGAAATATGACACCCTATACTGTATGGGTGTCAGGGCCACAGCCCATGAATAAGTTTGAATGAACAGATAAAAGTTTAAAGGGTCACGAAACACCAAAACACATTTTTTGAGCTGTTGACAGTCTTATACGTGTCCCACACTGTTAAAAACACTATTAGGACACATATATTTCACTAAAATGTGAAAATTGGTTGTTTTTGCATTATTTCGAGCAAATTTGTTCTTCCGGTTTGAAACCAATTTTTGAAGTTACGTCATGCCGATTAGATCCTAGCATGTATTCATGTGTGGAGAGTGGATGTCTGTACCTGGGAGTACTTTGTGACGTTTCTGAGTGTGCAGCATTAATTCATGAGAAATACTTGGTTCAAACCAATCAGGGCGCTCTATTGTGTATGCAGTGCAACTTCATTAATATGCATGATAGCTTTGAAGACTGCTTTTACCTGTTACAGTGTTCAGATGGCAGAGAGACGCCAAGTTGTGTTGCCAAAACAAGTGGAACAATTGTTTGGAGACATGGGTCGTCAGTGTTGCGTTTATTAATGTGCTACAACGAAGGTTTGGTTTTCATTTTCCACTATGAGAGTGCAGCTGGACTCACGTGTAGATTACAGTCCATGCAACACGCGGCAGAAATACGTTTTGTAAGGAACATTTTAACCAAGAGCTTTTCGCATCTGGAAATGGTGAAATCCGGATTTGCTGCTTGTCTTCTTTTTAAAAAGACACGGCTCCAGCATGTGTTGATTGTTGATGCGATCAGTGGTCTTTGTTTATTCAGATGGCAAAGTTAGTTTGTATCGTCAGCAGTACTCTTTCAATGTTTAAAAACATACCTTAGTCAAAATGATATCTAAGTTACTAAGTTTACAGTATGTTAATATCACTACAATACAGTATTATGGCCTGAAAGATCCGCTGTAAATGCTGCTCTCCGAGTGTAAACATGTAAACACAGCAATCAAACTGTCATGTAGAATTTTCGCCGCATTTTTTGACAGGATAGTCTAACGTTTTACACACACGGCTTTCTGATGCTACCTACAGAGTGCATCTAAGAAATGCAGAGGTTTTTTTTCTCCCATTCACCATGCGGTAAGAAACATTACATTAAAACTACACTCTTCCAGCAGTTCCTGCATCCAATATCTCGTTTGTCATGAGGCCATGAATGAAAGTGTCAAACTCCAGTTAAAGTCCACAAATTAATCATTTGGCAAATAATTCGATAACTGATGCCCATGTAAACACAGTATATGTCTTTCTCCCCTGCATCTGTGTGTTTGTTTTGCCTCTGTGAAAATCAGCATGTGCCCAAACGGATACACCCACTTTCCTGACTTTTTCCAAACTAGAGGTGTGAAAACACCCTGCTGAAACAGGGGGGTTCTGTGGCCCTTTAAAGGCAATCATTAGACACCACCTACTGGTGTAGCAATATAAAAAGCATCAGTAATAATGTTCAATTGTATACTTCATTCTGTACTAGCATTCTAGAAACACTCTACAAATACTGGGATGTTGTAAACCAACATTAGGTAAAATATAGATAACCCCATCCATCCAAAAAGTATAAATTAAATATAATTAAAGTATTTAAAATAACCACACTTTATTGACAGTGAAGGAGTGGAGAGACGTTGCCATGGCCATTAGTGCTAGGGCCATTGTAATCAGCAGGAACAAGTGTACTACTTTGAAAATGTCCTGTAAATTGGCAGAAAATTATGTGCATCCTTATATAACACAATCCATTGTGATATGGACAATCCCAACATTGGGTTACGACAACCTAGCATTTTTTAGAGTGAGTCCTGATCCATAACCGCAATGAAAATGATTATATTTTGAAATACCAATCGAATCTGATCAGTAACATGGTCTACTATGTATGTCATGATTTTGCCAAGTACAATGCGATCATGGATTAACATCTATGTTGATCCTGGAACATCATAAACCCCAAAACCCAATCATAACTGTAAATTATTCCTAAAATCAGAGGGGAATAATAGTCGGATAACAATCATGTAGAAGTGCATAAACCTAACCGTAAGCCTAAACTTAACATAAACACAAAACGTATCCCTTAATTCTGATTGGCTGATTGGAATGTTGTTCCAGGATCAACATAGATCTAAGCCCAGGAACATGTCCTACTTGGTGAAATCAGGGTTGCGGGTCCTACTTTATAGTATATGTAGTATTATATATAACTACTAGGGATGTGATGAGATCTCAGAAAATGTACGTAAAATAACATTCATTACAAGTTGATATAAAAAAAAGCACCTGAATTGATTTACATGTTGGGATTTTTCTTCAGTTGAATAAAAATCTATTTTCCATTCACATATTAGCAAATATTTTGCAGTGCTTGCAATGTCCTTTCCTGCATAGAATTCATTAAAATAGAAGTAAAATATCATTTAATACAAGTTGATTTAAAAAAAGCACCTAAATAGTTTTGCAATTTGTGGGTTATTTTAGTTAAATAAAACATTTTCCATTCATTTATTTCATCATTGAATATTTCTTAAAAATACTGTAAAAATTTTGTCTCATCTCGTTCTTGTAAACCCAATCTCGTGACTCGTCTCATGAAGTAAGCGTCTCGTCACACCCCTAATAACTACTTTATATAAGGATGCATACAATTTTCTGGCAATTCACATGACATTTTTATGTAGTATATTTGTTCCTGCTGCTTGCAAAAGCACAACTGTGCTGTCATGGCAACTCATTCACTGTCAATAAAATGTTATTTTTATAAAATGTTCTATAAAAAGGTTATTTTATTTACTTGTGTTTTTTTATTTGTATAATCTATGTTAAGAAGTTAAAATTTAAAAAAGTCTTACAAATTTATTTTATTTATTTATTTTAAATAATAAATAATTATTACAAAGCATTTTGGGTTTCAGTTTCAGTTATTGGCCAAGTGCATCCATAATTTTCGGTTTTGGACAAGAATTTTTATTTTGGTGCATCCCCAACTATATAGCAGAGCTTCTGGATAAGTTGTGTCTGAGTTCTGGTAAATGCACTGGGAGTTTGGCTTCCGTCTGGCTGACATCTGTGGTTTCCGAGCTCTGTTGCGGGCCAATTACGGCTGGCTTGTGGGGCTATTGAGAAGTTGTGGATGAGTTTTGGCCTGCTTCCGCCAATGTTCTGATTGACTTTCGGCAAGCAGCATTCGGATCAATCTTGGGCTCTAATTCCATGTGTTATGTGGGCCAAAATCACTGCCAAAACACAGCCAGATTGTTATTTGGGGTAGCAATTTCCTATCAGTATACTGACATCACCAATCTTCATGGTAAAATACTATAAAAACATACCAACAGCACACTTCCAAAACAGCCAGCTTTTCTAAATCAACCAAAACAACTACTTACAAAACATCAGAGTTCTTTCTTAAAATTGGCTGGTGAAGCCACAGTTTGAGATAAACGACAGATTCAACAGTCAATAAAATATGACCGCACAAATAAAACAGTGTGTTCTTTCTGTCACTACGCAACTCAGAGCTTAGCAGGAGCTTTTCACATTTCTTCTCACGAGGACGCATAGTAAACAGCGCGTGATAGAGAAATAATAATGAATCTGAAGGGTCTTTGGGGGCTAATGACTTTCCTGAGGAGCTGAACGGAGTCCCGCCACAGGGGCACGATAAGAAAAGTCCCCCTCTTTCTCTCCTTCTAAGCGCAGCCGCCCTATATCCTTTTAGTTAATTTATGCAGCATCTTGCAGTATTCCCTAAGTGAGAATCACGGACATGAACAGAATCTGAATTCGAGTTGGAACCCACAACCCCTCCCTTCTAACCATGTAAAATCGTGTCACCGTGCTCAGCTTGCTCAGATGTGGACTTTGTGCTTGAGTGGAGCTACAGTAAACACTGCGGGAGATTGAATCCCAGTGTCGCTGACACGCGTCTTCACCTCGCCGAGCGGTAATTCTGTGGCATCTCACAGTGTCGCTCAGCTCTACTTTTTGCCATCTTAAACCCGTCACCTCCTGCCAAACACCTCGCGGCATCAATCTTATTTTGTCGGGTATTGTGAAACAACACAGGCATACACATAGAGACCATTCTAGTTTGAACTCTTGACATGTTTACCCTACTCCAAATATACTGTGTGTGTATATATATATATATATATATATATATATATATATATATATATATATATATATATATATATTATATATATATATATATATAATTTTTTTTTTTTTTTTTTGCGAAGAGTTCAGATGCAAAAACTTCCAAGTGCCGTCTGAAATTTTCCTTTTAAAAGAGCATTTTTCTCAGCCTCCCATGTTTATGTTCAGTTATTTTACTTTAAAGGCAATGGAAAATAACATATTATTTGCTATAAAAGTTAAATTATTGAACCTACACACAACAGCCTGATAAAAATGCTCATTTTAGAGAAAAATTTCATGTCACTTAGAGGTTTTTTTCCATCTGAACTCTTTATATAGAAACATCACAGAATTTATTCATTCATTCATTTTCTTTTCAGCTTAGTCCCTTTATTTATAAGGGGTCGCCACAGCGGAATGAACCGCCAACTTATCCAGCATATGTTTTATGCAGCGAATGCCCTTCCAGCTGCAATCCAACACTGGGAAACACCCAAACACTCTTGGATTCACACTCATACACTACAGCCAATTTAGCGCATGTCTTTGGACTGTGGGGGAAACTGACGCACCCGTAGGAAAACCACATGAACACAGGGAGAACATGCAAACTCCATACAGAAATGCCAAATGGTCCAGCCGGGGCTCGAACAGCGACCTTCTTGCTGTGAGGCGATCGTGCTACCCACTGCACCACCATGACGCCCTTCATAGAATTTATAAGGTTTTAATTGTTACTATGGAAATTGAAGTGATTATAATGGAAACTAATAATTGCTGTTGTTTTTTTTTTCTTCTAATAAAAGGATAGTTCACCCAGAACTGACAATTCTGTCATTATTTACTCACTCTTCACTTGTTCCAAACCTTTATGAGATTCTTTCTTCTGATCACAAAAAGAGAACATTTTAAAGAAAGCTGGAAGTCTGTAAACTAGGGGTGTAACGGATCACGGTTGTTCCATGATTCGCACAGATCACAACCAACAGTTCGGAACACACATGACCCGCAGAATAATACTTTTTTTTTTTACTTGTAGATTAATCCTAAATTTGAATGAATGCAGAGAGATAGCCTCTCGCACCATTCAAATCACATGTATGAAAGCGTTTAGGCTTTCCTGTAAAATATAATGAGGACAGAAGAAGTTGTGGTGGGTTATTTATTTGGGATGTGGTGGGTTTCATTTAAAGGTGTTTTTTGTCACTACTTGTTTAGCCTGCAGCAATGCATTCAGTGTAATCTGCACGATTAATCATTAAAATATCGGGATCTCAACACCCACGCAACATAAATTATAAATGATGGTGATTTGCATATGTTTATTAATCCTTCCAATCACTGCATTCAAGTCTGAAAATGCAAAAATCAAGAAAGAGATTGAGTCTTTTGAGTTAGTTATGAAGTTACAAACAGTCAAAAAACACAGAAGTACTGGGATAACAGTTAATAGTTTAGATGAAACCACTGATGTTTATGGTAAAGATTAAAATCACCATCATATGCATTTAACAACGCTAAAAAATGAAAGTTGTAGGCAGCAATTACATTATTTAACCAATAGGTGATTAACCAGCCATCAAAAATAAGCCACTGAACAATTCTTCAAAGATTATACATCTAGCAATGAAACATGAAGTTTTATGAGTGAAACACTGAATCATTTATTGAAAATATGACTACAAATAAATATGGGTTGTTCAAATTATAATGTTTCTACATTTAGCGTTATCAGCAACAGTAGTAACAGTGAATTTTTCACAGAAATGAATATTTCACAATTTATTTTTATTCAGCTGATTATTTATTTTATTTTTAATAAAATTACAGGTTCTAAGTTCTGTTTGTTAAAACCAAGTGTCTTGCAGTACTGTTTTTATAATCAATGGAAAGCAAATTACATTTGTCTCCTCCCCTTTTGGGCTGATCCGAAAAATGGTCCGATGCGTGACTCAAAAACCATAATGTGATTCAAACCGTGAGATTTGTGATCCATTACACCACTACTGTAAACATTGACTGCTATTCGGTGGCTACTGTACACCATAAAAAATGCTGGGTTCCATACAATTCATTCATATTGTCCAAACATAAATCGATTAAGTCAGCTTAACAAAATTAACTAGATTAAACATAAAACAATTAAGTTGTCCCAAAAAAAAATCTCAAGAATTGTGTTGTTTCAGCTCATTTTAAATAAGTAGTTTTGGACTATCATGAAAGCCAATGGTTAAAAACATATGTATTTCTTCAAAATACATGTTTTAGTTTTCCACAGAATAAAGAAACAAATAAAAAAATCTGAACCAACTGAGGGTGAGTAAATAGTGAGTAAATCTTTATTTTTGAGTGAACCGTCTCTTTAAATTATTGCGAAAACCAATAAATGCATCATCATATCCTAAATAGGCTTTGCTCTAAAACATGAAACCATTAAAATGTACTGATTTTACTAGTTAGAATTAGGGCTGCAATATATATATATATATATATATATATATATATATATATATATATATATATATATATATATATATATATATATATATATATTTCAGCATTGATACTGCAATGTGCACATCCACAATAGTCACATCGCAGGAAGTGCAGTGTTGAGTTTATATGTTATATGAGATTGTAGTTTACCAGGTGCCACAGTTCAGAATGCAGAACATTTTTAGAACAATGAAGAGTTTAATCATAATTGAGTGAACGTTACCATTTGCATGTGTTTTAAGGCCTGTGACTGTGAAAGCATTCAGGCACAGGAGTATAAAGTATTCAGGCACATGAACATTTAACTGATTTTTAAAAACTTAAAAAAAAAAGATCTATTCATGCAACAAAGACTATACGGTGTTATTTTACACTTGATTATTCAATTTCTGCATCTGAATATTGTGATGTAACATATTTCACTCCTATCTTCCCAAATAACCCCATAACCTTCCAGAATAATCCCAATCAGTCTACATGAACGAAATCTTTCCAAAACATAGCTATTCATGCTACCTGGTGAAATTGTATACATATCACAATACAAAAATTGCAGCAAAACAAAATATCGCAACGTCAAATTAGTTAGAATACTACCATGGCTACCATAATTACTACCATTGGGATTTCTGTGATGGTTTCTGTTGTTTTTCTTTTCATTAATATTCATTTCATTATTATTGTTCTTCCTCTCAGCCCCTAATCTGTTGGCTTAAAGCAATAGTTCACCCGCATATTAAAATTCTGTCATCATTTACTTGCCCTCCACTTGTTTCAAACACACTTGAGTTTTTGTCTTCTGGTTAAATACAAAAGAACATATTCTGAAGAATGTGGCAAACCGGTAACCATTCACTTCATTGTACATTTCCAACCAGAAGAAAGCTGGAAGCCTGTAAACAATGACTTCCATAGTACAACATTTGTTTTTTTCTACTATAGTAGCCAATTGTTACAGCTTTTTGTCTTTCTTCAAAATACCCTTTTTAGTGTTTAACAATAGAAAGAGCCAAATAATGAGTCGGAACCATGGGTGGTAAAATGTGAGTTGATTACATGCAAAAACCAATGAATCCATCGTCATATCCATAGACTGTAAAAGGTATAGACGAAGTATCCATGACATCACCCATAGGTTTCTGAAGAGCACAAATTAAGCTACAAGTAGGTGTGGTCAACCAGCGCCATTTTGTCTGTGCGTCATTGCTCCAACCGGGGGTGACCAAATAAGGACAAAGAGGCGGAAGCGTGAGCATTGCTATAGACTCCTGCTAGCATTTTGCTTAGACAGCCTTACCTTGGGAGAAATGCTTAATACTTCATTACCTGCAACTCATTTTTTTGTGTTCTGACCACATGTGCTTGGTTTTATACTATATCAATAAAGTTTTTAGTCCTTTAAAAACACTGCTTTAATACACTGAGCCACTAAGCATTGTTCGTATGATGTTTTACTACAGGAGAAAAACGTGAATTACTTCCAAATACGTCAAATATAGTCTGTGTTAGTAAATGCAAGGCTATTTATGAAATTCAGGCATAACACTGACAACGTTTCAGATGACTGTTCTAGAGCTTACAGCCAATCAATCTGTCAGATTCTGGAGTGCATTCAAGTTATAAAGAAAATAAATGATAAATTATCTTAAATAAAACAAATACATTTATAGAGATGGTATAAGTATAAAATTTCAATAAACTGTGAAATGAAGGCCATGTGAATGGTTTGTGAGCATAACTAAGTGCACACAGCATGCCATATCATCTTATAATTGTAGGAAATAACTCCAAAAAGCAACTGACTGTGTAAAGCCACATAAAAGAAAACAAAAATACGATGTATATGCCGAGTTCAACAGCTAATCAGCCGGAATCAGCTAAGGTGAAGTGACGTCCACCAGCAAAACCTAGTTGTCACTCAAGTGGCCACGCCCTTAGTTAGGCAAACTTAATATAACTTATTAAAAACTAAACGGATGAGTTATAAAAAAAATTCACCCCCTTCTCAGTTGTCATAAAGGGTAATATTAGCTATATGAACCAAAATTGTTCTCTGTACCAGGTTGTAAACACCTTTTTTCTGCTGTAAAGTTGACCATTTTAACACTGGGGTCAATAGAAATGTGCTCTATTATGAAGCAAGGACTACCGGAATTTCGATGAATTGCAGTTTCAGTTACTTCCGTATTAGCTTCACGAGGGAGAGCAGGATGTTGCTGCTTGGTCATATTCTAAATAGGTATAAAAACCAGTTCTACAACACAAAATCATTCAAATGTACTGACTTACTGGTTAGAATACTACTATAACTACCACAATTACTACCATTGGAATTTCTGTGAAGGATTCTATTGTTTTTCTTTTCATTAATATTTATTTCATTTCAAATGTTTATAACCTATGCCCCTAATCTGTAAAGCAATAGTTCACCCACATGCACTGGTTTAATAAGAGAAATTGTTCTCTGATATCTACATCAGTGTTTCCCCTACCATTATATAAGGAGGGCGCCCCGCCCTCCCAACGGCTGCACCCGCCCCCCTTGAAGTCACGTTATATGTATTGTTTATAAAGCGCCAGATCACAACTTTTTTAATACACAAGCTAAATAGCCGTATATAATATCTTATTTACACAACAGCATGTCATTTCTGTTCTGCGTTCACGTCACTGCAGCTAAAATATATACAGATGCAGACATCCCAAGTCTCTCGAAAGTTCCGGGAGTCTCCCATAAATGCATAGAGACTCCCGGATGCCCGCAAACGAATGATAATCTCCCGGAAATCGCGCGTCTCCCGCCAGGTCCTCAAATACGTCCCGTATCCCTCCCTGCTCTTCAGATACGTCGCGCACATGCCATGATCTGTGATGCGAGCGGAGCTCACTCCTCTCCCGGAGGATCTGCATGTCTTCTGCAAATTCATACCGTGATCCCCCAAAATGAATTAAAATACCCGGAAATCATGGCGACGAGAGTGAATGAGCAAGTGAACAAATCGCGAGAGGCACAGCGATGGTCTAAACATTACATTTGATAGGTTGATATTGGAATGGTCCTGCATGTATTTAAGTCTTCTGTGTTTTTGACAATATTACAAATCTTATATTGCAAAATATTACAAAAGCTGGCTGGAATTATTAGATAACTTTTTTTACATAAATATTTATTAATATAACTTCTTGTAATACACTCATTGCTATAAGAAGTAGTTTATGGGCCTATTTCCTTTTAGTAAGCAAGTATTAGATTTATAGATGTGCATTTTAACGCTGTGGTGACCCCTAATAAATAAGGCACTAAGCTGAAGTAAAATGAATAAATGAATTATTTTCTGTTAGCTGCTTCTGGCCATGACAAGTTCACATCTAAATTTTTATAAGAGACATGTTTAATAAATGTCTCAATAAATGGGCCAGACATTTCTGACATTTCATACCTAGAGGCTCAGGAAATGTTCTTCCAGAAGCCCATAAAGATACATTGCAGTGACAAAAGCTGCACAGTTTGTAAATTAAAAAAAGATATAAAATAAATGTTAATTTATAATTTACAAACGGTTGTACAGGTCAAATAGTTGTTCAGTTATTTACTGCTGTCATTAATAGACCATGACTCCTTGTGTCAGTGTAAGTCTGAACAGTCCATAATTGACCATATATGGCTTGTGTCAAGAATAATAATGAGTTCTGCTCTGACGTGCCTACACACACAGCATGATGTATGCTGAACACGGACAAGTATAAACCCAATCAGAGTCCGGATCTGTTGTGGATGAAGCCTAAATTATGATTTAGTATGTTTGTTAGTATGTTAGTATGAGTTGGTATGTTGTTAGTATGTCCAATGTAAAGTCAATGGCAGTTTATTTTTTTAACAATATAAGTCTATGGGACAGTTGCTAGGGTGCCGTAATTGGTTGCTAGGGTGTGGTTAGTATGTTGAAAGGTCATCAGTGATTGGCAGATTGGTAGTCTGAGTTAAATGAGCGTAACCTTAAGTCTGTATGACAGTCTGGCGGAGAGTTATGATTTTCTCAAGCCACCATAAATATATATATTTATATATATATATATATTTTTTTTACTACTACTAGTACTATCTATTGTATGTACAGGTTTTTATTATACATGTATGTTACTTTTTATGTAAACTCTATAAATGCTTTGGCAATACATTTGTAACATTTGTCATGCCAATAAAGCAACTATTGAATTGGATGATGATTAAACTTGACAAAAGAGAATCATAGAGATGTATGGCGTTGTATTTTGAAGCTACAGTCAAAGAAAACACAGTCAGGGGAGTATCAACCTCTGGATGAACAGATGACAGTTGAGCTGAGTGATTTGACACGATTTAGCGTCTACATGCGTTTGTTGAAACATACGCATTCAATTTCACAATAAACACGATAAATTGACAAAAAGATTTAACTAAACATACCTTTATGTTTCTTCAGAGTGGAGATGAATAAATGTGTAATCTGTAAATCTTGCATTTTGAGTCCTGAGGCCAGTTTGAACCATAGACTGTAAAAGATAAAAGTTTGAACGTGCCTCGTGCAGTCGTTGCCCAGTAATACGCAGTAAACAAACTGGCGCTCGCGTTTTCAAAATAAAAGTCCCACATACATTCTAAGTGGAATGTACGGTTAAAAATAACTAAGGAAGGAAAATTATCATTGTTGTCTCACTATAAAACGTTGTTGCTTATCAAACGCATCATAAGGCGTGCATATTAATGATCTCAGAGTTTTTTATGATCTCAGAGCTTGATGACATGGCTGCTCGTCAGGTCCGGATAAACGACTATTAGGTATACATGCAATTTTAATTGTTTTTTTTTATTTATTGAACAGTGGTCAGTAATTATTACAGCATAACGAAACAGTGTGAACTATAGAAGGACCATAGATGAAGCCAGAGGAATAAAGCAATAAAAAAAATGAAATAAATAAAATAAAAAATAAAACCATTAATAACTGGCACAATATTTATAAAATAAAAATAAAATACAATAAGTTAAACAATAAATACATATAAAGTAAAGCTTAAAATAAAAATTAAATATTAAGAGCCTAGGTGATTCAAAATGAAGTACTGAGGAATTTTAAATAGGGCATGACAAGATAATGTTTTCCTAGCCTTAGTGTTTCCTAAACCAGAAAGTGTTTTAAAATATTGTTTAAATTCTTTCATGAATACCTTAAAAAGCGGTTTATTATTGGAGAATCTGCAATTATGGACGTAGTATTTAGCAAGTAAAAGTAAAAGATTTATGAAGTAGAACGCTTCCTCAGTATTATTGTCTGTACCAATAAAACCAAACAACACACTTTCCCAAAACAAAGAAAAACTGGAATAAAGTTGAAGTCAGAATTATTAACCCCCCTGAATTATTAGCCCCCGTTTATTTTTTCCCCCAATTTCTGTTTAACGAGATTTTTTCAACACATTTCTTAACATAATAGTTTTAATAACTCATTTCCAATAACTGATATATTTTATCTTGCCATGATGACAGTAAATAATATTTTACTAGATATTTTGACATTTAAAGGCTTAACTAGGCTAATTAGATTAACTAGGCAGGTTAGGGTAATTAGGCAAGTTATTGTATAATGATGGTTTGTTCTGTAGACCATCGAAAAAAATATAGCTTAAAGGGGCTAATAATATTGACCTTAAAATGTTTTTTAAAAAATTAAAAACTGCTTTTATTCTAGCCAAAATAAAATAAATAAGACTTTCTCCAGAAGATAAAATATTATCAGACATACTGTGAAAATTTCCTTGCTCTGTTAAACATCATTTGGGAAAAAGTATAAAAAGAAAAAAGTTCAAAGGGGGGCTAATAATTCTGACTTCAACTGTATATATACACTCAATCACAAATTTGCAAAAGTTACCCCAAAATAGTTTTGTGTAGGTACAGTACCAAAATAATGTAGTTGTTTCACTTTGTAAATTACAAAAAAGCGCACAATGTGTCAATATCCGATTTAAATATTTTAAAATAGCTACTCCTTGGGTAGAATCTGTGGATTAATTTAAAGGACACTTCTCTGATTTTGTTCACAATAAGGTATTTGTGGTGCAAAAGCCAAACTTTTCTCCAGTTTGAAATATTTGTAAAATTGTCCTAATAAGCAATAACATGATTTTGAGACATCTTCTTTCTTGTATACATGCAAATGTGAAGGGTATGGCCCGTGAGTCTTGTCACAGTTTGTTTTGTCTTCTGATTCATTCTGATTGTGTTCACGTTTGAGTTTTCGTCTTCTGGTTAAACAAAAAAGAAGATATTTTGAAGAATGCTGCAAACTGTACATTTCCAACCAGTTTTTAACATTCTTAAAAAGACAAATTAAAAAAACTATTATTGGGGGTTAGAGTATACCTTTATTGACTAAGATGTTTTGTTTTGTTACTTGTAGTATGAGCTTTCAAAACAGAAGAAAGAAGAAATTTGGAAGGTAGAGAGAGACGGAGAGCAAGAGGGTAAAGGGGCTGTGTGAAGTGGCATGTTTCCAGGAGAGTCAGCTTTGAGATGCACTAATTAAAGGAGCCATAATTAGAGGTGCATCTGACAAACAGAGAGCAGCTTTCATCTCTATCTGCTCCTCTCTGGGCAGAAACCCCTACACGCACCCTGCACCTCTCCTCATTCCTCCTGCATCCTGATTTACTGCTCCAATCTCCTCCATATTTCCTCAGCGCTTTTACATCTTACTTACACTTAGAGATGAGATGAGATACACGTGGAAAAATGCCAAGCAAGGAAACATACTACTCAAGGATAGACTAGAGATATTTAGCCTGTCGTCTTGCAGCATTTTTTTTCCGTTTTGTCCTTTCATATTGGCTCATCTTGTATGCAGTACACGTTTATCAGCCAGTTTTATCTGACTTTTAAATTTATGGCATCATTTTTTATGTTTGTGTCATCACCACAGGGTTGTTAAAGTTAACTAAAATCGTGAAAATTTAATTATTTTTGTAGCTTGAAATAAGATAGATTTTGACAGATTTTTTTATACCAGCTACAAAGAAAAATAATCTTTCTCATTTAGTTTAGATCTAAAATAACACACCAAAGAAACCTAGTTAAAATTAAATGTACTCTAAAAATAGAAAATAACAGCTGTACGACAAAAAATATATGTACCCAAATTAAATAAACTGATGCTAAAATAACCCTGTTCATCACACCACAAAAATTATATATATATAATATATATATATATATATATATACATATATACACACACACACACACACACACACACACACACACAAACACACACACACACACACACACACACACACACAACAGTCCTTTATGGTTCTTGAATCTGATTGGTTGATAGCTGTGCGATATTCTGCAAATAACAGCACTCGTACAGCCTCTTCACCCTTTACCCTTGTGTATTACTCCGCCCACATACAGAGTAGTTGTTTAGATTGCAATTATGTAGTTTATATATAAGGACTGTGCCTATTTTTAAATATTTTTTTTAATTTCGGAGCATCAGATTCAGTGCATCAACCGCCATCAGCCTGTCTGAGCAAAGTGCATGTCTGAAAAAGTGATGGTTGACGTTTCGCCACAAGATGGCGACAGAGAGCGCATAATAAGTCCTTAGGGGAGAAAAACAGCCTTTTCTCAGCGTAAATTTTAAACTACAGCAGAACAAATCATTATGTATCAGGTAAGTGACATTCTGAGTCGATCTCTCTCTTTTGTATTGTGTAGTGCTGCATTTATACCACAGAAACTGGTAGTAATTGCATTGCTCTGGCTTTTCGGGGTTAATTCTTGTGAAATCTTGATTGCAACAGAGAAATCTGGGAGATATCACTGTAGACTGATGGCATTTCATGCCGTTCAGCCTTATAATCTTAAAATGTCAGCAAAAATTACCTGTTTTGTCATCACTTTAGACATTAGAGCTAGTATTTGAATGATTCTCTAGCGTAAAGTGACGTTGGTGAATTAGTAAAGGTTTCTCCTGTTCTGACGTCAGCTGCAGATGTAAATGAATGGCAGAAGTAAGCAGTTCCTAGTACAAAAGAATTTTTGAGACTCTCTGTGTTTGATTTTTTTTTTATATACACAATTATGCTTTCAAACTGTAGTGTAAACGCAATATCACACTCGCAGCAGTGCGATATGGCTGTATATCGGCACTGATGGGGGGCACTAAGGCACTCAGCCTGTGGCCTCAAGCCAACGCATTGTTCTCACCGGTGCCGATATACAGCCATATTGCACTGCTACTAGTGTGATATAGCTCACACACACACATACATACAGTATATATATATATATATATATATATATATATATATATATATATATATATATGTGTGTGTGTGTGTGTGTGTGTGTGTGTGTGTGTGTGTCTGTGTGTGTGTGTATATATATATATATATATATATATATATATATATATATATATATATATATATATATATATATATATATATATATATATATGTATATATACTGTATATATATATATACAGTTGAAGTCAGATTAGCCCCCCCCCTTACAATTTTTGTTTTCTATTTTAAATATTTCCAAATTGGAAATTCACAGCAAAAAGGTCGCTGGTTCTAGCCTCGGCTGGGTACATGCGGTACAGGTGAATTGGGTAGGCTAAATTGTCCATAGTGTATGAGTGTGAATGAGTGTGCGTGGATGTTTACCAGAGATGGGTTGCGGCTAGAAGGGCATTCGCTGCGTAAAAACGTGCTGGATAAGTTGGCGGTCCATTCCACTGTGGCGACCCCGGATTAATAAAGGGACTAAGCTGAAAAGAAAATTAATGAGTGAATGAATATTTCCAAATTGATGTTTAACAGCAGGAAAATTTTCACAGTATGTCTAATACTATTTTTTCTTCTGGAGAAAGTCTTATTTGTTTTATTTCGGCTAGAATGAAAGCAGTTTAAAATTTTTTAAAAGCCATTTTAAGGTCAATATTATTAGCCCCTTTAAGCTATATATTTTTTCTGTAGTCTACAGAACAAACCATCGTTATTCAATAACTTGCCTAATTACCCTAACCTGCCTAGTTAACCTAATTAACCTAGTTAAGTCTTTAAATGTCACTTTAAGCTGTATAGAAGTGTCTTGAAAAATATAGAGTAAAATATTATTAACTGTCATCATGGCAAAGATAAAATAAATCAGTTATTAGAAATGAGTTATTAAAACTATTGTGTTTAGAAATGTGTTGAGAAAATCTTTTCTCTGTTAAACAGAAAATGGGAAAAAATAAAGAGGGGGGCTAAAATTATTTTAATTTTCATCATTTAATTAATACTCCACAATAATACAATTCCCACTGTTTTTTTTCTCATATAAATGCAATCTTGTTGATAATAAGAGACTTCCAACATAGACTCATTCTGAAAACGTAGCCCTATATACATTTCTGGAGATCATCAATTATGTAGCCAAAGTACATATAGGTGCATTTCCAGTTACCGGGTCAATCTGTGCTTTTTAAAATACTATTGGTTGGGTTTAGGGAAGGGGGAGGGGGAGGGTGGGGTCAGTCGATTGGTCAGTCAGTCATTCAGTCAATCAAACAGTCAGTGGACAGCGGCCTCTAGTATATTTACAGGAGAACAGCAGGTGCGAATGGCACACTCAAGAGAAATTTGAAATCTCAAAAAGAGTACACAGCGGCCTGGATTTGCGAAAACAAAAACTGCAAAAAAAATGTTCCTCCTGAGACGTATTTGACGGCCTCCAGAAATGTATAGACGTACGTTTTCAGAATGCGCCTGGGTTTGAGACTTCTTTCAAAATCATTAAAAAGCTTTCCAACCCAAACTTTTGAACAGTTCTGTACATGTCAGGTCACAATGTCTCATCTCCTGAACACAAAATTACAGCCTGTTAATTTCCTTGTCATCTGAGCTCATCTGTTCATTTTCTCATATCTCTCAAAGTTCATTACACTTGCTCTATCTGTGCCATCTTCTTCCTTTATCTCATCTCTACAGTACATTATCTCAGCCTGCTATCTTACACCTCTTTCTTGTACTCTCGACTTGCCTTTTTCGACTTTCACTTTACACTTTTTTTCTCTTTCCAAGGGTCTTCTCATTGCCACATTGTCTCCAGCCTCTAATTCGTAGTATCTCGTCTAATTAAGTCTCAAATCTTCTCCTCGTTCGCTCAGCCACTTATCTTACAGTATGTCATCCGCTCTCATTTCATCTTGTCACAACAATATCACAGCATGTTAATTTTCTCCTTACTCTGTCAACTCATATTATTCAGTTTCAACTCACCTTACTTATCTGTATTTTTTTACCTACAGTACTTATTTTATCTCATCAGTAGATTTGTTTCTCAGCCTAGCTTACACTTATTGTCCTTGATTGACTTCATTCATCACATTAACAGCCTGCTAGTTTTGTACATGTCATAATATATGACTTCCACTTTGTTCATTCTGCATTTTTTTTCACCCTGTTTCACACGTACGCTGTCTTTGACACACATCTCAGATAATCTCATTTTGTCTCTTTTAATTCCTTTTTTGGCTTTGTCCCTTTATTAATCAGGAGTCGCCATAGCGGACTGAACCACCAACTTATCCAGCATATGTTTTACGCAGCGGATGCACTTCCAGCCACAACCCAACACCGGGAAACATCAACACACTCTTACATTCACATACATACACTACGGCCAATTTAGCTTATTGAATTCACCTATACCACATGTCTTTGGACTGGGGAGGAAACCGAAGCACTCGGAGGAAACCCACGCAAACACAGGGAGAACATTGCATTATTATACTATCATACTGCGTTGATGGTAAAAAATTCTCTGATATCTACTTAGTAGGAACAGTACTGTATATGGCTTTGGTAAGTGCAAAAATTGTGCAGAAATGTTCTTTTTTATACTAATTAATTATCAGAGGAATTACCACTAGGCTGAAAAGCTCAGTTTTGAACATATTTGGAAGGGTCGCAAATTAATGAACTCTGCTCTGATGTTTTGAAGATTGTGTGCTCACACACACTCTCTCTCACACACACAAACACAAAACCCAACCCTCAAAGGAAGCAATATGTATTTTTTAGTACTCTCAATTATTCAGATTAAAAAAGCCTGTGTGTATATATATATATATATATATATATATATATATATATATATATATATATATATATATATATATATATATATATATATATATAATAAAATTATAATTTAAATATTTATATATAATACAAACAAATTATATATAGATCTAATATATATGTAAATATTTAGATTTTGAATTTTTTTAGTATTTTATATATTTTATTCATAAATAAACAATATTTATACACATTAAAACACCGATTACACACACATTATGTAAATTATGTGAATAAACAAACTTTTATTTTGGATGCGATTAATCACAATTATTTTACATTTTACAAAATACTTAATTCTATGTATTTTATGAGTGGTTTTTTTCATGGAGATCAAAAAATATCCCCTAGATCAGTGGTCCTCAACATTCAGATATTTTTATAATGATTTAACAAATTGTGGCTATGTGTATATATTATATGAAATTACAAATAGCCTATCTTATCGGCTATTTGTACTGACAAAGGAGATTGGTGTGGCTAAGAAGAGCTATACCAAAAAACTGCAAAACCAGTTTTCTGCCAACAACCCTGCATCATTGTGGAAAGGCCTGAAAGACCTTACCAACTTCAAAACACCACCCCCCAGCATCGACAGCAACAAACATCTTGCAAACGAGCTGAATACGTTCTACTGTAGATTTGACACCTCTGACCAGACACCTCACACCCGCTCGGACCATCTCCCTACACAGCCATCAACACCTCCAGCCATCTACCTCTCCCCCCCTGCACTTCAGATCAGTGAGGATAATGTGCGTCAGATCTTCAGTAAACAGAAGAGACGGAAAGCACCAGGTCCAGACGGTGTTTCACCAGCCTGTCTGAAAACCTGCGCTGACCAGCTGGCTCCTATTTTCACACAGATCTTCAACAGATCACTGGAACAGCGCAAAGTTCCATCCTGCTTCAAATGCTCCACCATCATCCCAATAGCAAAGAAACCAAAGATCACAGGACTCAATGACTACAGACCTGTTGCCCTAACATCTGTGGCCATGAATTCATTCGAAAAACTGATGCTAGCATATCTGAAGGACATCACTGGACCTTTGCTGGACCCCCTGCAGTTTGCCTAGAGCAAACCGGTCTGTGGATGATGCAGTCAACATGGGACATTAGAGTCATTCAGGTTCCTGGGCACCACCATCTCTTAGGATCTGAAGTGGGACATTCACATAGACTCTATTGTGAAGAAAGCCCAGCAGAGACTGTACTTCCTTCGTCAGCTGAGGAAGTTCAACCTGCCACAGGAGCTGCTCGTACAGTTCTACTCAGCTGTCATCCAATCCATCCTCTGCACTTCAATCACTGTCTGGTTCAGCTCAGCTGCCAAAACCGACCTCCGTAGACTACAGCGAATAGTCCGGACTGCTGAACGAATCACTGACACTACCCTTCCTACACTTCAAGAACTGTACTCTTCCAGAATGAGTAAAAGGACTCGCAAAATCACTCTGGACGCCTCGCACCCAGCACACTACCTGTTCGAACTGTTACCGTCTGGTCGGCGCTACAGAGCACCAAGCACAAAAACAGCCAGACACAGGAAAAGTTTCTTTCCTCAGGCCATTTACCTCAAGAACAGTTAAATATTCCCCTACTGTGCAATAAACGTGCAATACTTTCTCATACGCACTTGTACACAGCACCTTATAACAATATACAATGCAATACTTTCTCCATTTGCATTGGTACACAGCACCTTATAACCTGTATATTTACAACATATCTGTACATACAATTCAACATTCAGATATTTTTTACTTACTGCATCTCTGTTTAATGTTTATCGCCTTTTTCTTTTCTCATATTTAATTTTGTGTTGTCACTTGTCACTTTATGTACACTGGAAGCTTCTGTTGTCAAAACAAATTCCCGTGTGTGTGAAGCACACTTGGCGATAAAACTGATTCTGATTCTGTTTATACAGTATGTAGCAGGGCATTGAATTACTTACTATTTATTTATTTACATTTGAACTATAAAATCATGGGTAGGGATGCACCGATACCACTTTTTTACAAACCGATACGAGTACGAGTATTTTGATTTGTGTACTCGCCGATACCGATACCGATACTTCATAGATTTGGTTTCAACTAAGTTTATTTGTTCGTTTTTTTGCTTGGTTTTTTGCCTGTAGCAAGGATGAACACCAAAATCTTTAACAGGAGGCTGTTCCAAGCCAAAAATATACACATTGTTGAAAACCCTCCTAACCCAGACCTTGTCTATTAACGATTAAGCATGGACATTTAAAGGATGAGATATCCTTGCGACTTACATGTGTGCACGACTTCACACATTACACAAGGTGTGTGCTGTGTACGTTACCTTATAGAGTCACTGTCATTGCATATTGGGGACGCATAAAACACTGTTTTGCACCATTCTTTCATATTCATGAGTCCTGCCTTTGATCCGCGGTCAATTAATCAAAAAGTACTAGATGTTTATGGGTAGGTTGCGGTTAATAGCTCATTTTAAAAATCACGCGACCATCATCTCACAATGTTTATTAATAAATAATCTTGTTTTATTAAAATAAAAGTGATTTCGCAATGTCGAGCCACTGACAAAGCCAACTGCAGAAAAACAAAGCAACCATCGCGGCAACCGCAGTGATCTCTTTTCCCGAAGTTCAGCTGTTCTTTTTTGCACTTCATTATTATGCGTTTAATGTTAAAAAATCAATAATGAATAGACCTCAAAAGTGTATCCTGTGTGTGTGTGTGTGTGTGTGTGCGTCTTCACTGAAGCCTCGCTCTTCTAAAACCGAAAGTTGTTTATGTCAGGCAATATTTCGGCTTTTAATCGAATGAAAAGTTAATTTAAATAAGCCAATATTTAAAAACTGCAGTAAAGTAACTGTGTCGTGCGGTCACACATCGAAACTGAGGTCTGATCTAATCTCTCTCTCGCTGTCATCCAGACAATGATACGGAGACGCAGCATAAGTCAAGCCGCAAAACGGAGGCTGGTACCAGTTTACAGAATAGCTGAAGCCTTTGCGAAATCTGTCAAAATACAGCACTGAAATTTATAGGCATAAATGTCTTTGAGCCAAAAAGTCTAGGCTATCTGTAGGATATCTGACGCAATCAGAGCCGATGGTATGTACAATTTGTGTAGCCTAATAATTATATTAATTCTAATAAAATGAAAACCAAAATCAACAATTCATTGCATTTTTCGTTTGATAAAAAATATACGGAAACGAAAAAAATCAAAGGGTGACTAGTTTGTATTGATTTGTTTTAATATGAATAAAAATATGCTTAGCCTGTTTAAGCTTAGCGGTTATATGCGCTGCCAATAGACAAGCCATTCAAAAATATTATTTTACTGTGTACTGAGTTATAAGGTATATTTTACAATAAAAACTAAAATGTAGCATGCCTCGCTGTCATTTAAAACATGCAATTCATAACACCCCAGAGCTGTAGGTCTGTGTATGCAGTGTGTAAATGTACGGGTATATTCATACTGCGCACCCAGTGCCGGCGCGTCCATATAGAGGCGACCTATAATATATAATAGTGAGGGCGGCAAACGCGCCCCCAACGTACTGACTTTCATCTGCAACATCAACACAATCCCCCCTAAATAAAATATACGGGCCCGTGAAGTTCAGCACTTGTCTTGCCAGTGTATGCTGCTGTCTGTCTTGTGTGTATAGCGCTGCAGTGCGCGTCAACAGCTGCTGAAAAAGCGCGCGTGACAGCTCAAAGCCGGTATCGATTTAACCACAAGCAAGATCATATCATAAATATTACATTAACGATACTTATCGAAATATTTATACATTTACATAGTGTTTGAGATTGTGTGGTCTGTAAAAGCTGTCTGATCTTTACAGAAGCTGTAAACTGACACGTGCGCAGTGACCGCAGTGATGTTTAAACTCATGCGCTTTTATTTAGCCTGTAGTCTTAAGATTTTTTTTTTACATAATGTTCCATTTCTTAAAATTTATTTCATTTTTTTATTTATAGTTTATATATAAAATGAGTGATAACTTGTTTGAGTGCTTAGCTGTGATCATTATGCAAGGATCATATTTCATATTCGGTTTATTCTTCAGTAGCCTAAGCTATAGATTCGTTAATAATGTATTTTATAAACAGATTGTTTAAAAGGACTAAGCTATTAATATATAATACATTAGGCTAATTAATACATTAAGACACTGAAGTCAGGTAGGGCAACAAATCACATCCATAGTGAATTACTGTTCAGCGGTATCGGTGCGTGGTATCGGCCTTTCATGTCCTATACGAGTACGAGTATTTTAACCAAGTATCGACCCGATACCCGATACTGGTATCGGTATCGGTGCATCCCTAATCATGGGTCTCCCCACGTTTTGTGTCTGATTTTTTTTGTCTGATTTTGTGAGCCAACTGACAGTTGTTTGCTCCCCTCTTTTTCCCTGTGTTCTGCCGGCCACGGCCACTCCTTCCTCTGCTCGCAGAGCTCCACGCCCATCATGAAGCATTTAAAAAAAAATCTGAGGTAGACTTGAAAGAGGGGGGTTTCATGACCCTTTAAACAGGTTAAAATGTTTTCCCAATTTGTTAGTGGTTTTCTGTTGGCCACTATACAGTAGTACATTATGTGCACAAATTAAAAGCATTTCTTAAAAAAAAGTCACACTGCCAAGTACCAACTACTGACCTGCCATGCATAATACAGTGTTTTGTTATGTTCACAGATATATTTAAACCATAACTGTTTTGACGCTGTTGTCACTTACACATTAAATTCTGTCAAAAAGCACAGGAATGTTTTTTTAGTACATTGTTGTTGTGTAAATATAGTCGGCCTTTATCTCATGTTATTTTGTCTCATCTTATTTCCACTTTTTCTCATCTCTTCTAATTCCTGCTTAATCTTCCATGTAAATAATAAAGTAGAGGCGAGAATGTGGTGATAAGATATGATATAATCCTTGAAAAACATGTCAGCAAACCAAACAGGCAGAATGATTGATAGACAAACAGCATTTCTGATTGGCTACTGTTCTTTTAGGACCACCCCAGACTCTACTTTTATTGTTGTTTACAGAGTTAACCTGTCACAGAAATGGGTGTAATTTCTCTGCACACCCATTTTAGTGCTCTCTGTCAGGTAGCAAGGACATTTTATGTGGTAATCCATAAAAAAAAGTGAAAGACAAAAATCTCATAGCACTTTTACGCATAAGGCTACTGAAAACTTCACAATGGCACTTATGTCAGCCTGACTTACTTCTCACTTCTCCACTAAATTGAGTTCCAGGGAAAGTTCCTGCTACAATTAAGTTAGCCATTGGGATTGTTTTATAAATAACTCTGTATAAAATGCATGCTGTTTTCTCATTTCAGACTCAAAAGCTGAAAAAGAAGTACTTGTTTTGCTTAATGTTTCAAGGGAAGCTTGAGAGTCTATATGGCTAGTAAAGCACAGCATGAAAAAAAAAGATGTCTACTCTGGTGTTTTGTTTTTCATGGTCATTCTTTTGTCACCTTTATATTTTGTTTCACATCATTCATCAAAATAACCTGCACTGTCTCGAGGCTGTGCTTCAACAGTGAAGTCTAATAAGTGTAATCCTGAGGTCTCCGAGCAGCCAAACATATCCTGGAGCCAGACTGCTTTTATTGCATTTCACAGGGAAATTGGATTTTGTTTCAAAAGTCAGGCTTGAGCTCAGATCAACTGAAGATGTGTATGTGATGCCATGAAGCAATGCACGACATGCGTAAAGCCATTTTATATGTGCATGTGTGTGCGTGCATTAATGCACATGTCGAACATGCTGACAGCAGACTGCTGTCACACTACACGTTCAGGAAAACAGCATGTGATATAGATCACCACTTTAACATGTATGTGTGAATCAGCTGAAACTGTGATGATGTGTGTGCTGGTGGTGGAAACACATCACAAGTACCTAACACTTAACATAATCTGATTCATTTAATCCAGTTAAATGTAAAGCAGTGTTATTTGTTCATTGCCTTTTTTTGTTCAGCTACATTTTTTTAAAGCAGGGGTTGCCAAACCTTTTAGCCCAGAATCCCAAAATAACAATGCCAGTGACTCATGACCCCCTATGATCAGGTGGTTATAAATATACAAATGTTGTGCACATACACCAATAGGCATATACTGTAACTACGAGCATACTGACAACACAAAAAAAACTGCAACAGTCTAACAGCTAGATATATGCCAATATTTGATAATTCAATATACACTCTTAGACATTTTATTGTATTTTTGCAGTATCTTACTAGTAGCAAGTTACCGCAACTCCCCCTTTACAGTAACTTGCCTGTAAATGTGTTTTACAGAAGCGGAGCTTTACCGCAATTTCATTTTACAGTAAAATAGCCTTACCACAACTTATTTTTATGGTAAAATGCCTTTTTCCACATTTTAAATTTTCAGCATGACAATTTTTACAGAACAAACAACAAAAATCAGTCCAATGCAGAGTAACAGACTGTTACCCTGATGAAGGCAGCTCTCTGCCGAAACGAGTAGGTTTTTTAAAGATTAGCCATGTGAATAAAGCCTTTTTAGTATTTTTTTCCACATCTTTCGAGTGCCTTGGACTGTTTTTTGTTGTTTGTTCTGATGAATCCCTTGCTCAAAGAGCACCGGCACGTTATCTGAGCTACCCAGAGCACTTTTTGTTAGTTTTTAAATTTTTACAGTACTTTTACTGTAATTTATTTACATATTACACTAACAGTACAAAACCTTTTTTTAGTATTTACTATTGAATTTAATACATTCCAAAAAGGGACCAATTTCTTTCATTGTCTCATTTTTGTCTTCAACTACAGAAGCAGTAGTTCATTACTTTGATTACAGTAGAATACTGCTAATTCCTAATATGCAGTAAGCTACTGTAAAAGTTTTAAATTGACACAAAATGCAGTGCATATTACAGAAGTGTGGTATATGTATTAATGTGTAGAATGTATGTGATATTTTACTCAGTGTTTTTTGCAGTAAATTGCAAAATACAGTATTTATTTATTTATATATGAGCAATATCACACTCGTAGCAGTGCAATGTGGCTGTATATTGGCACTGGTGGGAGGCATGTGTTGACGATATACAGCCACATTGTACTGCTACTCGTGTAATATTGCATTTATACAAAAGTTCGACAGCACAATAGTGTATATAAAAAAGAAAATCAAACACGCATAGTGTCAAAACCCTTTTGTATGAGGAAAGATTTTCTTCTGCCATTCATTCACATCTGACGTCAGAACAGTAGAAACCGTTGCGACTTCACAAACGTCAATTTAGAGCTAGTATTTGAATGATTCTCTAGAGTAATGTCTAAAGTGATGACTAAACAGGTGATTTTGCTCACATTTTAAGATTATAAGGCTGAACGGCATGAAATGCCATCAGTCTACAGAGATTTCCCACTATTTCTCTATTACAATCAGGATATCACAATAATTATCCCCAAAAAAGCCAAAGCAAAGCAAACACTACCAGTTTCTGTGGCATAAATACAGCACTATACATTACAAAAGAGAGACTGACTTAGAATGTCACTTTCATAATGATTTGTTCAGCTGTAGTTTACGCTGAGAAAATGCTGTTTTTCTTACCTAAGAACTTATTTTGCGGTCTCTGTCGCCATCTTGTGGCGGAACGTCAACCGTCACTTTCTTTGATCTGCTCAGACATAATGATGGCGGACGATGCACTGAATTCGATGCTTCAAAATTATAAATATTTTGAAATAGGCACTATCCTTATAAATAAACTGCATAGCTGAAATCTAAACTAACTACACTACATTCTCGACTAAAAAAAGCCTCATAAGTACATTATGTTGCCCAACAGCAGCAATATTTGTCAAACTGTAGAGTGTCCTCTGCTTGTTGCTGTATGTGGGTGGAGTAATACACAAGGGTGAAGGGTGTAGAGGCTGTACAAGTGCTGTTATTTTCAGAAAATTGCACGGCTATCAGCCAATCAGATTTAAGAACCAGACAGAACTGTTGTATATATTATTACTTTGGTGTATTTTGCACATAAAATCGTAGTCATAATCTGATCAGTCATAATGGTTTTATTAAATGGGCTTATATAGACTAATAAAGTTCAGTTGTATTTTGTTTACTAATATTAGTACCTTTTATAAATCTGTCTTTTACTCACTGTTGATTTGAATCCATTGACTTACATTTACTAATGAGACTATTGTAAAGTGTGGTTTATTGTACTTTATAATGCTTTGCAAATTAATTTGGTTACAACATTTTTTTTGGTTACAACCATTCTTGCCAATTAACAAGTTGGGTGCCTACAGTAGTAACCCCTCAGAACATTCTACCAACCACCTAGCAATGCCTTAGCAATCGATTTACTTCCTACCAACTGCCTTTGAGTCCCAGCTCAGTCACAATGCATTCAAATATGAGGTGTGTTCTGTGAGGAAACAATAAACATAACAGATTCAACCTTAATTTCTGTTTTCTACCTCAATTCATTTTCAGTGAAATGCCACCAGTATCTCCAAATAGACTATTACATGCACATCTGTCCGTTACGTAGATGCTATCTCAAAATAAAAAGTGCTTTGCTAAGCAACAAGAAAACATCAGACACCTGCAATTCACCAAATGATGATAATCTGTCCGTAATGGAAAGTGTTCTTTTGTGCACATGCCATAATCATGTGAACGATGCTCGATACGAGTCGGTGTGTGTGTTTTGCACAATAACGATAAAAGCAACTGTGTTCCTATCTATTTTGATATTTTCAGCTCAAAGCTTGTAAAGCAAGAAAGAGAGAGAGAGAAAGAGAGAGAGAGAGAGAGAGAGAGAGAGAGAGAGAGAGAGAGAGTGAGTGAAAGACAAAGAAAAGCAGAGGAAGAAACTCCCGCTGTGCCCTGAGTCCTTCAGCGCCGGCTCTCGGTTGTGATTCAGTGCCCGCGTGAGGATTGTGGGCGCCTGCTAATGTGATTTTGCGTATGTGTGCTTGTTTCTGCGTCACAACAAGGAACGTCCCTGTTAGATCATGGACGCCAATAACTATAACACACATGATGAAGACTTGCCTCATTTGCTTTATAATTGTGTTTTTCTTTTATATTTTGGTGCGATGTATTCGGTCATTGTTTACTCATCTTCAACTTGATCCAAACCTTGTTTGAGTTTCTTTCTTTAGTTGAACAGATAGGAAGAAATACTGAAGAGTGTTGGGAAGGGAAACAGCCATTTACTACCAAAGTCTACTTTATAGGAATGTCAATGGGCGGCACGGTGGCTCAGTGGTTAGCACTGTCACTTCACAGCAAAAAAGTCACAGGTTCGAGTCAGCTGGTCCAGTTGGCATTTCTGTGGGGAGTTTGCATGTTCTCCTCGTATTTGTGTGGGTTTCCTCCGGGTGCTCCGGTTTCCCCCACAGTCTAAAGGCATGCGCTATAGGTGAATTGGATAGGCAAAAAATTGTCTGTATTTTGTGAAAGTGAGAGTGTATGGGTGTTTCCCAGTACCGGGTTGCGGCTGGAAGGGCATCCACTGCATTAAGCATATGCTGGAATAATTGGCGGTTCATTCCACTGTGGTGACCCCTAATAAATAGGGGGAATAAGCCGAAGCAAAATAAATGAATGAATGAATGTCAATGGCTCCCCTACATACACACACACACACACACACACACACACACACACACACACACACACATATAAGCAATTTCAAAATATAAAACAAAATAAAAACTAAAACTAATGAAAAATCCAAAACTATTATAACCTTGGTGCAAATTACATTTTTTTCAGGCACAGTTCACCCAAAAATAAATATTCCTTCATTGTTCTAAGGAATGTTGGGGAGCCTTTTTTTTTTTTTTTTTTTTTATGCAATATGCAAAAAGGTACACAAATTGGGATCATACAAAAACAGAGAAAATAAAACAAAAACAACAACAATACAGTCAGGTACTGGCAAGGTGCGTGTATTTTAGTTTAGTTTTAATTAGTTTCAGTATTAGTTTTTATTACATTTCTTTTTCTTAATAAGGATTTTTGATAGGTGCGAGATTTACAATTTAAAAAAAAAAAAATTCAACCAAACATACATTTTTTTAAAGATGTATTCAGAGGACTCATGACCATTATCATCTACCACTACCATCTATCAATCCTCAAAGTCAAACTCAACAGCCCACAAGATAGCAGCCTTAACTACAATATGTGCAAGGCTGCTTCTGACGCTTGATACACAGTCATGATGGGAAGTTCAGACGCGAACCAGTTCTTTTGTGAAAATCCTCCCATGTTAGGACTCAATACACCAAAACAATGTAGTCAGCATTTCAAACATAATTTCAGTCAGTTAAAACATCAACGTGATTTGAAAAGTTTCTTACAATTATGTTTTGTTACTCAACTGAAGCATGATTCACTTATTTAAACTCCATTAAGACTTTGTTATGAAATAAACTTAATTTCTCAAAACTCTCTCATTATTCTGCTATTAAGCATAACAAAAACAAATTTGATAATCCTAACTTACCTAAAAGAGAAAAAGTTTAGTCACATTAACATTGTTAATTAACATTAACATTGACTTTTTTAAATGGTTATGTGCCTTTTTATACAGTGTATGTAAACTTCTGGTTTCACCTGTATATACAGGTGAATTGGGTAAACTAAATTGTCCATAGTTTATGTTTGGTAAAATAATTTCTAATTGCATCTTTAGTGATTTTCAGCTAATTACCATGTCTTGTTCCAATAGGTGAATTTAGAGGGTTTTGCATAAAAAGCAGAAGTGGATTCAGCTGGTTTTGATGCAAAAAAATCTACCTTGTTAAAAAACAAAAGATTTTTGAAAAAAGGTTATTTTATTTACTAGCTAATAACCTTACCATTACATATAAAATGAAACTCCTGAACCTAATTATAGGAGCCTGATAGAAAATGCTCGTTTACAAGAAAAGAGGTCTGATGGACACACACACACACACACACACACACACACACACACACACACACACACACACACACACACACATACACATACATATATATATATATATATATATATATATATATATATATATATATATATATATATATATATAAATAATTGTTTTATTACAGCAACCAATTCAAGTACTTTAATATAATATAGCTTAAAAATATTTCAAATATTCAATTCAAATATTTACTATAATTTACTACAGTATTTTTTAATGTGAGATTTATCCTAACGTTAAATGTTTTCTTCAGTTTAACAATTTCTTTTTAAATCATGGAGGATGATGAGAAAACACAAAGCCGGGTCAGCAAACTGCTCTGTTTGTTTATTCACAGATGTAATGACTGGGAATCTGTGGTTCAATCATGTGAGTGTTTAGGTTTGAAGGCAGCATGGACTGATAAGCAACATGGAGGGAACGTTTACGCTGTGACTTCCTGCTAAAAAAGATACGACAGTAAATTACCGGGAGAGCTCAGGACGGACAGAACAGTGCTCGTCCTTTTGTGCTCATCTGGGTCCACATCCAAGCCTTAATCACCAGCAAAACTGACTTGGCAAGCCAGCAAAGGGCAGCTTCTCTTTCCCAGGTGTGGAGTCATTTGGAATAATCTGACTAATCAAAATGTAACACTGCCACCATGTGCTTGGTTTAAGAATTGCATGCCATTATATTTATTTATTTTTATTTTTTTCCAGCAGCAGCTCCATTCAAATGCAAACCCTAGTGACAAACTCTGATACCGCTGGGCAACAAGCATATACAGTAATCCAATACGCCCACAAACCACATCCATTAAAAAAAGCCCCTCTGTGGCATGATAAATAAAAGCTGAATGCATGCCCAGTCACAAGCATTTTCCTTTTCCTTTAATCAAACTCCATGGTTGTAGACTCAGCTCAGTGTGGATCAGATCCAGCTTCAATCACTGCCTATATATCCAAGCCCTACGGTCAAACAAGACAGCGGCACTGCAGTATTAATGCAGTGGAAATAAATTAACAAGATTTATAGACGCAAACTAGCCGAATCTTAGCTTGTAATCATTTTAAAGGGATAGTTCACTCAAAAACGAACATTCTGTCTTCATTTACTCACCTGTCACCTGATCAATAGCAATTTGAGTTTCTTGCTTCAGCACAAAAGAAGATATTTTAAAGATGCTGGTTGCTTGGACCCATTGACTTCCATAGTAATCGTTTTTTCTACTATGGAAGTGGATGGGTAAAAGCAATAAGCATTCTTCAAAATGTCTTCTTTTGTGTACAACAGAAGGAGAGTTTATTGGTAAATGATTAGGTCATTTTCATTATTTGTGAACTATTTCTTTAACAACCTAAATATAACCAGCCCGATCTTGAGGAAACTATTTTATGTACTGTATTGTCTGAAAGTGGCTAATTCGTACTAATTTGTACAATTCAATTCGTATGGAAAAAAAGCTTTTTTTAAAATGAGTCATGTCCCCTAACCCTCATTGGGGGATGAGCAAATCATACAAAAATATTCATATGAGATTAAGTATAAATTCATTCATTCTATATGTTTACATAATTCGTACAAATTTGTACAATTCAATTAGTATGAAAATGTACACTTTTTAAAATTCCCCTAACCCTACCCCTCATTGGGGTATGAGCAAAACGTACAAACATGTTTGAATGAGATTACATACAAATTAACTAATTCTATATGTTCATATAATTTGTCCAAATTAATTTAATTCGTATGAAAACATACTACAAAAGGAGGTGTGTCCACTAACACTCATTGGGAGATGAGCAAATCATACAAAAAAATTCAAATGAGATTATGTACAAATAAATAATTCTATATGTTTACATAATTCATACAAATTTATACAATTTAATTTATATGAAGTCGTATACTTTTTTAAAAAAGGCATGTCCCCTAACCCTAGCCCTCATTGGGGGATGTGCAAATCGTACAAACATGTTTGAATGAGATTACGTAAAATTAATGAATTCTATGTTCACATAGTTCGTACAAATTGGTACAATTTATTTCGTATGAAATGTACACTTTTTAAAAGAAGGCATGTCCCCTAACCCCCATTGGGGTATGAACAAATCGTACAAACATGTTTGAATGAGATTACGAACAAATTAATTCATTCTATATTTTCACAAAATTCGTTCAAATTTGTATAATTTAATTAGTATGCAGTGTTGGGCAGTAGTGTCGCTACAAGTAGTGACGCTACTAGCTTAACTACATTTCTCAGTAGCGTGGCGGTGGCGTCGCTACATTCTAAATCAAATAACTTTTCAGTAGCGAAGCTATTTTATCAGTCAAGTAGCACAGTAGCGTCCACACAAGCTACATTTACTGATCGCGGACCAATAAGTGACGGCACCGACATTATATATATATATATATATATATATATGTAAACTGTATGTATATATATAGTATATACTATATATAGTATTTAAATGTGTAACATCTGGTTTCATTGGATTTTTTTTTGTTTTAGCTGTTATATACTATAATTTGTTTCTGTTTAGAACAGCATATTATTTACAGTAAATAACTGAACTGAACTATTATGCCTCATGTTTTATTGACAGTTTTATTGATCACTAAGATATGATTGACTTGGATTTAAATTGCTTTGATTTAAAAATGAAAATTGCAAAAATAGTTTGATGTAGCTAAGCTACTTTTGCCATGTAGCTTTTAGCTTAGCTTGCTACATATCCCAGGGGGTAGCTTTTAGTGTAGTTAATCTACATTTTAAGTAGATTAATAGCTTAGCTCACTGCCCCTCATTGGGAGATGAGCAAATCCTACAAAAATGTTCGAATGAGATTACACACAAATAAATAATTCTATATGTTCACATGATATGCACAAATTCGTACAATTTAATTTGTATGAGAACATCCACTTTTTAAAAGAAGGCGTGTATCCAAAACCTACCCCTCAGTCAGGGATAAGCAAATCGTACAAAAATGTTCAAATGAGATGATCTACAAATTAAATAATTCTATACTGCATGTTCACATAATTCATACAAATTTGTAATATTTAATTTGTATGAAAACGTACACTTTTAAAAAGGAGACATGTTCCCTAACCCCACCCTTCATTGGGGATTAAGCAAATTATACAAAATAGTCAAATGAGATTACATACAAGTGTATTAATTCTACGTATATGTTCACATATGTAAACACATTTGTGCAATTTAATTAGTATAAAAATGTACACTTTTTAAAAGAAGGCATGTCCCCTAAGCCTAACCATCATTGGGGGATGTGCAAATCGTACAAACATGTTTGAATGATATTACGTACAAATTAAAAAATTCTATGTTCACAAAATTCATACAAATTCGTACAATTTAATTTGTATGAAAACATACACTTTTAAAAAGGAGGCGTGTCCTCTAATCCTACCCCTCATTGGGAGATGAGCAAATCATACAAAAATGTTTGAATGAGATTACATACAAATGAATTAATTCTATATGTTCACATAATTTGTACAAATTTGTATAATTTAATTCGTATGACAACGTATACTTTTTTAAAGAAGGCGTGTCCCCTAACCCTGCCCTTTATTGAGGAATGAGAAAATCATACAATTTGTAAACAAAAATGTTTGAATGAGAATACGAACAAATAATTAATTCTAAATGTTCACATAATATGTACAAATTCGAACAAATTAATTCTTATGAAAATATACCCGACGCATACCCTACCCCTCATTAGGGTATGAGCAAATTGTACAAAGATGTTCAAATGAGATTACTACTGTATATAAAAATTAATTGATTCTGTATGTTCACATAATTCGTACAAAATTGTACAATATAATTTGTATGAAAACGTACATTTTGAAAAGATGCATGTCTCCTAACCTTACCCCTAATTTGGGGATGAGCAAATCATATAAAAATGTTCGAATGCGATTACGTACAAATTAATACATAATTTGTACGAATTAAAACAATTGAATTCACATGAAAACGTACACTTTTTAAAAGGAGGTGTGTCCCGTAACCCTACCCCTCAGTGGGGGATGAGCAAATCGTACAAAATTACGAGATTACGAACAAATTAATGCGAATTAGTCACTAAATCAAAACGTTACGAACTGCCGTGACATTGTGTTGCAATAACAATGGGTGTACAGATAAAACACATTTCCTGTCTGAAATCTGCATGTTTATTATTATTCTTATTATTATTATTTATATTTTTAACAATAAAAATATAAATAATTCATGCACTGCCCTTGCCTTACAGAAACACAACTCAAGAGGAATGTTCGCTAAACGCTAATGCTGGAAGGCATGAAAAATGTGCAGGCAAATTCTTTTAAAAGCACGTCAGGATCAATATTCGTTGTGTGTTGTGCTATATTGCAGCCTGCGGTTGTCAAATTATATTTCAGCATCCAGCAGCGTGATTCCGTACTGCAATAAAGCACAAGCATTATAGCACATCATTAGATGCCAGTGTTTGGGTTCCACACTGTGACAGTGATTAATCCCTGTGTTTTTATTATTTTATCGCCGCGTCTCTTCTTAAGCAACAGTGCTGCAACGAGAGCCAGATTCCTCTGTCCTGCAGCCTCAGGCAAACACACACTGATGCTGTCTTTGCCCCAGGCCTCTTTTCAAAGAGCTCCTCATGTTGCTCAACACGTGCTTTCACTAAGAATAGTGAAGATTTTAATGGATTTAGCTTGAATTTACATATTATTTATAAACACATTTACAAAACACTATTCTTCATACAATTCATACTGTATATAAAGAGTAGGTTGTGCAAATGTCTTTTATACATAATTCTAAAACTATTGTTTTGTTTATATATATATATATACAGTTTATATATTATTTTTCAACTTTGCTTCACATGTTTTCACTGAGAACAAAGCATGAGAAATTGACTGAGGTTTAGCTTGATTTATGTGTGTGTGCGTGTATATAAACGTTAGATATTACTAATAATCAATCTACACACTATACTATAAAATTATTATTTTCTATAAATGTATATTTTATATAATTCTGTATGTTCACATCCAGTTCATGAAATGGAAATCATAACAGTACCAATCATATATAATAATATTATTATAACAATAATAAATAATAATCTAATAAATATATATTACTTTAACAAATTAAAATAATAACACTATAAATAATAATTGTTATTTATGACAAAAACTGATATACATAGCAATATATGTGTGTATAAGTGCTTGTGTGTGTGTGTGTGTGTGTGTGTGTGTGTGTGTGTGTGTGTGTGTGTGTGTGTGTGTGTGTGTGTGTGTGTGTGTGTGTGTGTGTGTGTGTGTGTGTGTGTGTGTGCATATATGAAGATTAGATATTACTAATAGTCAATTGAATACTATAAAATAACTATTTTCAACAAATGTCGATATTTAATATAATCCTATGTTC